>PYHW01010106.1:253533-313497 GCA_013186435.1 Turdus rufiventris | reverse complement strand
CTTAGTGTCCCAAAACCTGTTTTTATCTTGGTAAGAAAGGTTGGGCACTTCCCCCAGGCTGGAGCAACTTCCAATGGGATGCAGTAATTTTATCAGTCACACAGTGGGACTCAATGGGCCATTAGCAGAAAATGACTCGCTGGAGGAAGGATGGGTTGTGAAAAGCTAAAGAACAATGCCCCGCCTGGTTTCAATGGATGGCCCATTAGCAGAATAACTCCCACAGAGATAAGGATCACTGCCCCCACCCTCAACAGATGATGATAGAATAGATACCTTTTATCACACTCTGTATTGTAACGTGAGGCTTATAATGAGGTGCGACTTAAAATTGTGAAATTACTGTAATATTTAGGTTCCTCTGCAGATAGACAAATACTTTCGAGCATTATCTCCAGAAAGCAGCATGGTCTTTATATTTGATCTCAATCTATATTAATTTATTGTATATTACTTTGGAGAAAGTACTAGCTCTATCTGCTTTAGCTTATATGGATTCTATCTGGGATAAATCAGTTGACTATATTTGTTACAGTTGGAAACACTGCATTTATGAAAATTTCATCCAGCAGTTTATCCCCGCCCCAGTTATAAACTTCAGTATAATTTCAGTGCTTTATTCATACATGAGCAGGTCCTAGGAAACTGAAAATGAAAGCTACCTAACAGAAAGCTTTCCAAACAGACAAAAGGGAGAATACCTGTAAAATATTACTGCTGCTGATCAATCTCGGCTAGCTACTGAAAGCTGACACCTAGTTTGAAAAAGTGCTCATTTAGAGTTTATTTTACTGGAGGAAAGACAAAAAAAAACCCAAAGATAACAAGCATTATCCTGGATTTTTAATAAATATTATAGGCATAAGCATGACTTCATTCTTACAAAAGACAGAAGTTAAAATATGTCTCAGCAATTAAAGGGAAGGAGAAAATTGACTTTTTGGTAACTTTTTTTTCTTTTTCATTTTAAGCATTCGAACTGTGCTAAAATTTTAGAGCCAAATGTGGACTTTCTGATTGGCCAGCACCACACTAACTGCCTTTTGATAATGGAATTTTTGATAGAAGATAGAATCAAGCAACTGAAAACTCACTGGGACGAAGAAGACCATGTATTTTAGGGTGAGCATTCTGGGTATTAAATAACAATACATTGTAAAACACTGAATAGCATAATAGAATTAGTTCAGGTTATGGAACTTCTGTTTCTCTACTCATTCTTCAAATTCAATAGTGGCTAACTCAATCTACTTAATAAAGGCTTATTTCTAAACCCAGTGTTGGAATTATTTAGCATTAAGAGCTGTGTCTTGTTTTCCTCTAGTGATATTACATTGTGTATGTGACAGAGGAAGTGTTCTGCAGAGTCCACAGCAAATGATTTGGGATTCGCTGCACAAGGCAGAGCTAAGCACTGGGGTGAGAAGCAGCATGCATTTGCTGCAACTGTGCTGAGAGAGGGGCCAGAACTTGTCAGCTTTCTGAGGCTATTCTTGGACTACAGTGGATTGTAGCATCCAGCTCAACCTTGAAGCCAAATGTAGAGCAGAGACTCTGGTCACTGGTGTGGTCCATGTTCTGCCTTATTTCTCACTGGTCTCTTTGGCAGGCCTCTTGTAAAGATCATGGCACAAACTCCACTAGTCACTTGCTCTAGTAGTGTCCTCCAAGGATGCAGTAGGACAGTTGTCCCATTTCCTCAACTTACTGGCAAATGAAGCAAACTTTGCAGTCAACACTGCAGAAACAAACAATGTGAGATTGTTACCTCTAGTCAGAAGCCTGATCAAGCCCTTGAAGCAGGAAATACTACAGTTAGAACAAGTGTGCTCTTGAGGGCTGCAGAGCATTGTCTGATGATGACTTCAGGATTTTCTCTGATTTTTTTGTTGGAGGGGGAGGGTTTAAGTCTCAGTTTTGGAGTTGCAGGTTTTCTTAACTCTAGATGAAGTAATCTGACTGGATAAGGTTCTTTATGTACTGAAACCTGGAATCATTGTCTCACATCCAGAGAAACAGAGAAATAGCAGAAAACAGACTGCAAAGCAGAGGCAGAAAGCCTAGCCAGTTAAAAAAAAAGTTAGATGCATAGAAACTCAGTGTTTTTCAGTGAACCAAGGATATTGATTAAGTGAGAAGTTTAATGTTTCAAAGAACCCTGGTCAAAACAACTTCTAACAGAGAACACTGAATACAAACACTAATCTTATTAGAAGAAATTCTCTCTCACCTCCACCAATTACTCCAAGCCACTGCTATACAAGTGGGACAATTACATCTTTTCCATCTCTCATTAAAAAATATCCCCTAGAGCATTCTGAAAAGAGTTGAGTTACTGCATTTCTACTTCATTTCCGACAGTAAAGAACAAATATGAATGTCGTAAGAATTCAGTTTTGAGCATCAGGAGGAAATAAAAACAATTTGTACCAAGAAAGTGAGCCCTTTAGTCCCACAATGAGGTGATTCTCAGTACCTTGTAGCTCCAGGAAGGCTGGCTGAACATCAGAAAATCCAGTAGAAAACTTGCTGTTAAGCTGTTCCAGTGAGAGTACTCCATAATTACAAGATGGTATCAAAACAATACTAGGGAACCCAGTAAACCACCCCCGAGCTGGATCTGACATTTAAAATACTTACACTGGAACA
This sequence comes from Turdus rufiventris, assembly GCA_013186435.1. Classification (NCBI taxonomy): domain Eukaryota; kingdom Metazoa; phylum Chordata; class Aves; order Passeriformes; family Turdidae; genus Turdus; species Turdus rufiventris. Next base: position 310,848 of record PYHW01010106.1, on the reverse strand, counting down.
GCTGTTCCTCTGTGCTCCACAGATTAGATTAAGACCACAATCTTGTCTGCATTACATTATTACTTCAGAGAATCTGCATCTCAGAGTGTTTCTGGGAAGCCAGTCTGTAATACCAACAGCAAAGAAATGTAGTGATACCAGAGCACTTGGGTCAAAGACTTGTAGCTTCTTCCCAGCGTCAGGAATTGATGACCCAGCCCCTATTTTGTCATGCAAAGCTTTTGATTAAATGGAGCATGTTTGAAATAGGGTTTTTTAAAAGTTGTTCAGCAAACAAAGGGACTCAAAACCAAGACCTTCTACCCCATTTTTGGTGATCGAGGTGCTGTACTGAACTGCACCATCCTGACAATGGTAAAACTTCAGTGGACAAAAAATTCCACCAAAGCACTGTGCATGAAATGTGCATGTACTCTGCCGGCTGTCATGTAAAACATGCAGACTGGCCACTATCCTCCTGCTGCCCCTCTTACTCAACACCATCTACCAAACCTTCTTTCCTTAAATATTCAAGTCACGTTGCAGAAACAGCATGAAGAATTTCCATACTGACTTGCACAACAGTAAAGGGAAAATACATTAAGAGATTGATTTGCAACTAATTGCAGGATTGTGTTTTTGGTACAAGTGTATACAGTTGCTAAAAATGTCATTAAAAAGTAGATTTAAGTTGGGATCTTTTATTTACGTAAAAATCAAAAATAGTCAATTTCTACAATTCAGTCAGCACAAGTCTAGTACGCCATGTTCAAGCAAAGACACAGCTAGACAGGTGAAAAAATAGCTTTTCTCAATATTTTTATTTAATAAGTTATGTTCTCAAGGCTGATGTGCCCTCCTGTTGAAAGCTCTGGTGTAGATGCTAAGCAAGCTTTCCACTAATTTAGAAATACTGCATGAGTATGAACTCACTATAAGCAGTTATCATGCTGTGATTTCAATTTCTAGGCAGAAATGCATAGCATCATAGATTACCTGCATTAAAAATGTGCTAAATTCGGTTGTATCAGTGCAACAATGAAGAGGTATCCAAGTGGCACATGTGTGGATTTAAAAGGGGGAGTTCTAACTGGGTGCATGCATCTACCAGTGGGGCTTGCACTACTTCAAGCAAACCTGGATGTAATTAAAAATTCTATGTCTGGGTTAGGATTACAAGACAAAAAAAAAATTCTATTAAAAGCAGCTGCAACTTTTATTTTATAGACCAAAAATTAAGCCCCCCACCCCCCGCATCATACACACACATAGAAAAGGCAAGACCATTGTAACCATTCAAGTGAAGGTTATGGTGGGCAAACCTCCAGGACAGGCATCTCCTCAACACAGCCTCATTCAGCACAGGAATCCCACTCAGGTACTACAGTCTGTTTTGATAAAAATCTCTATGCATACATGCATACACACGCACACGCGCTCTCTGTGCATCGTTTCAGGTCACTTTACTGCATAATTCAAACAAGAATAAAGGTAATGAAAACATCGCAGTGATGTTACAGCAACAGAGATCTGAGGCACTCAGGGCAGAGAAGACATTTTCTGGCAAATTTGGGAGTAGATGAGTCCAGTTCTGTGAAGCACTAACCCCTTTCCCCCACCTAAATCTGCAGTGCCAAGGGGAGCCAAGGGTATGCAGCACTGCATGTTCTTGGATCTGTGGCAACAAATTCACCAGACATTTTGCAAGAGGCGTATTCTATGCCCATGATTGTATGATTTAATGTCTGTGTTGGTTTAAGTATTTCTTGCATTACAGTGGTGTAAGACGAAGTCTACAATGGGGTCTGAAAAAATTTTCATTACAATACAGAAGAAAAAAATAAATTCCCGCAGCAGAGACACCAAAGATGATGGAAGGGAAATAGGCATGGAAATAGAAAGGGTAGAAAGAAGAGAGGCTTCATCGATCTACACTCCCTAACATAACAATTTCCAGCTCACCATGACCCATTAACAAAATATAAAGGGGAATATATACCAACGTTGCTCACTCTATACCCTGTCTGAGGAAAAAAGCCCCAGTTTTCATAGCTGCCCCCTAAGACTTTCCAAAAGCCTGAAACTCACTCAACCAAGGGGGAAGAAAATGACCCGTTTAAAAGTTACCAAAAGAAAATGAATACAGTGTTGAACATGTTTCATTTTCACACACTCAGACTTGTTTTGAGATACTTCACTATAAGTCTTGCAAATCCAATCCCCCACAGCTACTGTGGATGTACTTCTATAAAATGCCCCACAATTAACACACGTAGGGATCCCATGAATCATGGAATCTTTTTGGTTCTTGTATTTACCCGGGCAAGTCTGATACATCAGCTTCACCAAGCTTTTGGTGCAGGAGGCTGCCTGCAAGTACTGCTTCACCAAAAAGCAGGTTATTCCAGGGAGCTGCATATAAGATAGACTTTGTTAACTTCCCATCCTGTCAAATCTCCAGCAAGAGAAGCAAGTCCTGCCATTAACACAATGTGCCACCCATAGTGGCAATCACCACAGAAGCCACCAGCAGAGAGATGGGGGCAGAATTAAAGGTACCCCCTCTTGTATGTGCATGTCTTTCTCTCTTCTGCCCCCTTCTCAACTGATAAACAAGGTCCAGAATAGTATCTGCAGAAGCAAGAGCAAGTCTTTGGAATAAGAAATGCCTAAAATCTCAGGTGCCAGTCACAAACCAAGAGTGACAGGGCACACTGAAATGTGAAAAAAACCTGGATCCCAAAATATCAAGTCCCAGTGGGAAAGCTTACCCTCACTTTTCTAGCTAATACAACAGAAGCAATTGTGGGTCTAATTGGAAGAAAGGTGCTAAAGACATAATTAAAGAAAAAGGAAAGTGAGTGTTGTAGGTAGGAGGAAAGCAGGAAATCTTTTAAATTCTTCTCTGCTTTTGCAGACATTGGGTCAGGTTCTTCAAGATATTCCTCTTATCTACAATCACTGAGAACAGAGGAAATGGTGAAATCTTTCTATTCTGTACTCTTAGAAAAATGCATAGTACAGGGGCAAAAATATATGTATTTCTCATTCTGATGCACCTGCTCAGTGTGGACTATCACTGGGTCATGAAGTGGGGGCGAATGCTGTCCAGGCGCCGGGTCAGGATCTCACAGCCTGTGTCCGTGACCAGCAGTGTGTGTTCAAACTGTGCCGAGCGTTTCCCGTCCCTCGTCACCGCAGTCCAGCCGTCGGGCCAGGTCTCATCCTGCCAGCCTCCTGTAAACAGAAAGCATCCCTTCTTGCCAGTCTTTAAGTAACAGCTATCAGTCCCCCAAAGGGAAATGGAAAATCTGACAGCTCTACAGGACAGAACCAGCATCATGTTCTATCACTACTTAAGAGCAAACAAGAGTAACCATTTTACTCTCCTGCTCAATTGCTCACCTTCACAGATCATTGGTTCAATTGTAAATACATGACCTGGCTTCATGACTCCAACTGCCTTGTTTTCTGCAATAAAATAAACACTCAAGTTAGAAAAGAGAATACCATCTTAGTAAATGAACAAATCATTGTCCTAACAGAATACGACAGAAACACAGTAAAGCCAGAAAAGGCCTTCTGAGATATATGTTCACTTCTCCATTGATACATATACATTTCCCTTAGTTCTTTTCTTCTCCCCATCCACCAACACTGTAATATTTACTCAAGCAGCTTAAAATTAATTGCTGTTTTTCTCTCCAACAACTAGAATTTCAACTCTAGTTCTATAAAAACACTGAACCAATATAAACCAGGAATTTCTGCACATTTCTATAATGGAAAATCATAATTGAAAAACAACAGAAGTAAGAAGCACTTCAGATATTCAGAGAAGGCTTGGAATGACCTCACTTGTTTGCACTGAGCCATTAGCTAGAATAAATTATCAAAATGTGACAGTGGTTAAGTAATCCCATTATTCCATTTATGAAAGACACACTGCCCTCTCATTACCCTGGATAATGGGGTCATAGTAGTGTCAGAGTGATAATGCTGTGTTCATTAGCTAACATAAAATAGCAAAGCATTTTGAGGCATCCAGGACAATAACACAGCAACTTTCTGGCGTTAAATGCAACAAAAATGCTTATGTGGAGGCACATGAACTGAGGGACAGCATGACTCCAGGAGTGCAGTTTGACTGGAAAAAGGCTTCAGCCCATTTCCTCTGCCCTGTTTCACCTGGAAGGACAGAACAGCTCAGATGTAACTGAGCCTGAAAGCTGGAATAAATTCCAGAACTTCACAGGAACCATTAGCTCCCAGCTCCCATCAAACCTTGTGTAAATTTATTACACTATCTAAATCACGTAGATGCTTTAAAAATTGCAAACATCAAGCTGCCACAACAGCAACAGAACATTTTTCTTAGAAAATGAGCTTTTTGCTTTTCAAGCTCCTTTCATAGTAGGCTAGAACTAAGCAGCAGCATTCTCTTTTCTCCATGAGGCTTTAAGTCCCTCAGATCTTTCCACTCTGCTTTTGCTGTGACTCTATATTTAAAAATACCAGAAAAAACACCCAGCATCTTTCTTTCTGGGAACAGACGTATTCGCTCAGTGAAAAAAAAGTTCAAAGTTCCAAATACCCAGCAAAGAAATTTCCTTTGTCGTGGATTGAATTTTAATTGGTATAAAAAGCCCTCCACCTCCAAAGAATCCATATTTTCTTCATTTTATATAACAAAAAGTATATCCCAGGAATTTGTACCCTTTTATCCTGCAATTAATAGATTTTCTCTGTTGTCAGAAAAGTAACTTAGGGAAATGATGGCATGGAAAGCCAGGAATTGCTAGACTATATCACTAACATGCATTAAAGCTCATTAGGAGATGGGAGGATGGAAGCACCTCTTAGGTCTGAGGAAGTAAGTATCCTATTATATGGGCAGCTTTGCAGCTGAAGTGAGTATGAACTATTCATCACTGCTTCATGATGTTTACTCTGCCCTTAGTTGTTCACTGGCACTTAACTTTCCATCCTTTGCCTCTGTGGATATTGTTTCTTAGTCTTGATGGAGAAATTGTTATGGGGCCATGGACATTTCCAAAAACTACCACTACTGGGGGAATGTTCATTCCTCCACTGCCACACACTAGGATAAAGTTTCCAGAAATGCCAAATCATAGCACTCAAATAAAGAAAAGTGAAAGAAACAGGAACCAGATTCAGGCACAACACCCATCTATACTATTCAAAGAGCTTTTTATTTGCATCTGTAAATGGCAGTAAGGTTTTGCTTAGAACTTCTAAAGAGAGAAGTGTTTGGCAGTTCACATCAGACAAGAATGTCTAAGGGAATTCAGCTGAGAATTTGGGAAAAAATTTGGAGCACTTACCCAGTACTGATGAGAGCTAACACTAACCATTAGTGCAGGCAGATAATGCAAGCACAGATTCATAAAGTATGCTTCAGTCCAGAGTTTAAAAAAATCAAACTTATTTCTCAAGTGCAAAAATGCCAATTTGATGGTTTAAGTCACTTGGGGGCATTCTCTGCAAATAATTTCTTATTTACAGGACAGCACAAAGGGAACAAATACTCACTGGCATAATGGGGCACGTTAGGAGCCGTATGGAAAAGTTTATGGATTCCATGCCCGCAGTAGCTCCGAACCACTGAAAATCCATTTGCTTGAGCATGTTTCTGAATTATGTTCCCCAGTTCTCTGTATCGAACACCGGGTTTTACTGCAAAATTAGAGATTCAGAGGGAAATTTAGAGAGCTTTCTTTCAACACAACCAACCATCAAACACCACCTCTGTAGCACTCATGGCTTGCATGTCTATCTGTTACAGTATGCACCTTCCTATGATCACAATGCACTGAGCATGCATGTGACCACAGTAACTTGAGAGAGGGAGGAAAATGTCTCATATTCAAAAAAAAAAAAAACAAAACAAGAGAGACAGAAGAAGTTGAACATAACATTCTGCAGCTACCTTTCTATCTCACTGTGTGTCTCAATGCAGCTGCCCTGACTGGTAACTAAGCAAGACAATTAAAGTTCTGTACTGGAGGTACTGGAGGATACAGTTGGCACACTCCCACAGAAAATCAAGAATTCATAACTAGCTTTATGAAATAACTATCAGGTTTGGCAGGGCTAAAGACATATGTTTAGGTGTTCACACAGTGTTTTACTTTACCAGTTCACTGTGCAACACCATACAAATTATAAAAGTAGGGTTTTCCAAAACATACTTCGCTTGTTACATTCTCTAAGTTACTCAGATCACGGATGTCTTACTTATCAATGGTCATAAAAAGGCTGTTTCCATGTCAGTATCATCTGTGGATCACCTCAGCATAAAATATATTTTCCTCACCAGCCCACATTTAAAAAGAAGTTGCAGCCACCACTCACAGAACTGTGCCATTTGAAGGATCACTGCATTACACAACACCCATCATCAGCTGGTGACAACACACCAGTGCTTCTGTGTGCTGCACCACAAGTCACTCTGAGCAGTGGCAATATGAGCAAGCATGTTTGAGAACCAAAACATTCCTGCTTCAGGCATGCTTTACCTGCATCGATGGCTTGCATTAGGCACTCATAAGTTGTTTGCACGAGCCTCCTGGCACCCTCGTCCACTTCTCCGACATAAAACGTCTCGTTCAGATCTCCGTGGTAGCCATTGCAATAGACTGTGATATCCACTGTAAACAACAGCAGACATGGGAAATCAGCACTCTGCTCCTCACTGCCTGCCACTCAACTTGTGAAAGAACAAACATGTAAAAATGGGGGATTCTAATTGTAAAGTGATTACTTCACAAGAATTCCATATGAAAAACTCTTCCAGCAGAATCAATTCTTTCATGCTTATCCTGTAGATTCTATATAATAATTTACAAGTTAGTGTTTTACTGGTGAACAGCTTGATTTAATGAAATAAAAGGGGGAGGGGGAGGAAAAAAAGTCCCCCAACAATGCAATGCAGAGACAGCAAGCTAGCATTGGTTTTTAGGTAAATGTAAAAATGGGGAAGAGAAGCTCTTTGCTCCACGGTGATTTACCTGGTTGAAGTACTTTCTTAGAATTAATTCCAGCACTAATAGCAGGAAATTAAATTTTAAAAGGTATATAAAATCATGGTCTTGCTGTGGCAGAATGGGAACTGCTTCTGAAACCTGACCTTACTGCACACTTTAAGTGCGCAGAAGGTAAAAATGTTGAAGGTTAATTTTCACAGAACTTACCATTAACAATATCTCCCTCCTGCAATGGCCTCCTGTCAGGAATTCCATGACAGATCACTTCATTCACTGATGTACAACACGACTTGGGGAAATTATAATAATTCAAAGGGGAAGGATAACAATTCCTTGCAATACAAGCCTAAATAGAGAAGATACAATTTACACCAATAAGTTTCGTGCCAAGAAAAAACACAGAAAAAAACACATGTACAACAGCTTTACAGTAAGAATGATAGGTTGAAAAGCAGTGACTCTTGAAAATAAGATTCTTCAAGCATTTCTTGGCAGTGTTTTTGTTATGCCTTGCATTTTTTACCAGGAAGAAATTAAAGCTGCTTTAATTTTGTTTCTCCTCATTTTCATGTTTGACTGCAAATGCTGAGATATTCAGGTTTGAAACAAGGCATGGTAATATTTATTAAGTTTCAAAAAGTCATTTTCAATTACCACATTTAACTGCCCAGTCCAAGATTTTTGCAAGACACACAAGCTAAACAAAATAATATTTAGCACTACTCTATCCCCCAGCTTTAAAACCTTAAGCTGTTTCCCTTGCACTGTAATAACCTTTAAGGATTTTTGCAAAACGGACACATTTCATACATACTTACACATACATACATACACATACTTTGCGACATACAAGCAAAGTACTAAAAAAAAGATTGTGTTAACATTTTTTTAAAAAATTATTTTAAAATACTGTTTTTAAAACTGCAAAATACCAGTAAGGGATATCAGTCACTATCCTTCCAAAGTTTCCATGAACTGCTGAGGAGGGGTAACTCCATGTTAACTACTAGTTGTTCACATTACACATTATGCCTAAGCAAGTAGTTTGGTGTTTAATGCAGTTCAACAGAAGTTTCCAGTCTAATGAAAATAGACAATCTTGGCTCAACAGCTACACATGCAGATAAAAAGAAAACTCTCTAACAAAGTTAACTATACCACAATTGTTTCCTTTCCCACAATGTACAGCAGTAGCCTCAAGTACCAGATAACATGATTCATAGAACAGACAGCAAAGAAAAAATTACACTATTCAAATATCTATGGAAAGTTAAGACAGGAATATTCTTGGGCATGTTTTTTAAACACTTCACTGGACTATGGCTTTATTTTGTCAGACTGCATCAAACACCTTGTTTCAGCTCTCTCTGAGGCACCTCAGTTCTGATTCCCAATCATAAATAATTTAACTTTCTCCTCTACATGTCTTAACCAACCACAGAGAGTACAAGAAATCCATGGCCTACATATGGTGTTCTCTGTGGAGCAAAAAGGGTTTAGAAGAAAGAAAATAATACTGTGTTAACTGAGAAAGCAAGTGAAGAAATTTAGAAAGAAATCTGAAGCCAGAATATGGAAGTAGCTGATACAGAGGCCCAGGAGCACCTAAATCACTTTGAACCTACCATTGCACTGTAGTATATTTCTGCGATCTGCACTACCCACCAGCTTCAAACTGGGAAACAGTTTGAAATAAAGAAATGGAATTCATGCAACAAAGAAAACCACACAATAACCATTTAAAAAGAAAGAGATAGAAGAAAACACTTATGAACACCAAAATAATAACAAAATAATCTTACTAAATGGACAGCATGATCAATTTCTTCAGTAGTTACTCCTGGTTTCACCATCATGGCAGCAACATCCAAGACTTCTCTAGCAAGCTGAAAATGAAACAATTTAAAATTTTAAAGAGATTTAAAATTGATCTATTGGCTTAATTTAAGTTGATTTAAAATATGCCAGGACTATTCTCTACAAGATTCATAATCCATTTTTGACAGCTACACCAGATCATCAGGAAAGCTGTGTGGAGTTGGGCTCTAGAAAGACTTTGAGTTGTCTCCAGGTCATGTATTCAGTCACATCTGTGAGAGCTGAAAATACCCCAATTAAGGTTTGGACCACGTTTTCCTTGAATGCCATAATCTTAAATCAGATTACTTAAATACAGTTCAAAGTTTGACTTTACGCACAAGGAAGTGATTACAATTGAACAGCTCTTTTTCAAAAATTCTTAGGGATGGGGCTTTGTTTTGCTTTTTACTTTGTACCAACTCCAGGAAAGGAAAAAGTTCTCATTTATGCACTATAAAACATATTCTTAACAGTAACAACATGTCAGGCACAGATTGTCTTACTACTAACAAATGCAGGAAACAAAAAAGTCATCCTTCTCCTTGCAAAATACTTTATTGGGAATTGGGGTGAAAAGAGAAAAAGCCAGAAAATATCAAGTTCCCCAAACTATCTGTCAGCGCTCTAAAAGTTTGAAAGTTTGTACTCTCAAATTGCTGTGACAACCTGTAAAATCATTACAGATTTTTAAAGAATATAAAGGCACCTTGCAAGAGAAATCGAAACTCCCTTACCCTACACACTACTCGCATCCCTTCTATATCCTCAGGTGACAGTATTTTTATTTGAGAGGTTCCTTTTAAAGCCTGTTCTGATTCAGACATTCCTGAAAAGAAAAAAAGGGAGAGGATTAAAAAATGAAAGAAAAAAACCCATATTATATAGGGTGATGATTGCTACACATATCCAATTCCAGGAACTTCCTTAGGTTACAAAGAGAAATAGAAGTACAGACTTTCTCTTCATAGCCTAAATTAAGAAACCCACCAAGCTGTAGTATTATCATCGTTATTCAGATTAAATGGAATTCATAAGCCTTCCAATAATACCATAATGTTCCACATGTTCAGAAAGCCCATTTACTTACTGCATAAAACCAGCATGTCCACTTAGTCAAAACATAACCTTAAATCTCAGGTTTACAAGGAAGTTATTTTGTTCATAGAAAAGCATTTTTCAGCTGCTGTTAGACAATAATTAGTGAAAATTACATTCTAAAACAGTCATAAAGGGTTACATGTGCTTGGAAATATATCTGGTTATACTGCTGCAATAACCAGCTGACAAAACCATGTAAATTCTTCCTACAAATTCTGTGCAATCTCATCTTTACATATGAGTGACCCCCTAAAATCCAGGATTTTGTGTTGTTTTAATATTTAGACTCTTTAAAAAATAACTATGGAACATCTCAAGATTTAAAAATAATGCTAGAAGACTTCATAGCAGCCTTTTGGGGAAATGCAAAGCCCAATAACAGTATAAAAAGGGGAAAATACCAAAATACTCCAATAAACAATGCATGAATACATTCCCTCTCTGTCCAAAACCAGCTGGAGCTCACACACCAGTTTTCTTTTGGGGGATGCATACTGCAAAGTTTTCTTGGTTTTGTTATAAAATAAAACATTTTCAACAGATATGCTCATGCCACAGAGAATGGTTTTGCAGAATTCATCTGTGACAGTCAACTGATTGCTGTTTGTTATCAAATTAACAACAGAACTAGGGCTTGGGTATTTGAAATTTAAAAAAATCCCCAAAACGAAATAAACTAACTCTAAATTTCCTGTACACCATTGAAGAACAACCCATTACAAACTATGGACTTCGAAAAAATACTTGCAACCACGACTTTTAAAAAATCAGTACAGTAATTTCACGATTACAAGCCGCACTGACTATAAGCCGCATCTCCGGGTGTGGCAACATTTCGTTCTTTGTCCATACACAAGCCACACCTGATTATAAGCAGCTCTGTTGTTCACAGCAAGGACTCGTGTGCAACAAAGTTGCCAAACAGTAACAGAATCGAGGGATGGCGGGGCTCACTGGCTCAGCTCCGGCCGTGAGGGCTCGGCCCTCTCGGGGCTGCCAACAGGGCCAGGTGGCCCAGCTCAGCGCTGCCGCTCGGGGCCGGCTGCCGCTGCTGCTGGGCTCACTCGCCTCAGCCCGGCACTGCCCCGTGGTGGCAGGCGGGGATGGAGCCCGCTGGCACCCTCGGTGGCAGCAGGCGGGGGTCCCCCGCTCTCCCCCGACCCGCGGGGATGGCAGCATGGAGCCCCCCACCTCCGCCTCAAGCTGCAGGGTCAGCAGGAGGGAGCCCCCACCTTCCCCCCCGAGCCACAGGGATGGCAGCACAGAGCCCCCCACCTCTCCCTCAGGCCATGGGGATGGCAGCATGGAGCCCTCGCCTTCCCCCCGAGTTGCGGGGATGGCAATCGCGAAATCCCGGGTTTTACTGGCAGGTGCTCAGCTCGGCACCCTGGCTGCACTTCCAGGGTTGGAAATTTCAGAAAAGTTTTCACATATTAGCTGCTCCTGAGTGTAAGCCGCATTTCCAGGGTGGAAGCAAAATTTTAGTCAAAATGGTGCGGCTTATAATCGTGAAATTACTGTAAGCTACTGTGGCGAAGAAGTGAGAACAGATACAAGAGGCTCCCTTCTCCAGTATCTCCTTGATGCTTTAAAGGCTTTTTCAATGCAAAGGAAAATATAGAGAAAACATAACTCTCGTAATTGTGATTTGTTTCATGTTACCTAGTGGGTGATCAGCATAATCCGGTCTCTGAATATAACTTGGCACAGGTCTTGTTGGCGTCTAAATAAATCACAGGCAAGGCTGGTTAGGTTGCAAGAACACTTATTATAGTCACAAAAACAGAGTCATACAGCAAAATTAAATATAACATGAAATATTTCATGTGAAATATGGCTAAGACCATTTAGAAAAAATTGAAAGTATGTAAACACTCCAAAAGTTCCAACTTACCAAACATTCTGCTGTTACTCTATATTGCTATATTATTAAACAACTTTTAATAGCCAACTGTACAGCTTTGTAAAAAATCAAATTTTTATTGTCAAGTGAATCAAACCAGTTTTATGATGTGTTATCCCTTATATTTCTGCTGCCTTCTAGACTGCAAGTGTACTGGCTCCAAATACATCCCTCCTCTCTTTAGCAAGATTGCTACTTCTGAACACTACCTTAGCCAAAATCTCTTAATTTCATTTGCATCAGTCTCACAGCAGTCACAAGACAAAAAAGCCAATGTTCAGAGATAACACAACTAAATTACTTAGCCAGTGAAATACCCCAAACACCTTTTTCTCCAACTACACTAACAAACACACATGGGCTCATGCTCTCCTAATCTGTTCCCTAATGAGCCTGTAACAGATGGAAAAGACTAGAGAGAGGATGCCACCGGGGCAGCTTTTCTAGCACAGGCCTATTAGAAAAGACAAATGTACGGAAAATGCCATTATTGCTGTAAAAAAAGCTTCAGCTTATTCCATGTATAAACTTGTACCAATTTAAAAATACAGTTATGTGTGTGTATAAGCGTGCGTGTATATTTTTCATATATACATACATACATATATATATATATATACACACATATATACAGCTATATGTCATCATCTTCCAAACCCACCCTCCACAGCCAAAGATCTTACTGACCTCTGTTGTTCTTCACCACTCCAGTGCTGGAGGTAACTGTAACCTCTGTTCTTTCAGCTGTTCACCAGTTCATTCACCAGTTTATTTTAAACCACTTACATAATATAATACAAAACCATTTATTTAAATTCTAAATTAATTCACCTGAGCTTTTCAGAAAAAGACTGCTCCATAACTGGTGAGGACAACAAACAGCTAGGAGACATCGTCTGAACTAGTAGTAGCTTTTTTGCAGGGTAAATGTCACAGTGTACATCCAAAAGGTATGAGCTTAAGCCTGTTACTGATGGTCACTCCCTTAATTATAAATACACCAGGAGACAGAACAAGTTAAACTAAAATGGACCACAATAACGACATCCATGCACATCCTTGCCATCGGGTTCAGATCAAGAAGCTCTCCTCTCTCAGCTAAAATGTGGGAGTTCATCATGTCAGGAGTGGTCCATTAGTTGCTACAGAATGCAGCAGTGCTGGAGTAGAGTAGCACCTCTTGCTTACCAGCGGATAGTGTGGCCTAAGTTTCCCAGTGTATCGATAACCAGACCAGGGATTTGTGTTAACATCACCTTCCAGGCTCCAGGAGGAAACTTCACGCTTAGCTTTTTCATCTTCTGAAAAGACAAGAAAAAGGGGGGGAAAATGTTGCAGCAGCAAAATCTGTCTTACTGAGAACTGTGGGGTCTAGAAAGTGACTTAGAAGTACGTAAGTCTAGACCTGACTCTGTCTGGTGTTTTACAGACTGATATATGAAAGTGTAAGTAGCAGTTACCATTTTGCGTGTCCATTCCAAATTTACAATCTTCCTACCCTATTCAATAGCAAACTGGGGAATGTCAGGACTGAATGCACAAAGGAAGTATACTAATTAAGTTCTTCTTCATTTGTAGTTTTATAACACAGTGCTTGTTTTCATTCCCGGAAAAAAAAACCTGTTTCACCAGAGGCACTCAGCATCCCTTCAATTAACACCCTTGCACTGCAGATGAACATTCCTTTCTTGTGATCTCCCTTAGCACCCAGTGACCAAAATGATCTGAAGTGGGAAGGAGGCCATCCAAAGGTGGAAGCAGGCCATCCAACTGTCAGGGTCAACACATGGAGGCTGCTACCCTCCAAAGCTGATGAACAGAGTGCAGGTCCTGCCACTTCTGCAGTTGAGGACAAGCAGTGCTCACACCTTAGAACATAGTCCCAAACTGCTGGAGCTTCCCAGCTCTCTGAACCCTGTGAAATTAATATCTGACTTCATTCACAAATAACACATTCCTATGAGGGCAAATTGAAGGTGTTCACATAAAGGATTGAAACAAGCAGATCCTGAGCAATATCAAAACCAGGAGTATTTACTCAGAAAGAGAAGGTAGGGATTAAGAAAGAGTACAGTAACATTAGTCTTTAAATCATAATTGGACAACTTGTTTGTTTTCTCTTTTTATATCTCAGAAGGATGAAGAGGTAGCAAAAGGCCTGCCATTGCAAGCCCTAACATCAGTTCCTCAGAGCCTCTGTGGCTGACATCTGAGCCATCTGCTCAAATGACATTCAGTTCAGATGAAATTGAGAAATAACAATTTAAAAGTTCACAGCTTTTCATATTCACACAAATTAATAGGATACAGAATGCAAGTGTGAACTATTAGATCCCTACACTGGGAAGAAAGAAAGAAGGAAAACATTTTTAACTGTCTGTCCTACTCCAATCTATTTACCATTCAATATTTATCATGGAAAAAGAAGCTTTATTGGGTTTTAGGAAAGGGGGTAAATTATTTGAGGATGTAAGTTTCTGCCATATCACTTTTTAATCCTACCTCCCTTTTCAGCAGGGCTTAATGAAGATAGGCAGGGTGGTGGCAGGGAGGAGGCAAGGGGGCAGAACTGTTTGCCCTCTCTTTGGTTTTACACTCATGGGTTATTTTCACTACTCAGGTAAGGTAGAGCCTACCACTATTTCTGTGCCAGAGCTACTAGCTGTCACTAAGGCACACTAAGATACTACCTTGAACTGAACTCGGCAAGATCCTAGCTATGATACATCCTCTATCAGCAGCTGCACCATGCACACAGGCCTTCTCCCTTTTTTCTGAAAATGTACAGAACAGCTGCACTAACTCACTTGTGTTCCAGCAAGTCTAATCACAAAGGCTTTGCAAGAACCTTTCCCACTGTATTGTCTTTGACTGCATTAAACATCAAAATGCTATAAAAGAACACTACCTTACAACAGTGATTTATTTCTCTCCTTGCCCTTTATTGCAGAAACCCTCTTTCTGTGTTCATATACCTGGCAATATAGCTCAAGCAATAATTCATGCAAATAGAAAAGTGAACAGAAACAAACACTTCTGTGAACCTCTGCCTCTGAAATTTTACACAGCACTTTAGACTGTCGAGAACTGGACAAAATTTCAGATATGCATCATCCAGTGCCAGGTATCTTGGGAAAAAACCCAATACCGTTCCTAGGCAGAGAAGCACAGAGCAGTTGAGGTTGGAAGGGACATCTGGAGGTCATCTGGTCTAATCCCCATCTCAAGCAAGGCCACCTAGAGCTCACTGCACAGGATAAAACCAAAGCAATATGCAAATGCATTTTAAAAAGTGATGTACTTACTTGCTTTCTTGTGTAATAACTTGTGAGTGGCCCAGCTTCCCTTAAAGCATTCCTAGAATTGCAAACACAATGTATAAATACATGTTTTAAGCAGTATTTACATGGACAGACATGCCAACCAGACAAAACAGAGGAGCAAACGTATTTTAAAAGAAAGCTGAAAGACTATTTTCATTAACCCTTGTACCAATACACAGTAAATGCTACTGTAATTGCTAATCTTAGCGATAGAAAATATCACATTCAAAAGTTTATGAACCAGAATAGGCAAAAAACCAGCCAAACAGACAACACCCATGGCAGTGAAATACACTGACATAATCCTATATATTATCGACCCCTTATCATTTTAATGAGTAACTAAACACCACGGTGGCTGCAGGTTGACTGAAACAGAGTCTATCTCTGTACCTGATCTTACAGCACTGCAGTAAGCAGCAAGGTCCTCCCTTGACCCCTACAAGAAGCCATCTCCTCCTGCTAATTGCATCCCTTCTGCCTCCTGCTCCAGCACAGGAAAGCAACAGAGGCCAATTAGCACAACCACAGGGGAACTAATGAAGTGGACTAAAGGGCGGAAATGAGGGCTACCGAGTGAAAATAGGAAACTGAAAAAAATGTCGAGAAAGTTGAAATGGAAATCAAGAAAGGAGTGACTGTGGAGGAGCTTGTGCTTGGGAAGAAAAGACCAAATAGAGCAGTTCATGCAAGAAACAAAGAATCAGCAAAGGGGCAGATGGAAATGGCTAGCAGCTGGAGAATAAAGGAGTAAGATGAAGAAAAGACATGAAATAAAAGAGATTTAAGTAGAAAAGTCACAGAAGTCAGCATTAAAGGTGATCCTTCAAGGTGCTAATTAGCAAATTACTTGGGTTTGTAGCAGAAATTCAAAATCAATGGCTATGTGCACTCAAAACACCTCTTAAGAAACTGCTAATTCCAATCATTGACAATTACAGCTGAATTTCTGAAGAAAGAGGCAGGAAGCAAACTGTTTTTCTTTTAAGGAAAAACAATACTAATGCTGAATCACCACTGTAAAACTACCATCCAGAGCCAACTACTGATTCAACCTAAAGTACACAAGACTCAACCAGTCCAAGACAACTAAGCCCAGCTTGTAACATTTTACCCTCTTGAGCACTTTGAGCTTTCTGCTCCTGCTTGGCCACCTTCTCCCTCCTCCCTCCCTAGTATTGCAATCACTAGTTACCAAAGCACCCACAAACACGGAGTACAGTGGTGCAAAGTACACCTATGTTCAAAGAGACCCTGCTGTGTGTGCTGTTCCCCTGATGACCAGAACCAGTTGCTCGTTGTGTTCTGCCACCCCACACACCAGGAGTGACTGCACTGCCAGGAGCTCTGAAACCAACACTTCCGACGACGGGAGAGAGTGTCACTTCCAACAGCAGCCCAAGGTTTTACTGTCACACTTATACTGCCCACTGCACACACAGACTTTTGTACTGCACTGTTCTCTGCTGGGGAGCTGGGAGGAAAGGAACAATTTTTAACTGAGGCCTGCTTTAGGAAAATTTAAAAAAAAAAAATCAAAAAATGCTATTTCAAGGACACTAGAAGCACCAGTATGGTTTTAATCCCCTTTCAAACACAAGGTCTTTGTTCTGAAGCATAAAAGAAGGATTACACAACTAAGGACTTAGAGCAGCTACCAGGTCTGCAAACTTAGAATCCACTTTTTTGAATATAAAGGAGCATTTGGGGAAGGAAGGTGTACATCAGCAATTACTGACTGTAGTTCATTCTCTGCTTTCCCAAGAAATTTTGGGGGATGTTCTCCAATGCCCTTGCTTTGTCTTACGCCAACAGCCTTTCCTCTTTGCTGGCCCATAAACAGAAAACACCAGGAAAACACAGAACTGGGACAGTAGCATAACCTGAGAAGTTCTATTTTGACTTTTTATTTCCTGCAGCTGTGGACAACCTAAGATGATTCTGCATAAGGCTGCCATATGCCTAAGTTTCCCCAAGTATGTTTCCCAGATTTTACTAGCCCTCTATCTCCAGAGAGCAGTAGTTCTGCCAGAACTCCCAGGGCACAGCTCCAAAGCTGCTGTACCCCAAGACAACCCAGACATGCGCACATCCATCAACTGCAACAGGCATACACAGTAAGTCCAGATCATTTTTGTGAGCAGGGGCTGTGACAAGGGCAATGTACAACCAATGAATCTCTCTGCCTTGGTCTGACACTTCTGGAAGGCACTCAAAGGATATGCTGCACATCCATCTACAGCCCACCTATTTTGTGTAGGATCAGCCATATGCTTCCTGTGAGCACTGGACTTACAGGGTACATACAAATTATTTATTTTCAACAACCTACTGCACAAACACCACACTGCACATGACTGCAGAGCTCTGTCTTGGCAATTCCACACAAAAATATGGTAGCTGTCATTTCACAGGTTGGAGAATCATAGCTCTGGTAACAAAGCACTACCAAAGTACCACTGCACATTGCAAACACCCTCACCTTCTATACTGCACACTTCCCAACAAGCTATGGAAGAAACCTCCTCTTCCTCTCCATCTAAGCCACTTTCTGGAGTATTTTCTGGAGAAAATTATGCTTTTCACTGAGTCCTCTCCTGAGATATCTACTTCAATCTTGCTATTACCATTCCTGTCTCTTAGAAATTATTCTGTGTTCCTATGCCCTACCCGGGTCAGGATAGAACATTTTCAATGACTAAATAAACAAAATCCAGGGAAAAAACATCCAGGGTGATTTTTAGTATTGAAATGAAAAAAAAAATAATTTCCAGATATAGTGAAAAAAGGAACATGCTACACTGCACGGCTATATTTTAAAACATTAAATAGCTTCAAGGGCAAAGTACACAGTAATAATACGAATTTGGCTTCAAGTTTCTTGGAAGACTTCCTGGGTTTCATTTCAAGCACTACATTATCTATTAGCATGCCTGATAATAATGTCCCCACCCTTGTCACCTAAAGCATTTTTCCTGTTATTGCATGTGACTTTTATACCTCAATCAAAACAGACGTGGAAACACTAAAGAGGACTGTACAATAAGAGAAGTCAAATGTATGACAAAAAAAAAAAAAGCAGAGGGGTAATCCTTGACTTGTTCAGAGCAATCTTGGGTGCAATTATTCCATCAGTAAGAAAAACATACATTTTATATATTTATATTTAAATTTTCTGTCTTCTAGTCAGAGGCTGTCAATATTCTGAAACCTTTAACAACATTTCTGGCTTCAAGACATTCTTAAGCCAATCCCACTGGTTTTGTGTTTGGAGACAAGTTCAGCCCAGTGTTCACCAGAATATATCAAAAGGTAACCAAAGGCACAACCAGCACTACCATTTGGAAAGACTCTTGTTGGATCTCCCCTATGGAAGCTGTGTTATTTCTGAAAATTATTTTTACCTTAAGGACTTGCCCAATAACAACAGAATTATGTGGCATAGCAGTATTTGTTTTACAGTACAGTGCATTTTTACTATGAACACACTGATTACTACCAAATACCTTGAGGGTTTCTTTTAAACCAACCATTAAAAGAAAAAACCCTTTAAAACAGTTATTGAAGTCATTAGAGAAAAAAATGTGTTATGTTTATTTTCATCTTTACAATAATAACTGAAAGTTTCTTATTTGTTCAGTTCATGTATGCATACCATCTGATTAAGAGGTGGGAAAGAACAGCCAACTGCAAATTCCAGAGGAGAAAAGGATGCTCAGTCAAGACTAGAATATTACTACACTACAAACCTCTGTATAGCAAAGATATAACAAACTAGATTTAAATAAGCTACCCAGAGACAGGTTTGCCCCATCCTTGGATATGTTCACAGCCAGGATGGATGGGGTCTGAACAACCTGGTCTAGTGGAAGGTGCCCTGTCCACAGCAGGGGTGGGAACTAGATGGTCTTTTTAAGGTCCCTTCTAAGCCAGACCACTCCATGGTATCCAAGCCCAGGAAGCTATGCAGGCATCACAGCACAGAATACAAGGCCTTCTGATAGACTGTCTTTCTGAATTGCCTTTGCACAGGAGCAGCTCATTTTAAGTTAGCGCTGACAACCCATCTGTCAGCACTCCAACTTGTGCCCAGCTTCCACAGAATCACCCCATCNAAAAAAAAAAAAAAAAAAAAGATAGTTGGAATCAAGACTGTGAGGACAGACTGTCTCTTTGCATGTCATTATATCCTGAATTGCAATGGACAAACATCAAGGAAACAGTGCTAAGCAGCACACTTAGATTGTTTAAAAATATTCTAAGCAATCTTTTTATCAGAATTTGCAAATATCCTTCAGAATGTAAAACTGTCTGAGGCTTAACCTGAGACATGTCATTTTGCATAATGAGAAGTCATTTTTAACCAAACATCTTGAAGGTATGCAAAACAGAAGACAAAAAAAACCAACCCTGAAGCATAGCATTTGGCTTAATACCAGGTTATCAGTTTATATATATATATATATAAATATAAATATATATATATATATATATATATATAAAATATATAGTACAGATTACCTCACATTTTATCCATAAATACAAGTATGTTGAAGAGTTAATACATTTGATGTTAAATGAAACAGTTGATTCTTTTCAGCACGCTGAAATCCTTCTAGGGCAATAGAAGCCCACATAGACAGTCTCCAGTCTGAAAAACTCCATACAAAACTCCCAAACTGGCCTAAACAGCATACATGAATAGTCAGTTTTTCAGAAGAGTCAAATCTGTGTTTTCAGATTCAACTTCAAGAGAAGTCCCTACATTGTAGAACCTTGGAATCAGCAGGGTTGATTGACTTTCTCCTTCATCTAAGACCTGATCTTACCCTGAGACTCCAGGGTCCCTCATGACTGAGCCCTTCAAGGAAGGGACTGCATTTTGCAGCTCATCAGATTTACAGAAATACACAACTGATTTCTGAGAGCAGTGAAGGAACAATGGACCAGAGGAATTTCAACTAGACTATCCTGTCATACATGGAACACTAGATCAACAAGTCTGCCTACAGGAGCCTCAAGTTTTACACTCAGAAAGTCATGAGGGCTCAGCTTTTATACCTCACCAATAATCAGGTGCTTACCTCAGACACAAGTATTCATGGTGATTTATAGGCAATTAAGAATGTCAGCTTCCTGATGAAGAAAATCTGATTTCTAGAAGATCGTGTCAGCTGAGTGCCATTTATGCCTGAGGAAACTCCTATGTGCTGCAATTGAATCCAAGCAGCTGGTTTCAGCCTATTTCAGGCACAAAGAACAGTGAACAAAGGACAAAACATTGCACTGATGTCCTATGGTCTGATGTGAGAGAGGACAAAAAACAGTTTCATCCAGGTCCACTACTCCCTACTCCCCATCCCCAACACATTGACAGTGAAAGGAAACAGCAAAGCAGGCAATGGGATAACTACCTTCTCTTCTGATCCAGAATTTTTCACAAATTACTGTGACCTTGACCATCCAAAGATGCCAAGGGTCCAGGGCCAAGTGTCAGTGAAAATGTGCCTTGTACAAAGCAGTAAATTGTACATAAACTCACTGAGAGAACAAAACAGCATTTCTTTCCTGTTACCAGAACTGAACAAGTCATACCCCACCTCAGATATCAAGAGGTATCAAGAGATACTGGGAGGCACCCACCAGTGCAAGAGACGCTGCCCCTGACTGTACAGTCCAGAGCCACAGCCACCCGTAGGGCAGAGACTTCAGAGTAAGAGAATGTTACCAACAAGTGTCTACAAGTGGGTGTTTCTGAATTTGGCTGGAGAGATGGCCCTGCACCAGCATGTAGCCCACACCAGAGTAAACCTACTCTGTTTTGTCCAAGACACTTATATAAGCAACAAAATCACTAATAAGTGATCAATTCACAATTAGAAGGCTCATATAAAAATGGTAACTGGAGATCTCAAAGTCACTACTCTTCCCTTCTTTATCTTCAGCCACCTGCAGAAGACATAAAAGAAATGCAAGTTGTCTTCTTAAACACAAACTCTTTACGTATACTACACACTATGTACATGCAAGTGACCATGTCTGTAAAGCAGATTTCACAATAGCAAATTCATCTGAGCAAGAAAAACTCTACACTTGACATGTGATGCTGGACATCTGTGTGATTTCCACATTCAGAAGATAGACTGAATTATTGTGTCTCACCACACGATGATAAACACACAACACTCCGGTATGTCTCTAAAAAAAAGAAAACAAGACAGGTAGCTGGTAGTGACACTACTTGATTTACTAGCCTAAAATATTACTAAGGGTTAACAGCAGATTCAGTTCCTCAGCAGAACAGTTCCTCTTGATACACCTTGAAGTGAAAGGGGGAGGAAAAAAAAAAAAAAAAAAAAAAGGTAGAATTCAACACAGCTCCTCTGCTGTAAAAAGCAATTTTTACCTCATCTCCACGACCAGTTTAGGCCAGAGCCTGGACACATGGTCCTCTTTCCATCCATGACCACAAGCACAACTATTATTTAGCAGCTGTACCCAGTTTCCAAGGTGCCCAACAGCCAGAGAGAAAACAGTGGTGGCTGAAAGAAACCTCAGAAAATGTCAAATTACTCCAGCACAAGCATTTTCAGGATATGTTGTTGAGGAATACTTTTTGATGCAGAGAGGGAGGAAAAAATAAGTGACTAGAATAACACCTCTCTCCAGGAAAGGAGAAATACAAATGATAAATCCACCGGGTAAATCATTGCCTTGATGCAACCTACTTGGAAAGTTCACTTCAATTTTCTCTGTGCAGTCATGAAAAATAATTTTTAATCAATCTCCACACCACACTGAGATTCTCAGTCCTATACTTCCTATACTTTTCAGTCCTATACCACTTTTTTCTTAGGAAATGGTATGTTAGTAACTTATAATCCAAACCCATGGCTTCACACGGTTACCTTCCTACAGCAGCTCACAATTTTCTGTTGTTTATTCTTAGCATTAGAGAAAATAAATTCCTACAGATTTGGTTTTAGCTCTGATTGGAGCATGAAAAAGTCATTGTAGGCTTCCAAGCAGGTTAATTACCAGGTGTCCATGCCCATACAGATGTTTTTACCTGTCAAGATGACACCAGATAGCTTGTGGCTCCCAATCCACTCTCAGCCCAAAGGAAGTGCCCACACACCTGGCTAACACCCGTGCATTCCATAGGACAGGCTGACTTTATTTTTATTGCTGGGCCAAACTGGGCCACAGTGGGCAAGCCTGCTCTTCAGCAGCACACTCCTGAAGCGTTTCATGACCCTGCAGTGCTAAACCAGGAAAAAAAAAACCAACCAACCAACCAACCAACCAAACAAACAAACAAANAAAAAAAAAAAAAAAAAAAAAAAAAAACAAACAAACAAACAAAAAAAAAAAACAATTTATGCAACTGCTTTTCCTCCATTTAAAAGAAAATTCTGAAGACCTCAGAAGTGGACAGGAACCAAGGACAGCCTACAGGAAAAGGGTAGAAGTGTGCATCCTTAGAGGGCACCAAGCCAGCTACAACACAGGCTGTGCTGTGAGGTGGAATAACATCCTAGGTCCACTTACTTGCTTATCTAGGAGTTATTTATGCATGTAAGACCAGAATGGAAAGAAAACCACCAAAGAGAGAATTCCAGAAAAGTTTCAGCAGTTAACTGCTGTCAGCTGAAACCTGCTGGAAGTTCAGAGAAAATAACAGTCCTTCACCTGCCACATGCTTATTTCAAGAGGCAGCCAGGTTGTCAGCAGCACCTCACCTGCCCTCCTGACTGCACTTGCCAGACACTGGGGCAGGTCTGCAGTGAGTCTCCTCCACGGCACATAGCAGGTGATGAGGAGAGCTGGAGCCTCGGGACAGTTCCATGCTGGACCCCACACAGGGTACTAAGGGAGGCTAAGGGTCCTTGCTACAGGACGGACAGGGGGACTCTCAGTGTATGACATTTCTTGAACGTCTTTAAAACAGGCTGTCACTAATGTCCTTCTCTGTAAGATCTTGCTCCAAACCTCCAAAGCACCTTCAGTGTGCTTACCCACATTCCTGATTGGGACAGCAAGGGACAACACAGCCCCAAGTCACTCAGAAATGAGATGACTGGGATTCCCAGTTCAGTATTTCATCTTCTAGGCAGGACAGCTTTACAAGCATGTAGCCGGTTATCCAGCAGCCACTATTTTAACAAGCCAGGAAGTATTTCCAGTAATTCGCCTTTCACCTAACAATAGCAGCTGATATTTCAAAATAATTAAACTCAGTGCATATATAAAACAAGAATCTCTACATCCTATATGGCATTAGCTGAGTTAGAGATGGGAAGGAAGGGAGTGAAAATGTAACTGGAACTCTTCACATTGGTCTCTTAACAAAGGGTTTTGTCATCACCAACTAATATTCATATATACCAATGATGCATTTGTGATGAGTTTTATATCAGACATGTCAAAACACACAGTAAAACACAGATCAAATCCTAGAAGTTAACCACAAGAACCACACAGGAACTAGAGTTACAGAATTGTCAGAACAATTCTGAGTTGCAGTTGCTCTAATCTGGCATCAACAACCAGCATAGGGCACAGAGACTTCAGGGGAAAATACCAGAAACAGTGCAGCGGGTGTGTCACAAGCACTGGGGAAATTTTCCCCTAGTCCTATGCAAACCATAACTATCATCTTACATCCTGACTCGGAAAAAAATTCTTTCCAATTAATAAATTAATCTAGCTGATGTGACTGAATTACTTTCTTACGTGTATTTACAAAAGTTCATTGACTTTACTCAGAATTATAATTGTGACAATGAAAGCCAGTGTCAATTGCTGAATTAAACAAGTATGTCCTCACCGATTTTGACAGAATTACACATACAAAAAGTTCAAAGGATTAGGCTATGTATTTTAGCACACATTTTAGAGTTAATAAAAAAAATCCAAACAAAACCAATACAAACCCCACAAACAAAAAATGCACTGAAGAGTCATCAGACAGCTCTTCCTATTGAAGGACCACACTCTGCTGCCACTGTGGCCTACAGAACACGGCCAATTCCCACATTTTTATGTGGGAGCTGACTGCTCTATGACATGTGGCCTAACCTGAACCTTCCGGTTTGACACCCTCAGAGTAGAACATCAAAGGATATAGTGGGGGAGAAAAAAAGTTAGGAATGAAAAGTGAATCACAAAAAAAAAAAAAAAAAAAAGAAGAGTATCAAACAGTTTTCACAGAAGCTCGTAACTTAAAGAAAATCTGTTTTCAGAGCAACAAGTCTCCCGGTGTCTATCAAAGCCGAGCAACTCCAGAGCTGACGCCAGCAGAGAAACGCACCCGCTGGAATTTGATGAGCACGTCCTCACTTTGTCCCACTAAGCCTTTATCTTTAAGGGGAGCACTCGGACCACCCACACCTGCAGGCAGAGGAACATCCGTGCACCCACTCACGAACGCCCTGGCTGTGCTGTAGTGCCGCTGAGATCCCACATCGCCCGCGGCCACGAGGAGAAATGGGGCTCCCGCCCCGCCCGGGGCCGCCAGCCCGGCTCCAACAACCGAGGAACGGAGGGGGAACTTCGTGCGGGATCCCTGGCCGGGCGCTGCTGCCCCGGGCCGGCCGGGGCGGGCGGGCAGAGAGGCAGAGCCGGGCCGGGCCCGGGCGGCCGGGAGCCGGCGCGGGGAGCTGGAGCCTGCGCCCGCCGCACGCCCGGAGCGCCGGGCGAGGGGCTGGGCCGCGAGAAACCTCACCTGGGAGCAGAAGTAGGAGCCCTGGATGCCCAGCTTGAGGCAGGTGGGGCACTGCAGCTTGGCCTCGCTGCTGCAGCCGGCGGTCTCGCAGACTCTACGGGTCTCCACCGCCGCCGCCATGCTGCCGGGCGGCCACGGGGGAGGAGCCGCCGCCCGGAGCTGCCGCCGGCTGGGGCGGGCAGGAGAGCAGGACGGAGGGAGGGAGAGACGGACGGAGGGAGGGGGACGGGGAGGAGGCTCCGGCCTTGAATGCTCCCGGCGGTGGGTCATCCGCAGCTTCCCTGGGCGACGTGTGCCAGCGCCTCGCCACCTTCCCAGTAAAGAGGTGTTTAGCCTATTTAGCCCAGAGAACAGAGGACTGTGAGGGGATCTCATATATGTCTGAAATGTGGGTGTCAAGAGGGTGATGGCAGACTCTTCAGTGGTGCCCGGTGACGGGGTGAGGAGTTAACGGCCATAAACTAAAGCGCAAGAAGTTTCACCTCCTCATGAGGAGGAACTTGTTTGCGCTGAGGGTGGAAGAGCACGGGAACAGCTGGCCAGGGAGGTCATGGACTCTCCCTCAGTGGAGACATTCCAGATCCACCTGGACACACTCCTGTGTCACCTGCTCTTGTCACCTGCTTTGGGTGACCCTGCCTTGGCAGGGGGCTTGGCCTGGATGATCTCCACAGGTCCCCTCCAACCCTGACTGATTGCTTGAATAACTTCCTGAAGTCTTCATCTGCGAGGCTGTACCAGAAATTTTTCAAGTTTATCTTCTTTATTATGGAATGTGGGCTGTGGTATGTAGGTCTGTCTGTGTGGTTTATAACAACTCTTTCACTCTATTTTTAGCCCAGGTAAAATCATCACAAATTCAATATTCAGTAAAGCAGTAACTAAAATTAGAAAAATAGGCTGCAGAGTCAAGGTGGCATTGTTGGATGAAGGATGCTGATTGTCTTCCTGGAAAGAGAAGGATTAGAAACCAATGATCTGTCATAAAAATAAATGTGATTAATGCACATACTGTATTTCTCCTATTTGCACAGGTTAGAGAGTGAAAAAAGATACTACCTCTGCTTGTAAAGATGACTGTGCTTCTCTGGGTATTGTCAAACCTAGTGTCAATGTAGGATCATAGTGTTGTTAAGGTTGAAAAAGACCTTTAAGATCATCAAGTCCCATTGTCAACATTGCATCACCACCATGTTCACTGCCAAATCACATCCTGAAGTGCCATATCCACATTTTTGAAACACTTCCACCTAGGAAGTGACCACCACCTAAGTGGTGACTCTACCCACTCCCTGGGCAGCCTTCTCTAATGCTTTACAATCCTTTCCATGAAGAAAGTTTTCCCAATATCCAATCTAAACCTCTCCTGACACAGCCTGAGGCCATTTCCTCTTGTCCTGTCACTTGTTACCTGGGAGAAGAGACCAACCCCCACGTGGATTACAGCCTCCTTTCAGGCAGCTGTAGAGAAAAATAAGATCCCCTTGAGCCTCCTTTTCACCTGGCCAAACACCCTCAGCTGGCTCTCATCAGAGTTGTGCTCCAGACCCTTCCCCAGCTCCGTTGCTCTTCTCTGTACACACACCATCACCTCAATGTCCTTATTGTAGTGAGGGACTCAGTGAACACAGGATCTGAGGCGCAGCCTTCACGGTATCTCAGAGGAATGATCTACTATCCTATGTACTAAAACATCTCTAACTTAATGTCTGTGCAAGATGCTTTTTACAGGTTAATGTCAAGAAGCAGTTGCTTTCCAAAAGAGCACAATGAGATGCCTATTGAGTGGAAGAATAGCTGCAAAACACTTCAGAGCATGTATCTGCAAGATCCAGCCACTAATACTGGGATCCCACTCCTTGTTTAAATTTCAGCTGTCTTCCCACTGCTGGCAAGTACAGACTGATTTCAGCTAAAACTCTGTAGGATGAGATTCTGTCTTTCTACTTCAGTGCCATTAACTTCAATTAAACTACACCAATCCTTATTCTGACCTTAGTACAAAAAATTTCCCGGCATCCAGATGAGTCCCCAGAAAGCGTGATTCATAATCCAAACTATAATCTCAATATTTTCTGCAACTGTTTTATTTCCTGTGGTCTTCTGTCCCCATCTTTAACAAAGAATAATAATATTTAAAAAAAATCTTTATCTCCTGGGCTTAGAGGTTAGGTAAAAATTTCTGCTTTCCCTGAACAGAAAAGCATGCATCCATTTTTTTCAGAGTAAGTGTATTCATATAAATCTACTTGATGCATTATGATAGTGTTAATTGGCAAAAAGTAGCTAAGTAGCCCAGCTGTCTATAGGACAAGGGCAACAGATAAAGTGTATGATCCAGGTTTGCTGTGTGATAAGCAGTTCCACCTGGCATGGCAAATTAACCGAAGGAATTTCATGCCATGCTATTACCGAAGTGTGGTTGCAGGTTCTGTCTTTCTGACAGTTCTCACCTTCAGTACTTCAGTACTTCTCCAGTACTGAGAATGCTTGTATCAGCCTACCATTTGTAGAAAGCATGAATTCACTGTCAGAGTGAATTAGGAATGTTTCTAGAATGCTTGCAAAATGCAAAGATTACAATAATTATTTTCTTAAGTGAAAATAGCTGTATTCTGATTCAAGCTGTGACAGTATTTACATCCGAATTCTGAAGATAGGAAACCAACTGCCAACCAAAATCATGAAATATCTTTAAAAGACACATCATTAAGTGCTTATTTTAACCTTCTTAAAGTAAACTGAATGGGTAGAATCACTCCTAAACGATCCATGTCACTAGCAGGTATTGTACTGTGAAAAATCAGTGCTTCTTTTCCAAGTAACCAACAAACCAAGCTATCAAGCAAAGCAGGACAGGTACCTTCATACATTTCTTTGTTCCATTTAGAGAACCCTAAGGAGTTGCAGACATCGTTTACCTGGTTAAGCAGGGTTTGCAAGTACCTATTGTCACTGCCATGGTATAAAAAACCTGAAATATACTGACTGATCTAGTTTCAGTGTCTCCTGCTCAAATGTCATCATCTGCTTCTTGATGAGTTTTCAGTACAATCATTATTAAATACTTTACTAAATTTTAGGAGCATCTAATTCACATTCAAATTCATATCTGAATATAAATTCACAATTTTTCCTATTTTTGTCTTTCCTTACTGGGACAGTGTCAGTATACTCCTCTGCTCATTTTGTAGTGTCAACGAGGAGGCATGTAGGGAAAAAACAGGATTCCTGTTCTAACTAGCAGAAAGGGTTCCTTCTGTTATTCAGTTTCATTTATTTGCTGTATTTCTGAAGTGCAAATTAAAGGCTTGCTGTTTCCCTGCTTCCTTAGAAAAGCCAAGGATGCATGTATTAATTAAACAATTTAAATATAAGTGTAATTTAAAGAACAGCAAGCCCCCTAATTGAGGAATTCGCAAACTTGCACACTTGTCCTCCACAGTCTTTGGAAAGAACGCAGACTGCAATGGCAGATCAGCCAACAATAGCAAACCCTGAAAGATTTGGCCTAGGATTTTCTGTTGAAATGGTTTTCAAATAGCCCTACATCATCATCCCCATAGTAAAAATTATGTGGTTTCTGTGGTATTTCAATGCTTTTGTTTTCCAATTTGGCCTTGATGTTCTGATTTACAAAGTGAACTGACTCCTGCCTCCTGGAGGTCAACCCGCTGCCATTTCCCGTTATCTGATGGCACACTCATTCTCACTGGGGAAGTTCACTGACCCTAGCTATGACCTTACCTGAGCAGAGATTTTTTTTTCTGTCAGGCTTTCCACATCCCTTTCTGGCTGCCTGTCCCTCTTTGTTACAGACCAACGCACAGAGAGGCGTGTGAATCACGGATTTTACAGCCCATTCATGATGCTTGATTTATGTCCACTGCTGTCCTCCCAACTTCTCCACAGTGATGCAAGGCTGGGAGTACGTGAGGGCAGAAGGGGAGGTCAGCGATGTCTCATGGGTCGGAGAGCAGCCACAGGAAAGAGAGAGCAGCTGGTAGCTGAGACAGCTGCTGCTTAAGGAGAAAATGGCCACTGAATTTGACATTACTTAATTAAGAGAGCACCTTAGCTTGAGTCCCCCTTCCTGGCTTTGCTTCTCTACATTGCAGGAGTGGGGGCTGGGCAATCCCCCTTTCCAAGTGAAGCTCTTGGTAGCTGTCTCCTGTTCAGGCTCATTGAAAACGCAATTAAATGCCTCTTTGTCTAGTGACGGCTAAAACAATGCAAAAATGCCACCCGGGAGCCAGACCACATGCAGATGTGCACTGCTGTGGCTTGGCCAGATGGTACAGGCACTTACTGAGTTTCTCATGTCAAATGCAACAGTTATGTAGGTTGTGTGTGTCTGTATGTGCATGCAAAAAAAGAGAAATCGCAAACACATTACAAACCCCTCGAAGACGGCCACAAAAGCACGATCTCAAAAAGTGAATGGAAAGTAGCCCTATAGGAAACATTACCCAGAGGAAAAGACAAACCTGTGCTCAAAGCAAAAGAGTCTTACTAAGTGCATAGGGAGAAAAAAATCATCATAAACATCCTTTGTAAATGAATAGAGCTGCATTAAAGAAATGCTTGTCTCCATTTTTTGTCTTTAAGGAAAAATTAAGTGGGATTTCAAGTTCTGTCCAATTCTCTAAGTCAAAAGAGGTTGCAATATATTTTAAGCCCCTGCACCACTCTTTTCCCCTCCATTAGTGCAGATGCAAACTAAATTACTGAAAGGCCCACTCCAGTCACAATCCAGGCTGGAGCAACCTTACTCAAAGCTAATTCCAAACAAGCTTTAGCTGTAGTGAAAAGGAAGAACCTGAACATTGTTTTGTTTTGTTTTAAATGTTCAAGCTGTACTGCCTCTTGCAGAATCTGTATTAACATAGGGCATCAAATTTGCATTATGATATAAGAATTATTCTCTCTGCATTCAAGGATATTCTTCTGGTATACAAGAATTTTAGCATTTTCCAATGTATGCTTATGAAACTGGTTGTTTTATCATGGGACAAGATCAAAGCTTTGTTTAAAAATGGTGTTTTTATGAAAAGCATTCCTATTTAACCAGTAAATTGCAAGCTTTAAAGAGCAACTTCACAGCTGGAAATATTTGAAAGAATCCATTAATATATCTGGAGATAGTAAAAATTTTATTCTTTGCTAGGGAAACACAATAGAAGTCATGGAGTGAAGTTCTGGCTCAATGAATTAAACAGGAATGTTACTGATATCCAAAGAGATTTCACTTACTTTCTGTCATCAGAAGGCCATAAAGATAGACTTAATAGTAGCCAAATACAATCACTGTTTTATTTCCACTTTAGATGCCATGGGCAACACTGTGTGACATTTAAAATTCTTTTTATTTTCAGGTTTCAAAATCAAACTAAGATAATAATATTTTTAATCACATACAGCATGGTGTTTCTAAAAGTGTTATTGCACTCAAATCAGTGAGGTACAGGTGTGCAGATCAATTAAAGCTCATACCTACACACTTCTGACTTGGATGCCGCACTTTGCAGAATGAAAATGTTCCCAGCAACTACCTAAATTCACTCCAGAAACTGATAAATCCCTGAAGGATTACTGAAGATGAGATACCCAGCATTTCTTTACTTCAGTCCCTTCTTTTCTCCACTGTACCTTCAAAAGGTGGGATTTTCTGGCTGTATCTATGATACCTCTTTGCCCTCTATCTTAAATTTCCTTTTAGTTTGAAGATGTTCTCACTTGCAAGGCAGTCACATCACTTCTGAGCATCTTGTCTATTATGTACGTTAGCAATTTGGCGAGATTACCATAGCTCATAATCCTCTCGTTGCTACTCTAAGTTGTTGGATAACTTCTGATGTCATGTTTAGAGGCTTTTTGCCTCCAAAACTCAACAAATCAAAGAATAAATATCCCAAACCACAGCACATGTTTCCCATTTGTGTAGCAACGAGGCAGGCCATGTTCTGAACTTAGCTGTGCTATATTCATCTAGCCAATTAAGCACTGTTAATAAGCATAGCAGTCTTATAGAGGGCTTCACGCTGTTCTCCTGCCTTGCAAAAGAGAAATGAAATAGCCAAATGCTATATGACATTCAATACAGTTTGGTGGTTAACAGTCACTTATAGTTCTTTTCAGTAAAATGATGTTTAAGGCTGTAAAATGTAGGTCTGTACACTTGGCTCATTGAGAATAAAAACAAAAACGTTAAACACAGAAGAAGATGAAGAAAAAATGATCAGGGAGGAAAATGATTTTGGATGGATTATTTTTGTTTATGTTAAGAGACTTAAAGGCAGGATTAAAACAGGCAAAGAATGAGCATGGCTGCCTATTAAGCAAAGTGATAAGATCCATATGGCAGCATATTAGGCAAATAAATAGGAAGATTTATTAATTACTGTATTTGCATCAAACCATCTATAAAGAATTATACCAGAAACCAAATTTTATGAAATACTAAAATGAACAGTATGTCACCGGACAAAAAAAAAAAAAAAAAAAAAGCAAAAAAAAGCAGCTTCCTCATGTGTTGATGTACTTTCTTAATTTGCAAATTTCAGAGATTATGTTCTTGTTTTGTCATTGTAATGTGCTTTAAAATTATACAGTTTAGGAAGAAATATTTGCTTTTTCAGTGTCTGTTTTGTCATTGGGATAAAGATACGCTCCAGTTTTTTTACTATGTAAACTTTTACTGTATTTGTTTCACCAAGCAGTATTACAAAAAGGTTAAGAACTTTTTGTTGTGTTTTTCTATATTGAACCCTTCACCTTCGTTAAGTACTAATCAAATCATAACACTAGAATGAATCCCATGACTGCGTTTGCCTGGTTTAACAGGCTGCCCAGGGTAGCCTGACAATGTTCCGAAAAATGTGTGGATGGTGTAGAGCTGGGCTTGGAAGTGCTGGGTTAACAGTTGGACTCGATGTTCTTAAAGGTCTTTTCCAACCTAAATAATACTGATTCTTTTCTGGGAACGGGGGCCACAGAGCGCTGTGTTCGGGGACAAGGGACTGCACACCGCTGTGTTCGGGGGGCAGGAGGCCACAGAGCGCTGTGTTCGGGGACAAGGGACTGCACACCGCTGTGTTCGGGGGGCAGGAGGCCACAGAGCGCTGTGTTCGGGGACAAGGGACTGCACACCGCTGTGTTCGGGGGACAGGAGGCCACAGAGCGCTGTGTTTGGGGACAAGCGGCTCAGGAGCGCGGGGCCGCTCCGTGCGCTCAGCGCGGGCAGGACGTGCCGCTCCCGCAGCAGCCACCAGAGGGCACTCCCGTCCCCGCCCGCCTCTTCCTGCCTGGACGACAGTGGGAAGGGCTCCCGGCGGCCCCCGCGCTTGACGACTACATTTCCCGGTTGGCATCGCGCCCCAAACGGCCGCCGGGCGCACGTGGCCACGGGGCGGCCAATCGCGTGCGGCCCGGGGCCTTTACCCGCCCCCGCCCCGCCCCGCGGTGCGTCCGCGATCCGAGCGCTCTAAGATGGCGGCGGTGGAGCCGGTGAGTGCCGCGTTCCCTTCACCCGCCCGCCTTTCCCTTGCCTTCCTCCCACCGCATCCTTATCCTCTTTCTCCTCGTCGAGGCGCCGCTCCGCCGGCCGCGACGGGCGAGGGCGCAGCGAGCGGGTGGGCAGGCAGGCAGGAGGCGGCTGGCGGGGAGGCCGGCGAGGAGCGCACGCTCGCAGGGGCCCGGGCGGGATAGGGGGCGGCGGGCGCTGTGGCTGTGCCGGCACCGCCGCCTGGGCATGGCGGCCGTGGCTCCGTAGAGCCCGGCGGGAGTGGGGCCCCGCGGTCCGGCGGCGCCCATTGTGTGGCGCCCCACCCGCGGCCCCGGCGACTGCCCGGCCCGCCCGGCGCATGTGGCGCGGTGGGGGTGGCCATGTTGGTTCCCGCCGCCGCGGCGAGCCGGGCAGCGAGGGGCGGCTCCTCGGCAGCGGGGAAAGGCCGCGCTCCCGGCGCGCTGGGGCCCGGGGAGAGGGAGCGCGGGGTCGGTAAATCACAGATGCGCTGCTGGGGCAGCCGCGACCACAGCGCGGCTGGCGAGGCTCGGCAAACGATATTGTCTTTTCCAGGTTGTGTCATCTTTTATTCGAGAGTTTGGGGGTTTTTGCGACCTTACGTGATAATTCAGTACTTCTTCTTTATTTTTTTTTTCAGGTGATATGTTATATTCATGGTATTATGCTTGGTTTTTACAAACGTAGCCCCAGCCTGCACTTCCATAATGAGCTGGAGCAGCTGGAAGTGATCCAAGTACAGTTGTTATTCTAATCCCACATGATTGTGTATCATGAGGAGAGGACAGCAGAAGACTCTGTTATGGTTTCAAGAAAACACATTAAGGGAGGCTGCTCTCTTGTTGCTGTGCTTACTAGCTGTGAATAGCTAGTGTGTTGTTTGGAGAGGCTTTGTAACATTTAGACAGTGAAAGAGAATTTGAAAATCAGTGGTTTTTAAATAAAGGCTAATTTTGCCCTTCTGTGTAAGGGATACTGATTTTTCCCTTAATGGTTTTCTTCTGTGACCCAGCCTCCATATTTTTTCCTATGAGGTAGAGATTGAAGTGGGTCAGCATTTATAAATTGTGTGACAGCAGTTCTGTACAGGGACAATGTCAGTTATGAAGACAGACCACCAGCAGCACCCTTCTCATGTTCTTCAGCTGGTGTTAAACTCTGTTTTCACATCCAAAAGCCAATCTTTGAGTTGTGTCCACATATCTGAAGATGATGGCTTCCTCTCAGTGCACTGCTTTGTGGTGACTGTGGTGCTTAGCAGGACTTGTGATAAATAATTTGTAATACAGCCGTAAGTAATTGAAGTTCCTCTAAAGGCCTGGGCCTTGTGGCTTGCTTTGCTGTGCTGCTGGCACAAAAATTGTCTTTGCACTGTTTTCTCCATTAACCCCATTTGCACACTGAGGTAGATCTGGGCCTAATGTAGCAGAAAGAAAACAATTGGTTTTGCTATGCTGTGTCCCAGCAAGATTGATTTCTCACATCCAGTTCACCACAAGCAGTTGTGCTGAGCCCCTAAATGTAGAAGATGGGGCAACACTGACAACAGTTTAATTAATGCAGTTGTTGAATGTTCTAATATAGCTGCAGTATGTTTGCGTTCTGGAGTCAGCCACCACCTGCGCTTGTTTATTTTCAAATTGAAGTAAATGACAAAGTCTTTATTTATTGTCCTTATAGGTGCCTCACTTCTCCTACCTAAGCCTAAAGTTAGACGTGTGCAGCGACTGAGGTCAGAGGTGCACAGTGTTGCAGAAATGCCGCGTGCTTTGCAGCTGAGCAATTTAATTGCATGTGTGGTTAGGGATTACCTCTTGATCATAGCGAGGCCTTTCTGCTGCTCACCTGCAGTCTGGCCCTAGGTTTGTAGAGATGTCATCTGTAATGCTTTCCTCATTGGAGAATGTGTCTTGGGAAATGAAAATACAACTGAGTATGGGTTGGCTTTGGGTTTTTTTAATACAGGCTCCTGCTGAGATCAGTGATGTTTCTAGTACTGTCATGGTTTCAAAAGTAACATACATTGAAAGTCTTAAGAGGCTTGAAAAATGTTTCAGACCATTTAACAAATACAGAAACGTGAGTTTAGAATTCTGTAGAGAGTCCCATAATAGCTGTCAAAAAGCAAGATTATTCTAAATAAATACAGACTAATTGCATAGTGGTTAAATTCCCCACTGTAGGGAAGATTTAAGCCTTTGCAACACTGACGGATTAAAACTGTTTTTCTTGTGATGTCTTTATTTTAAAAATATTCTAAGTTAATTTTTGAGATTATGCAGAAGTGTCGCCTGTTAGGGTGCTCATGCAGCCTTTGAGGATTAAACATGATCAGATAATACCATGCAAAAGTTCACAAAGTCAAACACAAAACCAGTAGTAATGCTTTAGTAAAGAGTAGTTTACCAGAGGTGACTTTAAGATGTAGCTGCACAAAGCCCATAACTTCTAGGTGCATATAAATTTAAGCCCTCATTGTGCAAATTGGAAATTGCATCATGGTTCTTTTGTATTTTTGCTTAATGCTATTATTGTTATAAATGCAATTCTGGTAAATTTAACTTTTTTTAGCATACAACAATGACATTTCAGTTACATTATTTTCAAAGTGCTTGTTTGATTAGGTAACTACACAAAGGTGGGATTCAAAACTATATTTAAATGAAACTATTATCTCAAGGGGTTACAAACATAGTAGTGTAGGACCTTAAAATTCAGGAAAGTTCATAATATCTCCTAAAATTCAATGTAGCCTGAAAGGTGATTATTTTGTATTATTTGCAGACAGTTAGCATGTAAGTTTAATTCAGCTTTAGACTTGTTCTCGTTGCTGGGTATTTCTGCTGTGAAACTTTGACCTGCTCTGTTTGAAGTCAGTATAGGATTGAACTGCAGTATTGTGAACACAGTTGCTTGCTCATTGCATTTTTCTGGAATTATATAGGACAGATGTATCTTTCATGTTTAATAATTGCAAATATCTATCATAAACTTTTGACTTGTAAGTAACATTTCTGAGTATGGTGCTTCCTGTAAGAGGAGTATGTTGCATATCTTGTAAATTTCTTGAGATAAACACTTTTCTGAAAGCAATTTTGAATAATTGCATTTCACACAGCATACAAAATACCAACATATTTCAAAGAAATGCATAAAAATAGCATATGAAATCAGCTGTGTTTCATTTACTGGTACTACCTGCAGGTGTGGAGGTACATAGGAAGTTTTTTGATGAGAAAACATGTTCCTTTTGGCAGCTTTGTAATGATTAGTTTAAATTTTGAGGAGATAGAGGGGAGAATTAAATAAGGGATATAGAGTCCCTGCATCATGGAAGAGAAATGCAGACTTGAAATGTGAATTAATGTGACTTTTTCCTCAGATAAATTGTCTTTCACTTTTGAAATATTCTGTAGTCGAGGTTAAACTTGAGTTTAGAAGCTGTTTATTAGCTTGCAGTAGTCCTCATTTCTTGAAGTTTAAAACCTATTCCTCTGTAGGTCATTGATGTTAGGAAGACGTGTGTGATGTACAGATGTAAGTGTGCTGTAACACCAGTGGTGTTAGCAACCTTAAAGTGCCACTTGTCCTTGGTTCTGTATAGTGGATGTAAGGCAGAAAAGTTTTAACTGTTTGAAAGTTGTTTGGTTTTTTTAAATGGGTGTCTGTTTCTCTTGTGTTCTGTGCTGTTCATCAGATAGCCTGTGTGTATGACATCCTTTGCAATTGCTGGGCATACCAGTAGTACATCCAGTACTTTGTCTTTGAAGACCTCTCTCTTGTCCATTTATTCATTTGACATGAAATTATTTTTTGAAGATTGAATGTGTCTTAAATTTTCAGCAGATACAAAATTCTGTGCTTTGAACCAGAGGCTCAAGTATACTTGCTAAACACGGAGGCCTTTTGTGTAGGAGTGTTTGGGGAGACTAGAGGCTTTTTGTTCTTTGAATTATCTGAACTGTTCTCCCCCTGAGTTTTGGGAAGTTTTCTTGTCTGGGTGCTTTAGAACTGACAGTATGTTAGATATGGAAACTCATCCTGTGGGTAGATTTTGTGTTCCAGTAGCAAAGGCAGCAGCAGAGTGCACATTGGGGTGAGAGGTGTTAGCACAAGGGCAACTTGCTTAGGCAGCTTCAAAAACCACAAAGATACTGAAGTAGTTTGATATTCCTTGTAAGCTAATTGATAATGCTAGTTAGAAGTTTGAGTTAAATGGGGAAAATCTGATGGGTATTTTCAAGTGTATATAACCCATTCAGCAGAAGTCAAGAGGGCTATAAATAGTTTCTGTATCTTTTAAATCTGAGACATTTCCTAGAAAACCTTTGACCATGGAGGAAGTGTGTACCTTTTTTACTTATTCTTTTATTCCTGTTCTCCTGTATGTATGTTGCATTTCTGTTGTAATTTGAGGGGATGTCACTCAGTTAAAATCAGGTTTCATGCTTGTGTTCTAATAGTGATTGCCTTTCTAAAAATCTCTGATGTTCTAAGTAATGATGAATGCAGTTAGGGTAGTTATTCTCTGTTAGGCCTTGCATGTCACAAGTAGAAATACTTTCTTTGTCCTGGTTTGGAAATCTTCTAACTTTTAAATTGGTAACAGGTGGATGTTAGTACCTCTCTTCCAGTTGCTATTACATGTACTACACACGATTTTTACCACTGCACACTCATTCCTCAGAGTTGTGTGTCAAAATCACTTGGTTTGGTTTTTTTACAGGGTATAATCCTTGCTTGTGGGTGTGCTTTAATTTTTTTTTTTTTTTTGTCCAGAATGTAAATAAATAGCTTTTGAATTTTGTGCCTTGGAAATTATCCTAGCTGTAGTATCGTAGCAGTTACCTGCACGATGCCTAAGGACCGGCAGATAGTAGAAATTGTTTTTCCCAAGACATCAGGTAATGGGGCATGCAGTTGTCTTTTGGAAACTCGAAACAAGAAGGTAAAAAACTCTGGAGCATAACTTATTTTGGTTTAATGCAAGAAGACTTGGAAAGCCTCTTCCACTAATTAATTCTCTTAGCCTTCACCGAGAGTGCAAATGTTACGTCCTTTTGGGCAATAATTATTGCACTCCAACTGGACTTGCTAAACAACTTCTGTAGACAACCAATGACATGAATGTGGTCTGGGCAGCATCTGAAAACCCTTGGTAAAACCTAGTCAAGCTGCTTGTTCTCCTTAATAGACAAACCTGATTAAGCAGTTTTTACTGTAAATGCTCTTTGTTTCCTGTCCCAGTGACAGGCACACCTTTCTTTGATATGTTGGTCGTTATGTGCTGTGGAGAAAGAGTAAATAACAGCAATTAAATCTGCAAGTGTCAGAATCCAAGTAATTGCAGATACAGAGTCATTAAATGCTGAGTAGGCAAATGTGTCATGGACTTCTGCAAGCTGATTCCTACATCAAAAACCATGTGGGTAGTGAATAAATGTCAATTATGTGCTGTCTTGTATATAGGAAGTGGGATTGGCCATGTGAAGCTTTCCAGTTTATCTGGTAATACTACCCTATTTTATTACTTATATTTTAAAAGTAGCAAAATCAGTGGTTACTTAGTGTAAAGTCAATTTTAGGTTAAAGAATACATTAGTTATGAGCAATGGTAAAGTATTATAAGGGTTTTAAATATAGTTGTCCAGAAACTACTGGTGGAGTCAGTCTGACTTAGGTCAATAGTGTTGCAATTGCAGGGTTTCAAGCTGTGAATTGCTAAAATGTGGACAGTAACATTAATTCATATGGTATTTATAGGATAGGATTCTATGCAGTTTCTTATAGAATTTCTTGGATACATGGACTTTAAATACCAATTAATCAACTGACATAGTTTCTATTTGACTAATAATGAAAAATGCTTTGGTATAGAAACATTTCATTTTGGTACTCAGAATAGTGAGATAAAGGTAAGATGAAAGGAAATAGGAGCTGATAATGGTTAACAAGCCAACAATTTAAATGGTTCTTGATGACTGGTGGAAATAGAAGGAAGTGAAAATAAGCCTCTTCAGGCTTCTCTCTGAGACCAACCAGAAAGAGTGTTTTTTAATAATAAGTTCTGCTTCCAACTTTACACCTGGTGTGTAAACCTGTAGCTATCCTTGATGGGGCAGCCCGGTGCTGAACAGAAAGTCTATTCTGGTGGTATAGTTTCTGAGGGGTGTGGCATGGTTCTGGGTCAAAGTCATAGCTGGGTCTTGGAGCTCAGCTGTCGTCTTTTATTTTGGACATGAGCTTGAATAATGGTTTGTCTGAGTTGCATTAATGTCATGTAGCTTTCAGAATACCTAGTGGGACTTGATATTGTGGCTTAAGTAAAATGCTGAGTCAGATGTCTTCTGTTTGTCCAAAAATAGAATTTAATGTAGTTGTGTGAAGGATGATCATCAGTGTACTAGGCAGGTGTTGAGGCTCATTGCATTTTTCTTTTTGTTTAGCAGTGCTATGTTAATCCCTCCTAATGTTGTCTTTCATTAGAAGTTATGAATTAGTTTAGCTCTGCATGTGCTCAGTGGCTTTGTATTGATTCTTCCATTTTATGTAGCTGTGATAATTTTGGGAGAGTGACCAGGGAGCCTTTGGGATTAGCTCTTTGTATGTTGAAAGCATGAGATTCTCAGCTGAAATTGTTTTTGGAAGATATTCTGCATCTACATTCAACAATAGTGAGTCTGATGTTAAAATTCCTAGTGTAATAGCATTTGTAAATCAGTTGAATGTTAGGTGTCACAACTGCAGAGTATTGTGACTGAAAGCAAGCTTTATCACAAAACCTAGTGCTGTTCCAGAATATCAGCAGAATTCTACTTGTAGGGTTATTGTATTTGCACGTGTAACTCTTCTGAATTTTCTGGTTAGAAGCCCCTAAAGGGGCCACACTTAAAATTTAGTTGTCTGTACTTGTTTATTTGTAATATAATACAGTTAGTGTGAAGGAGGAAGTATTAAAGTGCTTCCTTGGTGAGTTTGATAGCATTTGTGCACTGTCTGACTTGAATTGTTCATTGGGATTGTTTTGTGTGATTAAAGTTGAAGAATACCAAAAGTAAGTGGGGATAACACTAGCAATTCTATTCTAGATAGAATTTGAAGAACTTACTAAGTTTTTTTTAAAGTCTGCTTAGGTTTTTATAGTGTTAGACTGGAGGAGATGTGACAAATTGTTCAACACTGTTTTTGTGGGTTTGTTAGTGATGATCCCTTTGGGGAATCCTCAGAAAGCATTTAGTTTGACTAAGAGGAAGGGAATTGTGCTATTGTACTGCGTAAATCAAAGCACTGGCCAAGTGCTCCTGTTAGATCTTGGCATTTCAGCCTCTTCACTGTGAATGCAGGTGCATGTGAGTGTCTGAAATGTCATGAGCTGCTTTTCTAGGTGGGCTGTGAAACTAAACCATTCTTGATTATTTTCAACCATAAAGGAGTTACTTCTCTGATATAAAACGTATCATGCTTAATGCTAAATATATTGATAACGAAAAGAAAATCCCTGTTAAGATGGATCTCTAGTGTCATCCAGGAGAGTTTGCCAGCTTGGTTGTGAAGGTTGAACAGTGTTACACTTCAAATCCATTCTACTTTTCAACAGCTTTGGTGCAATAAATGTATGTGGAAGCTTGGAGTAAACTGTTTCATTAATTACGTAACTTAACATTACTCAATTCAGTCCTATGTTAATTTGTTCTGTTAAAACCACAAAATTTTAATTAAATTTTAAATACTACTCTTACGTTGCCGCATTTAGAAATGTCTAGTCTTTGGGTGTGCTGTAGTTAGCTTTTATTTATATTACTGAAGTGCTTTTTCTTTCATGGCATCAGCTGTATAGGCATTTTTGTGTTAGCTCTTGAGAAGGAGCTGGAGTCCTCATTCTGTGTTTTGGTAATATTCTAGCATGGATTGCAGATCAGGGAGGAATGGTGGTAACTGGCAGGGACACTTGGCCTCACAATAAAGCTTTGTATTCCCTGGTTTGAAGGAAAGGCATTAGAATTTCAAACCTGACCCAGTGACTTCTGGAACTGAATGACAAAGAGAACATAATTTACTACTTTGTTACAGTATATTTAACATTTCTAGAACTGTCTTTAGAAAGTTCAAAAAAACTTTTTTGAAATCAATCTAATATACACTAAACCAGTAAGTACATTTATTTGTTGGAAATTTGAGAGCTGATGTGTTTAAATTCTGCTGTTTTAAGATGTTGCAACTACCAAGATAACTACAGACCAGCTTGGCTTCTAGCTGTTTGCAGTAGCTGATTTTAGATCTAAGAACTTAAGTTTTATCTTCTATTTGTATTAATAGAGTTTTTCCTAAATAAGAGCCTATACATCTGTTTCAAATGATGCTCTGTCACAAGCTGATGGAAATAATTTTCGTTATTAAATTGTTCCTCTGAATTTTTTGTAGATGTGCATGTAGATTGTATATTTCTGAAATAGCACTCAAAACTAGTTCAGAATTAGACAAGTATGTATAGTCAGCCACTTTGGAAACAAATAACATAGGAAGCAAATCACTGAACAGCAGAATGCAAATTCCTGCAGTTGGGAAGGACCTGTTCAGTTGTTGAAGAATAAAGAGATGCAAATTGTGCTTTCATAATGTGATTTGCGCCCCTAACCAAGATAAACTATAGGAACTCTTAGCTTCACCCTTTCTAAAGTAACTTCGGAGAAATAAATTACTTCAATAAAAATTGAGAAGGAATGTATTAACTCCTTTCTTCAAACAGGAAACTACTCCCAACCCCCAACCTGCAGAAGAGGAGAAAACTGAGCCAGCACCTAGTCAGGAGGTTGCCAGCCCTGAACAGTATATTAAACATCCACTACAAAACAGGTAAATGCCACAGAAATGTGATTGTAGTTTTGCTAGGGATAGAAAAATGCCTGTAGCTTTGCAGCTCTTACTGACCTTATATTCTCTAGCAGTATTTTGGGAGTTCTCAAGGTTTTTTTGAAGATTTTTGCAGTGAGGCTGCAGAGCAAGGAGAATCTGTTCCAGATGTTAATATTCAGAGCTTTCTTCTGGTAATGCAGTTACAGAAGCTGAAAATCTTTGCAACTTTTCAAAATGCAGCCAGATACTTAGAGCATGGCTTTGCTGTTAGTTGGAGGCAGGCAGAGCTTTTGTTGCTTTTGTCTGGTGTATTTTAAGAGGCTGACACTGAGGTGAAGCTGCTGCCTGCTTGAACTGGAAAACCTTGCATTCTGCCTTGTACTTGGGTAAATTAAGGTGCCAGTAAAACTAAATTTAAAAGTTAGAGAAAAATTCAAGCCCTCTTGCAGCTTTAGAAAGACCAGTTTGGAAGTAATTTTATCTAAGTGAGCTGATGAGTTACTGTGGAATGCTCAGTACTTATTGTTGGGAGGTACATTTGGCCAAGTGATACCTTACTCTTTTTCTAAGTTTTGAGCAAGTGTGGAAAACAACGTTTCCCTATAGTGCTGTGCTGCATGCATTCAATTTTCTTTGTTGTCTTTCAGCTTTCATCCTCCCTTCTTTCTTCTAAACCCCTTGATTAAATTGATGCTGACACCTCTTTACAAGTGTAGCGAGGCTGTTACTGGAAAGGAGTAGATTTAAAACTAGATTTGCAGTGTCAGGAAGGGTCTCAAAACAATATGTGGACACTAAGTGACTTAAAGTTTTCTTCTGAGAGAAGATAAATCTAGTCTAGTGCTACCCTGAGTTATTTCAACACCTACTGAAATGATCAGAGTAGAAAAAAACCCCAACTGTTTGATTCAATGCCTCGTTAGGTATCCTCTTCCAGCATTTGAAATTGCTGCAATGATGCTTTTTAGATTCAGAAAGAACATTTTTATGTGAAAGGTTCAATTTTGTCTTGTTACTTGTGCTTGGCAGAGATAATTTTTTTTCATTTAGTCTTGTCTTTATGTAGTCTAATTTTAAAACTTGAAACAATTCATTCGTGGGGATTTGAGGTGGTTGCCATTAGTAAGCTTAATGCAGCTTCCATTTTAAAATTTGTGCTTTCCTAGTATGCGAGTGCTTGGGAATCTTTCATGTCATACATAGCTTTGGAGTGATACAATTTGCTTATGTAACCTTTACAAGGAAATTACTGACCAGGGAGCCCAGTTTGAATAGTTGGTGTTGTTTTAGACCATAATCAGTTGTTTGTGGTAGGGGATTGCAGTTTAGCAGTGACAGCAAAGAGAAATATCTGAGGTTTAAGGTCTTAAAAGAATTCCAAATCTATTTAAAATATTTACCTATGGATTGATAAAATCTGCCATGATTCTTGCAATGAAAGTGCAAACATTGTTGATTTTTTGAAGAATTGATCGTGCAGCTTATTGATGAAAACTGACCTCTCTGCTCATAATATATTAAGGCTTGCAATTAGTTTGACTATAATTGCATTTTTAATATACCTTAATTTGTAGATGTTTTTTATTTTGTTCTTCTTTAGATGGGCACTCTGGTTTTTTAAAAATGACAAGAGCAAAACTTGGCAAGCAAATCTTCGTCTTATCTCAAAGTTCGATACTGTTGAAGATTTTTGGGCGTAAGTAAAGATTTTTCAATCTGCATGATAATTCTGGGATTTGTTGGCAACGCTTGTGTTCAAGTCAAAAAACCCATAAACTACTTTGTTAACTGCAAAGTCGTGTGTGTAATCTGAAATATTTGCAAAATTAAAGGGGAAGTCTCTTGAAGAAAATCTAAGTGGAGAAGCTTTCATCCTTTAAATGCACATTGTCTTGCTGGAACACTGCAACACTGCATGTGTATGTGACAGACGTGTAGAACATTTAATTTGTGCAGTAGCTATCTCATAATAACATGAACCTGTAAATTCTGGTGGCCAGCTGCTTGTCACTTCCATGGCCCCACATCTTCCTCCTTGATTAAATTGATTGCTGGCTCCTGTAACATGTTCAAGTGTGCCTGAATCTGGACTGTAGTACTTGAGATTCATGCAGATTAATGGCATCCTTGAAAAAAATTCATTAGTGATTACAGGAGCTATGACCTTCATTCTCAGTTAAAGGTCTGTAAGAGTGGCTAAGCTCCAACAGCAATGTAAAGCCTTTGAAGGTGGGCCTGTACTTTCCAAACACTTGCTTCAATCAAGATTCCATGATGCTGAAACATGGAAAAAATGCCAGTGCTGTGAAATTGAAAATAGAAAAAAAAGCATTATGTATTTGGTCTTGGTGCTTCATGCTACACTGAGGGGTAGGGTTCTTACTTTTGTTGCATACTTTTTTTTTTTTTATGTGATCCTCGTGGAGGGAGATGGGGCCTGAGTGTAGTAATAGGATCTATCAGTGACCCATTGGCACTGGGAGGAAAAATGCTTCAGCCTTTTCACTAACTTTATTGGTTCAGTCCTGGCAGGAGAATGGGATTCTGGACTTGTAACCAGCTTTCCCATTCCTGCTGTGGGGGTCACTGCAAACTCTGGTTCACTCAGCTGACAGTGGTGGGTTATATGTTGGGCAGCTGGATTGTTTGAAGCTCACTGCTAAAGTTGGTTAAGGATGAGTTTTTGAGCTTTTACAACTGCGAGAGTCTTGGTAATTAAAAAGTGCTTAATCTAGATGTCCGCAGTGAAGGTATAAAATCAGCCACCAGCAGTTAAGTTACACCTCCTTTGTGGCTGGAGTGGGAAATTGGTGTGTTGTTCTGGGGAGAAAATTTCAGTGTCGAGGTAAACTTCAAAGAGGCAAACTATTAAATTTGTAACTGGTGTTATAAATTCCTGTGAGTGACTTCTCATTGTTAGACCATCATAGTAATTGGTTTTCTTTTTGATTCTGAACTGTACCTCAATATTAGTTGATCTTGGGCTACAGGTTGCTATAATAGGTGCAGTCCTCTTTCTGAAGTCTGACCCTAACAGTGCAGGGGTGAAAAAGGCATCTGTCTCCTTGATTGAGGAGGAGCCACTATGTACTCCTTAGATTATTTTTCTGAATTGCACACTTGTAAGTAAATTTAATTCTGAATATGTATTTTTCTATCATCTGTTCTTGCCTTTTGAGTCCTTAATTTTAATTATCAGGCCTATAGCATTCATACCTAGTACTGTATCAAATAGCAAAGTTGAGCATTTCTCCTAAAAAAACTCAGCAGTGGAAGTAGCCCTAGAAATAAAAAGTTATCCTTATATCATGAATGTATGGAATACATATGGACACGAACCTGTTGCCATGAAAGCTCAGTGAATTATGTTGCTAATGGCTTTGAACTTCAGTTCTAAACCTTAGAACTAGGTTTAAAAGAAGCATTGAAAATTAGTTTAAAAGCAAGTTATGGGTGGCTCCTATTCCATTCTGCTGCTTTAAGCCTAGAATATCTTAATACTGCTACTTTTATATGATTAAAAATACTTAAGAAATAGGGTTGCTTCTGAAATAACTTTATTTATTGCTCCTTAATTTTTGGGCTTTATTTGGTCATATGTCTTAAATTCTTTAAGAATTTTG
Organism: Turdus rufiventris; assembly: GCA_013186435.1. Taxonomy (NCBI): domain Eukaryota; kingdom Metazoa; phylum Chordata; class Aves; order Passeriformes; family Turdidae; genus Turdus; species Turdus rufiventris. The sequence continues at coordinate 265,953 of PYHW01010106.1, read as the reverse complement.
TACCTTAAAACAATGCTTAGTTTCTAATCCTGCTTCTTTTCCCTCCAATAGTTTATACAACCATATCCAGCTCTCTAGTAATTTAATGCCTGGTTGTGACTACTCGCTCTTTAAGGTAGGCTTGCTGACTTTTTTTCTTTAGTTAAGGATGTTGATGTATGGTTTCGTGACTAAAGACACTGTCCAAATACTTCACTTAAGATGTTTAGGAACATGGTTGGGAATGTCATAAAGGTGTTAATTTTTTTGAGGAAGTCCCAAACAGGTGCTGTCTGAAAATCAGGTTGTCACTACTTCTGAAATTTCAAGCACTTAAGCTTTAACACATATTACAGACAGTAGAATTTAATCTGTGACTGTATTAGTCTTCCTTCTGGGTTTGAGATGTTTGTGCAAACAATTAAGTGTAAATTTTTCTGATGTGAAGCATTTCACATGATGTGAAATGAGTTAGAATGTCTGTGGGAGGCAGCAATGTTGCCAAGTATTCCTTACAGGTACTACTAGCCAGATGCACAGTGCTCCTGTTACAGCATTTTACTGGTAGTACAAAAATTATTACTTAAGCATGAAATTGAAAAGTGCACAAAACATGGATAATTAGAACATGTCGAGGAAGTGTCCAGACTAGTGAATAGCAAATACTGATAGGAAAGTGTAGATGAAAATATGCCTCAGCTGGGGTGGAGGGATGAATTTGGGCTCTAAGCTAAATCCTAAACTCTTGGTAGTGCTTCTGTCATGCAGCTTCCTTTCTGGATTCCAGCACCTAAATAGTCCCTGAAGTGCTGGTGCCTGGTTCCCCCTTCACTCATAAAATGAAGCCACAGGCTGGGACTCCTTGGCAGACTGTGCACTGTTTGTAGACCAGCAGCTTTATCTAGTGGAGATGTGACACTGCTTGGGTTTGGGAAGGTAATGGTATTCAAGGTGACTGAGAAACCTTACTAGAATTTTAAGAAGCTGTAGGCCCTTCAGAGATTAGGATATCTATGGATAATGCTTGTATTTTTTGCATGAATCCTTAGTTTGTATATTTTAAGTATGTGTATCTGCTCTGTGTTTGCTTGTCATCAAGTGGTAACAATTACATGACTTCATGGAACACGTATAGAATTGGCAACTGTTTTAGGCTTCTGGGCAATCCCTTACTGCTGTCCTTCAGTTGTGACCTCTTAAGAGGTCGTCTTAAAGGTGATGAAGTAGTTTAAGCTCTGCAGCTGCCAGTGAGGGTGTCATATTTAAAGTGACATGACACCACTCCATCCTGCATGTTGATCACTTGGTTTTCAGCCACAAGTTCTGTAGTGCGATTCTTAATGGACAGTTCTTAACAGAATTCCTCTGTTTCAGTTTTTAATGACTTTCTCTAGTCCAGCATAGCTGGTTGATATGGGGGTAGTAGCTGACTGCTTTGCTGTATCAGCACGTGCAGAATCCTTTAGTTCAGTGCAGAGTCACTGCAAAATGTGAATAAGATCTTGTTTGGAAAGGGTGTCTGGATTTTCTTTTTTTTTCTCCCCAACAATGAAAACTCTTATTTTCACCATGTGTGTGAAGGAAGTCGTTGAGAGACTGCCAAAGGTGTCAGTTTCAGTGAAAAAATCTATGTGAGTGAAGGACTTGGCTGATCTTCCACAGAGTGCAAGACATAAAATAAGGACTTTCAGATAAAATTAGTGGCTGCATTCTGGCTTCATGCAAGGCAAAGCAAGTGGTTGTCATTGTCTGTTGCCTCAGATGTTTTTTTTTAATGTAATATGTAGCTAAGGTTTTTGTTTTGTCTGGACTGTGATGCTTCTGTAGAACTAAAAATCCAGTGTGCACTTGTTGCTTTGGAAGTTTGATATTGGTGTGAGACAGTATTTCTGGACATTCTTGAATGGATCTTCAACTGTACACTTCTTTTCTACTTACTGTTCCAGTTATCACTGGCCTTTTGGTGGCTCTTGAGGAAAAATAGAGATGGAGTCTGATTTAACTTGTGGCCTTTCTTTGCAGGATGGGATTGAGCCCATGTGGGAAGATGAGAAAAACAAGCGAGGAGGCCGATGGCTAATTACACTAAACAAGCAGCAGAGACGAAGTGACCTTGATCGCTTCTGGCTAGAGACAGTAAGCACCAGTGGCAGCTGAGAAGTTTTATGTTTGTGTGAAAATATATTTAACTGATTTGATATTTGTGTGCTACACTGTTCTAACTTCTTGGCAGCCATGTCCTGTAGGGTTTTATTGACAGGCTGCAATTGAAATGTTTCTTCAATAATGATCCTTCATGTGGGTGTATTCTAATACTTCCTTGTAACAGGCAGCAACAGGGAGAGTTCTGCAGGACAGGTTAAGCTTTTCCTATGTAATGTACAGAACATTACTGTTAAACTACTGTGAAAATAATATATTATGCTGATTCAATTGATTAAACAATTTGTTTTACAAATACTTTTTTTTAAAGTGAGTAGTTTTCAAGTTTTGGCTTTGCTGAACAAGACACATTCAGATTTTTTTTTGTTTTTATCTTAATGCTGGGATAGGCAATAAAAGCATATTCATCCTGTGTGTACACACCATAAAAATACTTTTTTTCCATTGCTGTTATCTCTTTGGAATAGAATTAAATGGTAAATATGTTTCTAGTGTGAATGTCAATAAATGTATTACAGAAAAATGTGTTGTCTAGGAGCTGAGACAGAATAGCCTAAGACAGTCTAGTGTAATTTAGCATTTAGGGACATGGATTGCAGACAGGACAATGCACAGCGGTCTTGGCAAATCTCTCATCTTTTGTCCTTGTTTTTGTGAGGCAAGGAGTATTGCACCCCTTTGAAAGGGAGAAATGGCCTTCAGAATCAAAGCAGAGGTGTCTAAAATGTCAGACTTTCAGGATCTTTGTAGTCACTGTAGTTCTGATTTGAAGAGGTCATTACAGTGCTGGGCAGTGTGACTGCATGTGAGCAAATTAGCATCCTGCTGCATGTACTTGGCCTAATGCATATGTGAGTCCTGACTGCTAGTAGCCATGGCACATGTCTTGGAAACATGTAGATAGACTCTGTAAACTGAAGGCTGGAGAGGGCTCTGCTTTTGCTTAGCAGTGAGCAATGGCACAGAGCTGAAATACCTAGGTGACCGTGATATGTGTCCTAAAAGAACCCTGTCACCTCTAATTCAGTAATTATATGCAACCAATTTTCTGCAACAGAAATCAAAGCTTTTATAACTCCCCTTTGGAACATCCTTTGGAACAAATTTTTATTACAATATAATGATCTTAGCAGTAAACTAGACTTCATTTGAGAAGACTTTTTTTCCCTGTTGTGCAACATTGATGAAGAATGTCCCCGAGTAGTGTTTATTAAGCATGGTGGTTATCTTTGTTTGTATGTGAACTAAGACAGTTGATCTCTGGCATATTTGTGTGGTTTGATCTTAACTGTTTATGGCTTGAATTACTCTGTGATTGTGTGCAGCCTGCAGTTGGATGTAATGTTTAAAGCATGTCTAATTATACCTGATTGATTCATTAGCACATTTTGTCCTTTTTGTATTTCCTTGAGTAAGCCAGCCCTTGTGGATCTGATGGGTACTGGAAGACCTGCTTTGTTTGAAGAGTTGCAAATATGTTGAATTTCCAAATGTTATAAGGGATACCAGAAAACTGATATAACAGCAGTGTATGTAATACACTATGGAAGGGAAGGAAACAAGTGTCCATTTGCAGATTCAGTGTACAGAAATATTTTTATTTTTTTTAATTCAGCATAGTCTGGGTGAATCTGTCTCAAGCATAAGAAACCACTGGTTTTGAATATCAGGATTGCTTGTTTTCAAGTTGCAAGCTGAAGATTTTAAATACTGCTTCCACAGCTAGCATGTTGTGCGGGGTTGTGACCCTGTTCAGTCTGATGTTCCTGGCCAATTCCAAGCTTCACTGCTAGAAAGCTGGGAGGAAGAATCTTGTGTTATTTATGCACTTGCATTGGTGCATTGTATTAGACCCTCTGTTGAGGTTCATTGATGTCCACTTCAGAGTTTATGGATATGCTGTTTCAATAGGAAGTAACATTTCATTGGATAGCACTTACCATCTGGCTGTGGTCAGATTTACCTCTAAATTGATGAACTTCAGCATTGAAGTTAAACCTTATGTACCTGATGTGCAAATAGTCCTTAGCAAGTTCTTCCTAGATAATGGATGGAAACACCTAAAATTTCAGATTGGTCCATCTGTAAGTGTTCTCTACAAAGAAGAACACAGTGCTTTAATTCTTATTTTGGATTGGGAAGATGGGATGAAAGGCAGCAGTGTGGAAATGATCAGCTGTGTCAGAACTTGCAGCAGGTGGAAGAGCAGGAGGAATGGAAAATTCAGAATGGAAGGAAGATGCCCTACTAGAGTATATTCACTTGTAATATTTGGAACTTCAAGAAGATATTGCAATAAATAGAAAATTATTGTTGTATGGCAAGTGGCTGTAGGCAGTAAAATGTGTTCTCAGTCCTTGTGTGCACTGCATGTTTGCTTACAGAACAGGATTCTGACTCTGAAATGCTTTCTCTTTCACAGCTGCTGTGCCTTATTGGGGAGTCATTTGATGACTACAGTGATGATGTGTGTGGTGCTGTTGTTAATGTTAGAACTAAGGGTGATAAAATAGCAATATGGACAACTGAATGTGAAAACAGGGATGCTGTTACGCATATAGGGTAAGTAACATGATTGGTGCCTCTGCTGTACGAAGTGTAACTATGCATGTAAAGCCAGTTGGCTTACATAGGGGAGGCATTTCAGGCCATTGGAGCCTGTGCAGAGCTGTATGCCCAGCTTAAAGTAACTGTGCCAAATTGTGTTCAAGTCTTCATTTCTAAACTACAGTGAAGGTAGTGCAGCAGTACAGAGTGGTTACTAACACATGCCCATACACAAATCTTGCCAAAAATTCTCATTTCACAATGAGGCATTGTAATTAACAACTGTAGGTAATGTGCAATCTATTCCAGCCTGCCAGTTTGTAAGTGTGGATAGTCAGAGTAGAGCATTGATAAAATTTTCTTCCAAGAAAGTGATGCTTACAAATAAGATAGGAATAGAAAGGTGATGCAAGTCTTAAGCACAGAAGGATGTACTTAAATTTGGAAAAAATAAGAAAACTGTACAGTGATGCACTGTGAAACTCTGCAGGTGTTTTCCTCATTTTGCCTCTGTTTAGGTGCAGGTAAAGCAATGCTAAGATTCATGGGCTATTTGACCTGTGTACTAGCATGCTGTAGACTTTAAGTAAACAACATTAGTTATCTGAGATTATGAATCTGTGCTGTGGAAAATACGTGTTCTGCTCTAGTGTGTAGCAAGTACACAGTTACTATTTGCACCAATACGTGATTACAATTACTAATTGCACAAGTGTTTATTAGATTCTGTAGTACTGATGCTTTGGGATAACTTGCTGTTAAATTTGTCATTGTAGGCCATTTACCTTACGCAAACCAATAAAAATATTTCTCTTCCTGGCTTAGTGCATCTATCTTAAGCCAGACTTGAACTGTCAGGCATAGCAGCTTATTCTTTTTACTACCTGATGACTCTTGACACATGCCTTTTTTGGGCCTTTGAGAATCTGTGTCTGCCTTCTAACGTTTCTATTATACAGTCATGTTTTCAGCATTCAATGGTAAGTGTTTAATAACAAACAAGCAAGACTATGGTATTCATCTTCTGCTACCAGAATGTTGCAATAAACCTAGTAGGTGTCAGACAGCATTTTAGAATGGTATTAACCATGAGCTAAGGAGTTGACTCCTTTAGAGAACTGTGAAAATGTTAAGACTTTTGCAAACTGACATAGGACCAAGGTAAGTTATGTTGCCCATTGGCTCCCATATTACCCTAACTCCAGACAGGAGTGGCCATTAGTGACTTGTATCTCATTCTGTGCTAAGAAACACTCTGTGTGTGTGTGTGTGTGTGTGTGTGTCCAAGGCAGGTACTGCTGCTTAAGACATAAGATCCAAGGTGGTTTTTCTCGAAGCTTCTGTAGGTTAAGGTACCTGTGACCAGGTCTGTGGGCATCTGCTTTCAATCAGTAGTTAAAGGAAAGACAGCAACTCTCTGCAGTCACAATGCGTGTGGGTGATTAAAACTGTGACTGTTCCAGGGAATTGCCATTTTCTTTGGTTCAGGTGACTTTGTCATCTCAGTTCTGGAATCGTGAACCATGAGTTCTTCATAGATGTTTTTTTTTCTGTATGTAGAAATGCAGCTTTCTGGTATTAATGATACTCATGTGAATGCAGTATAGAGTCTCCACATTTTGCGTTTTATTTTGGCCTGTTAATATTTTTTTGCAAGAGCTTGTCCTATTATATGTGGTAAGTCATTTTAGAAAACTGTAAGTGGGTTTTAGATGCAATGCACTAGAAAAATCGTATTTCAAGTCCTTTATTCATATTTGTGAAATTTTTCTAAATAGGAAACTTTTTTTAAATGGTGTCCACAGATCTTAAAAGCAGGTGTCCTAATTCCTTCCTGAGGACTTTGCTTAAACTTTTATTTCTTTTCCTCTCCAGGAGAGTATACAAGGAAAGATTAGGACTTCCTCCAAAGATAGTCATTGGTTATCAGTCCCATGCAGACACAGCTACTAAGAGCGGCTCCACCACTAAAAATAGGTTTGTTGTTTAAGACGACACCTTCTGAGTATTCTTTCATAGGAGACTGCGTCAAGCAATCGAGATTGGGAGCTGAACCAAAGCCTCTTCAGAAGCAGAGTGGACTACATTTAAATTTGATTTCCATCTAAATGTTGCTAAGATTTGTGAGAAGTCTCATTTGCCTTTGTCTTATACTTCTATGTTCAATTTTTCTATTTTGGCTGAAGTAACAGTTACCAGTTGGAATTTTAGTACACTTCACCCCCCAAATCCATAAGTGTGTTTCTAGCCCACTCTGTAATAGCTTGGTAGAAACATTACTATTGCAAAAAATAATTTGTTTATCCACAGTATTCAGAAACGAAGTTGCATTTCTGTACCTGCAGGAAATTACTCTGTTTTACATTTGCATTGTATGCAGTAAGATTTTGCTGGTTTGGAAAAGAGTATGGTGCATACAGTTTTCTAGCAATTTTTTTATACAGCATCATCTTTGCTGTAACCTCTGCTGATGGCTGCTAGATTAATTTATTTGTTTTCCCTATTTGATAACATTAGTGATACTTTGATTTCAGTTGTTTTTGCTCATGTAACTTTTGGTGAAGAATCTGGGAATATGACAAAGGTGGAATAAACGTTAATTTTGTGCATTCTTTGGTAATTTTTTGGTTTTTTGTAACATCAAAGCTTTGCTACAGACTTATGCATTTCAGTCAAATCAGTGATCTTTTTGTGTGATTTCCTGAACATAAATGTGGAATTTTTTTAATGTAACACCATAATTTACATTCCTTACTAGAAATAGTATGTCTGTTTTTGTATCTTACGCTGTATTTTAACACTTTGTATTACTTAGGTTATTTTGCTTTGGTTAATGGCTCAAGTAGAAAAGCGGTCCCATTCATACTAAGACAGTGTATAAAACTGTAAATAAAATGTGTACAGTGAATTGTCTTTTAGACAACTAGATTTGTCCTTTTATTTCTCCATCTATACAGCAAGTATTTGTACCTCTTGTGACAAGGCAGTCTCTACTGTGGCTTCTATTGTAGTGTCTTCCAAGAAAGAAAAAGTCTGGAGCTATAGTCCGTTGAAACTGTTAATAAACCTATTAGATAGCACCCTAAATCAAAGTGGAGTTCTATCAATGTGGCTACTGTTCTTTCTTAGTGGTTGGTCTAATTGATCATGGTTTGTGTTGTTTCTCTTTTGATTTCTGTTTTATGCCCAACCAACAATTTCAGGGGTACACAGAAAGCTGTTAAGTTTCAGATAGGAGCTACAGTAAAAGTGCTTTAGTGAGTGATTTGGCTCTAAGGATATAATACATAAAGTACAAAGTAGAGCATACCAGAGACATGGCTACAATTAAAAGTATGAGTATCTAGATAGTTTGCTATTACATGTCTGACTAATTGAAGCTTTATTTCTTTTTTTGAAAGTTATTCCAAGAGAGCTGTAAGTTTACTTGGAGAAGATTTTGAGGGTTGAATTCACTTATTTTGAGCAAAAGAGAGAGGCTTTTTCTTTCCACCTCTTAAAGCAGAGCATGCAGCAAAATCAGTGCTTTATTGCTGATTTCTTGCTTTTTGTTTTAAGTGTGTGATGTACTTAAAGATCTTGATAGGGCTATGGAGCCTTTCTTCAGCTAAGTGTCAAGGCAGGTGCTTACTGTGGTTTTGATTTTTATGATAACTTATTAAAGCAAGTTTAGTCACTGGCAGTGAAGCTTCAGTTGAATCTGCCTGATGAAAGCACTGAAGTGTCTGTGTACTGATGTAGACTTGAACACTTTCCTTGCACATTTGATCAGAAATGTGTCATAAGGAGCATATCAGACTATGCTGAAAACATCTGTATCATTATTAAGGCTGTTTAATAGAAACACTTAAGAGTAGGCATTTCTGTCTAAAGATACTATGCCTTCAGTATTGGTCATTAACCGGGATAGCTGGTGAATGTGGACAGGGCTGTCAAGGCTGTTTGTGTGCTGGTTTCTGTGGATTCTTGTGTAACTGGTTGCCTGTCCTGATTCAGCAGGTGTGCAGATAAAGTCAGGTTTGTTTAATAGGTCCATTGATAGTAGAATATAGCAGTCCATGCCTGTTTTCCAGGTTCAGCTAATCATCAGTAATGCTTGCGTGCATGGGAATGCAAAGATGAATCAGCCTCCCAAGTGCTGACTGCATGTATGTAATTTGGGAGTGCAGTGGCCAGGCTCCCTCAAAGGAGTGTCACTTGAAACAGTGGTAGTGCTGCCCTTTTGTAAAGAGCGTTGGTATTAACCTGAGTGCTGTTGTGAGAACTACATAGTACTGGGTTTGCCCGTTTCACTACAAGACTGACCAGAGTATTATTTAGGGTAGCAGCATTTTCTTCATCTGGAAGAGTGATTGATAGGTGTTTTTTGGTTTTGGTTTTTTTTTTTTTTTGGTATGGCCTCAGGTTTTTGAGCCTGAACCTATTGATGCAGCCAGCAAACGTGCACTGTAGTATGAAAACTGCAGGCAGGTTGATTTGAGGCTCTTTGCTGCTAACATAACAATTGCAGTGTTTGTAGAAGACTTGAGAGGAAATTAGCTGACATTGTTTCTTTACCAAACATACAGCCTATGCCTTTAGTTCATTTTTAGAGGAAACAAATGACCACGAACCTTGTTTTCTCCAGCTTGCAAATCACTTTGTGCTGCATACTAATATTCTTCTGATTATAATGGTGTAGTCTCTATTTGTGTGCTAAGGGAGAAAGCTGAGAGCTCTCCATTCTGCATATTAATATAACAGCCACATGCTCAGGAGAGGATAAAGCAGTAAATGTTGTAGTATCTTGTATTGATGCAGAATATTCAGTGTCATTAAACTCCCAGCTAAAGGGGTGGCTGTTGTCAATGGTTTTAGTAAGCCTGGGAGGACTACAGAGTAAATGTCTAAAGCATCTTTTAGCAGTGGTGTTATGTGATTCAAAACCAGCAGAGCAAGGTAAGCAGTAATTGCTGTGCTGGAAGAGGTGTAAGAATGTGCCAAAACACAGCCTGTGAAGATGGGGCAACAGATAAGGAATATGTGTGAATTGTCAGTTTCTGGGTATAATGTTAAGTCTTGGGCTGTGCAATGCTTTTCATTGTCACTTCTGTTTGTCCTGCTGCAGTGTCACTGTCTTATGTATCAAGTTGTCTCTAGCTCAGGAAATTTTAATGTTACCCAAATTCTGGAAACTTGGAGTACTGGCTTTTAGCCAAGCTTGGAGTGAGGATTCCTAATGGAATCCTTTCTTACTAAATTTCTTGGGAAAAGTACTCTGGACTCCATTCTGGGACTCTTGCTAAATGCAGAAAAACCCCCTAAAACATTGTATTTTCATCTCTGAAAGTGACATGGATCTTCGTTTTGGTATCTGACCTCCCACATTTCAAAGAAGCTTTCTTTGAGTCTTGGCCTGATGGTTTTAAAACTAGTTTTTAAGAATATCCTGCACTCAAGTGACTGTCTACTAGGCAGTTAAGCTTGATAATTAAAACCATAAAGCTTTCAGGCTGCCTGGCACTTAACTTTTAGTAGACCTTGCCCTCTTAAAGTCAGTGGTTTCTGCAAAATTTTTTTGTGAATAGGTTTTACTTAGGTCTTAAAATTATTTTTTTTTTAGTGCAGAATGTGTGCCTTTTCCCATTGGGCAAGAAACAGGCAAATGGAAATTACATGACCAAGAAGGAAATAGATATAACTATTTCATTCTGAGGCATTTCATACCTGTCCATTTAAATTCTTTGGAGGGCAGAAGTGCAGAGTGCATTAGCAAGCAGAATGGAACCAGTCCTAAGGAAGGCACCTGCTGCACCTCTCCATCATAGGTTCAGAGTTCCAGGAGCTGTTCAATCCCAAAGACTTGCTGGTTTTGATCTCTTTGTGGGACACCCATTCACTGCAGTTGCTTGAACAGATTTTCTGCCTTTTAGCTCTTAGAAGTTCTGTGTTCTGCCAAAATTTGTTTTCAGGTGTCTGGCTCTGGCACTGCAGCAAAGCCTTTAATAAGCACTTAAATTCCTTCTCCTGTGATAAAAACCATGGTCACGCTTCCTCTTGCTTGGTGACTGCTTGGCACTTCCCAGAAGACTATGGGATTCCCTCCTAGCCTTTCTATTTTGAAATAAAGCAGGTTCTGATGTCCAGAGCTAAATGTGAATTATGGCTGTGCACATGGTGGTTGTTATGCTTCCCAGCATTAACTTGTCATTTTGTGTGATGCCTTAAATGTAAAAAGATCCTGACTGAAGTCTGCCTGTTCATATCAGTTTGCCTGCTAACCAAACATAACTCAGATTTATTTTTTTTAATTCCCTGTTAGTACTGAGCATGTGACAAGCTTAGCTGTGAATTTGTGGGGTTTATGACTGTGTGAGGTTTATGACTGCCTATGCTTTTCTTGTCTCCATTTTTCTAAATCCTGATGCTTTTCAAGCCTTACTAAAATGTGTTTAATAAAGGGAAAAATTACACTGAGTCTAGTCACTGCTTTTTTAGTCACTGTGATACAGTGGAGAATTCCAGGTGTTGCTAAACCCTGATAAAGACCGTGTGTGACTTCTTTGGCATAATAATCTGCTTAGGGGATTTCATTTTTTTTATCTCTAGCCATGTAAGTATGATAATAGTGAAAATGATACTTGAAAGTGTGTGTGAATATACCATATATAAAGCAAAAATGACTCATCTATTTTTTCAAAGTAGAAAATTGTTTTGTTATTTCTAAAAGGTTTCTTTGACTTTCTGTAATGAATATTGGATTTTGCTTACAATAGGTAGTTTAGATCAATCTTTTTTCATATGTTGTGCCTATTATTGTTATCAAAGAGTTGGAACCAACCTCATAGGTAAGGTTTGGCATTCTTTGAAGTAAAGCTAGTTTTTGAGCCTTATCTTCCTCCGTATGTACAGGGTAGTTTATCCTAGTGCATCTTGCCCTGAGCCGTATAAATACACAGAAAATATAATGGGAAATTGGAAGGTACTATTTTATTTCTGTAGTTTGAATGAAAATAAAGTTTCTGAGGAACATATGTCTCAGCTTCTTGACTCTGTATGGGATGTAGAGAAATGCAAATTAAACATAAATGAGTATGGAACAACTTTGAAACCTGTGTTTGCTCGAGCTTGTATGTTGCTGGGGCTCCTGCAGCTCACCCACAAATCACTGCTTGCCCCTTGTTTACCAGAGTTTCTTCAGTAGGAAGGAGTAGCCTGAGTATGGTGTAGTGGATCGACCCCTGGGAAAGTGCAGCTGAACCCTTAATGGGAGCTCTGGTAGTGCCACTGCAGTGACATCCAACAGCTGGAGACAGTGCTGGGAAGTCTCAGGAGGGATTTGGTCTGCCTGTGCTGTTCATTGGGGGCTTCAGTTCCAGGAAGAAACTCTGTGTAGGTGTCATCACTGCACAGCTGTGCACTTCAGTGCCAGAGAGGTTTTCTTATACAAGAGTGCTGCACAGTGAGGAAAAAGTGACTACCAAACTCCAGAGATGGAGATGCTGCTTCCAAGTTTCCCTGGACCTAGAAAATTCATCCTTCAGTACCTTCCCTAAAACTAAAAATAAGGGAGAAATTTGCAGGCTGACATGGGGGGACAGATGCATCCCAGATTGGGCAAGAAAAGAAAAAAAAACCTTAGAAAGGTCCTTTAAGTATTTATTACTTGATTGGTAGAGGTGACTTCCTGTACCCACCAACTGGAGGGGGGGGCAGTGGGCATCAAGGGCAGAACTGAGGTTTGATTTTTTT
>PYHW01010106.1:240783-253483 GCA_013186435.1 Turdus rufiventris | reverse complement strand
CCTCAGGCCATGAGGGTTTTTCAAAGGTCTTTTGGAGAGAAATAAAAATTGACAACTAGGTTCAAGCACTGACACTTTCATGGAACTTTAAGGCAAATTCTCCCTTCAAGGTTCTGGTATTTAATTATGGCTAAAGCAGACCCAAGCCATCACTGTTCTTTTAAGTTTGTGAATGTGACAAGGCCACATGAAGTCTCTTTCTCTTCATTAAATGGGTGCTTTGCCAGTGTTTTGTGGGGGCACCTACTAATTGTGCAGAGTAGTCAAGCTGTAAGGCAGTACCTGTTTGAGCAATGTGCTGGAGAAAAACATTGGATATGGGTGACTCGTTAAGCAATAGATGATTCTTTAACGTGTGAAATGTGAAAATGATACTAAAGGAAGAATTAGATTTTGTAATGGATTTGATAATTTTCCTTGGCCATTGTTTCTCACTAGAGGCAGTGCTCTCCAGCTGTCCCTGCACAGCTGTGCACAGCTCTCTCACAGCAGCAGGAGCCATGGCATTGCTGAGGGGACACCTGTGCTGAGGCAGCTCTCGGCAGCTGGAGCTGCTGCTCTTCCCTGAGCTTGGCTGTGGCTGCTCTCGGTTACGTCCCGCAAGCTCTGGGACTGAGAGATGAGGCTTTCACTTCTACTCTCTGACATCATCACCTTCAACTGCATTTCTGCAATGTACAAACATGCTCCTGCTTCTGTGCACTTGATGTTGTTCTAACATCCTGTTGTTCTGTGCAGTAACACTGCCCCTTGTATGGCTTTCAAGATGAGTATTAATGCGCAATTCTAGGTGTTCTGCCAGAATTGTTGAAAACAACCCAACCAACCGTTCCTCTTTCTATGTTCTTGGGGCTACAACTTAATTGCACTAGAAGTAGTATGGTTTGGGGTCATCTGTAATTAAATTACCCTGACAGCTCAGTCCCACTCATTGCCTTTAATTTTAGAGTTTTTCTAGGTTTGAACAACAGACAATCAGCTCCTTGGAAATTCTGGAGTGTAGCATGCCTTTGTTTTAATACAGATAAGCTTGAACTATGGCTTAGGTCTGCCTTCCTGTCCCCTAAAGGAATTTACAGCAGAACTGGCATGCATCAGCAAGGGAATAAAATACCTTGGCAGTGTGAGATGTTTGCAGTGAGATCATTTGCTGGCTGTCCTGTTGCCAAGAGTGCTGTGCCTTACAGTGCTGTGTCCAGACTTTGTAAGGAGGTTTGTACAGGTCTTAACTATGTTTGAGAGTACTTCTGTCTTAAAATCCTGGTTTCTTCCCTGTGTTGTGTCAGTTTTGAGAGGCTTTGTTTTTGCTGTTTTATAACAGTTTCTGAGGATCTTCCCAGCTTTGCTGAGCTGTGTTCAGTGATATTACTGACATTATTAACTATATGTATATATGTGTGTGTATATATATATATGTAACTTAGTGGAGTGCTAACATTTTCCAGCAGTTCTGGAGCACCATATTGGTTCATGTACCTGCATGCTGACTGCAGGACTGCAGCTGGGTTGGTTTGCTTGGAGTAGAAGAAATTCCCAAAATTCCCAGCTGCCTAGTGCATTTATTTAGGGTTGGTTTGAGGAGGTTTTTTCCAAAGCTGAGCCATAACCTTAAAATGGAGACTGCAGATAGTAAAGGCATTTCAGTTTGCCTATCAGTTGAGAGGGGGTGGCCAGCAGCAGATAGAGGAGCATCCTCACAGGAATGTGCCAGGGGACAGTGAAACAATTACTCAAAAGCCACATAACTACTGGGGCACTGAAACAGCTTCTCCTGGATCTGAATTGGTGAACCTAAAACAGTGTTCAAATCTGTAGGTTTCGTTCTAAACATTGTAATTCCTCCTTTGCAGCCGATCTGTGAGGTGACTGCTGTGCGTATATCAGTCCTATTGGTTACTTATCTTAATGCAGCATTTTTGGTCTTTCCAGTTCACCCCGTGCTGCTCCCTTACTAGAGGGCAGAAATTGGAGCTTCTGAAACAGTTTTGTTGGACAGGGCAGTGCATATTTTCCACTTTGCTACCTGAGGTCTCCCTTGGGACAATTGACTGTAAAGGCCTTCTAACTCCAGAAGACAAAGTGAGGAATAAAATAAGCTTGTAGCTCTATGCGGCAAATTCCCTGTGTAAACATCAACCAGACAAGAAAAGAAAGACTTTGGCTCTCTGGACGGAGTTTGCTGTACATTGGTCCAATGTTCAGCTCAGGTGTTAGCAGAAGGCTCTAGGGTGATGTGAAAGGAAGAAAGGCAGAGAAAAGTTTGTCACTTCCTGATAGTCTGCCAAAGTCTATCTTGGTCTTCATGTGTGAGTGGGGAGTGCTGGGGTAGAAAATGTAATCGCAGGGCTTCCTTACCTTTCTTCTATCTCTGTGATATTTTACAGAAAAGTAATTTAGTTGGGTATGAGGCCCTGTAGAAAGGGAAACAAGTCAGATAAGCTGCTACTTAAGTCCTTTTGTTTTGGTCATCTAGTGAGACCTAGCTGTTTGGGGATTTTTTTTACAAATTTCAGTGAACACTGAGGACTGAGTTCTTGTTTTCCAGTAACTTCAGCCCTGTGGCATTTGGTATGTTCCATTCTTGCCACGTTGTTCCCATGGAGAAAACAGTCATTGCCAACTTGAAAAACTTAGTTTATTGGTTTGGAGTTTTTTTCCTTTCAGCAAAGTTTCTTTTTCGCTTTGTCATTAAGCAACAAGGGGACAATCTCTCGTTATCTAGATTTTGCTTAGAGGCTTTAGAAAGACTCAAGGAAAGGAATGTGTGGTTTAGGAATTTTGTCCTGGGAAGAGGAACTCCTCAATGACATAGAACTGGCAGATATTAGGAAGATCCAGCAGGATGAGGTGCTTGCTTGGGCAGATGGTTTACCAGAGGCACAGGTAAGAACAACTCCAGTCCACCCAGACTGCAAACTCCCTGACTCCAGTGCTATTCCTGGCTTTTAGGCATCCTCTTTTCTCTGTTTTGTGCAAGGCTGTGTGGCCACACATTTCCCTGCAGCAGATTGTAGATTACACACACAGAAGTGTTTGGGAGTGTCACCAGGTGTGTGTTTTATTTACAGATAGGCTCTGGAAAGGTTTGACAGCTGGGCCTGTTCCCACCTCCTTCCTGTCTGAAATTATTGGCTGCTGACTCAAATACTTGCAAGTGCACATTTTCCAGGTGCTGGCCTCGAGCTGCCATCTGCCCTCAAGCAGCAATAAGGTGAGTCTGTAAAAAATGTCAAGCGTGAACACACATGGAAGGAGACATTTGGCAATACAGCAGTAGGCAGCATATCTCAAATGGAACTCCAGTAAAAAGACACACACCAACCAGCAGTGCCTTGCCATTTCCCAACAGCTGGTATTGTGTTTGCTATGTTTAGGATCACAAAAAAACACCTTCACTGCGTTTTCCTGTAAAGCTGTTCCTGTCTGCCCCACCAAGACGGACTTAACACACGTGGAAAAATCAATAGGCTTCTGCTGCAGGGGGCTGTGGCATGGAATGGCTTTAGCAGTGAGCCCTTGAGAGAGCTTATTTCTTTTATTTAGAGGCAATGAGATGTTCAAGATGAAAATAACTGTTGCAGAAATTGTTCTTGTGCCTTGCCACAGTCCAAAGCTGGAAATGCCACAGTTAGAGTGGTTTTCTATAGCTGCCTGGATTAGAAAGGTAACTCATAAACCACGGTGGATGTTTTTGAAAATGCTGATAGTTATTTTCAGCATGCAGTTTGATATGACTGTTGTTCTCCCTTCAGTGTAGGAGGATAAAAATGTAGCATTTATTAATTCTAATCTATTACTGCGAATTGTGGTACAAGTAGGAAAAATTAATTATATGTAACTGTAACACTGAACTGGGCTGATAGAAACTTGTGTTCTGTAGAGTCAAATATCACTAGAAGGGGTTATGCTTCACTTGTCTCCATGTGGTGAAATCCAGGACCTGTTTATTCTCTGGAGGCAGTAAAAAAACCCAAAATTTCCCCCAAATGCAGGAGTTTCATTGCTGCTAGTAAAGCTTCAGAGATACTTTATTACTTGGACCATTGAGTACAAAAAATTACTTTTCTGGCTCACTTGGGAGCCAGGAGCTCTGCTGTTTGCCTTCCTTTGTGTCCTGTTTCCAACAGTGGCCAGTGACAGATGATTAGGAAACAGCTTGAGGAATGAAAGATCCATAGTGTGATTTTTCCCTTGGGACACCTTGTCCACTTTTGGCAAAAAAACTGTGTACCTAAGACTGCTGTATTTAATAGCTCCTGATTGATCTGTCTCCATTAATTTAGTGAGTCCCTTTCTGAATGAATTATAATATTGTTTTTTGAAGTTGACATAGCAGTTGAATTTCCAGCACAACAATGCATTGCGACAAGGCACTTCCTTTTGTGTCAATGTAGCTTCCCACAAAAAAATTCAGATTGAGCCTTCCCTTTCAATTCAGTCTGGTGGCAGTCATGTCAGAACTATCACTTGACAAAAGGATGAGGAGATATCTTTGGTTTAGTTGTGGGTTTTTTTAAACTCTGCTCTCTGCCAGTCCTGTTTGCAGTTTAGCTTGCATATTTTTGTGGGTTTAAGTTGTTGAGTACTGGAAGCCTGGTTAGCAACTTAGTATCTTCCACCTAGGGCCATGCAAACCATATTGTTACAGTATGTAAATAAAAGTCTTGCAATTTAGCCATAAATGCCATAAAAAGAATGAAATTACAGAAGCAGAAAATCTGATTGCAAATAAAAAAAATAGTAACTCCTGATAATTAGCACTTTTCCAAAGTAGTACTGTGTGCCCCTCTCCAAGTCTGCCTCACCTAATCAGGAGGACCCAGGGTAGTTTCAAATGCAAGCACCCTGATAATAGTTAAATCACAAAGTCCAGATGTCACTTGGCAGAGCTGTCTGTAGGTACTGTGTGGTTTTCACTTTGCTGATGCTATAAATCCTCTTTCACTGAAAAGTAACCAAATACAAATGGTGCATGTTTGCAAAGGAACCTTCTCTGCCCGTGCTCTGGCTTTGCGTGTCGCTGTTTCCAAAATGCCCCATGATGACTCCAGGAACCTCGTGACCTAATAAATGAAACAGCCATAAACAAAGGCAGCCTAATCTCCTCACCCAGGCATTTTGCCATGGAAAGTCAGTGTTTGTTGGCTCAACGCTGTTAAATAGGAGAGGCACCGAGAGAGAGGTGACTAATCATGGAAACTCATCTTTCTGTCACAGTGAGGGAGCTTTCTGCATTCCCCTGCCTCTGGGCTCTGCAGATCAGCCCGAGCAGTGGGACCCCAGCTGTGGGGCATGAGCTGTATTTCCATGGGAAATACATCTCCCTGGGTGAGCACACGCCTGTCTCTTCCTACTGCCTTCTTCCAGAGTTCAGGCTCCCTTCTCCACTGAAGTAAAAAAGCTTCACACTCTTTTGAGCTACAGTAGCTCTTTCTTTCAAAGCTGACCTTCAAGGGAATAAATGCTGTCAGCCAGATCCTACTTTGTGCTGTTTGAAGAAAGGCTGAAGTGAGGGAATTGTTTTGAGAGGATCCTGATTATTATTTTCTTTATTTTCCATTCTGCTTGTTCTTTATGTCCCAATTAGGATCCTGTCTATCCTGGATGATAGAATGACTGACCTGGAAATGTAGAAGTATAAATTAACAAGAGCAAAATTTGGGTCTGCTTTAGAGGAAGGTTGTTGTGGGTTCTTTTTTTCATCCTTTGGTTATTCTAGAATAATTAATTCATGATGAAGCTTGCAAAAAGGAAGGAACTAATACTGATAAATACTAATATGTATTAAATCCTCACTCGCAAAGGTATTAAGTTTACTTTTTAGGGAATTTTACCTGTTACTGCAGCCTGAATTTCAGGTTTCTAAATTTCTGAATTTCAGAGTTTCCATGTTGAAAGAGTCTGTCTGTAAAGGAGTAAAAGCCTGACCTTGATGATATTGCTACAACTGTTCTGTGCAGAACGGTGGATTTTTCTCTGCCAAATAAATGTCTAACCAGATTTGATGCATCATGTTGCCTCCTGAAAAATGTAATTCCTTTCTAGACAAATTTAGTTGAAGATAAAAATACTCTTAAAACTAATAGTGCATTATTTGTACACAAGTTCTAGCAGTAAAAGAAGTTTAATGAACATCCCTCATCTTACCTCCATAAAATTAACTTTCATGCATCTCTACTGTAATTTATTAATTTAAAAATTATTGTTTATTAAGTTTACATCAATATCAGCCAGTCCGCATAATAACTTATTGAAGATATATTTTCTACAGTCAGAGAATTCCAATAACTTACTTTCCTTTGAAAAAATATGGAGGGGGAGGAGATTGTAAGATTTATAGCTACATCAAGTTTGCATTTCTTTTTAATCCTCAGATGTAATTGAGGTAACTATTTGTTATGGACCTTGAGGTAATGCACAGGCTGTTTGGTGCCTTTATCTTACATAAAGTTTCTGAGGGGATCTGTAATGCAGCTGCAAACTCTGCACAAGAGTGAGAAGCTCAGTGTGAACACTGGGTATCGCTGCTGCTGCTGAGTCACACTGACAGCTCAGCCTGGGCAGCTTTAATCAAGGTTCAAAGTGGAACAGGGCATCTCTGAGCATTGAGGTAAGACCAAGGAAGTCCTGCAGGCACTGCTGGTGCTCAGTTTGCTTCTTGCTGAACCTGCTGTGCCAGCCTTTGGGCTGACAGTAAGGGAAAGAGCGTGGCTGCTGATCCTCAGGTTTCTGGTACTGTAATTAGGGCTTTGGCTTTTTGACTCAGTGCAGAACACCTTCTTAAAGCAATTGGAACAGTTCCTTTGCTGTCAGATGTCACCAGGGGTGTAAAGAAATTTGCATTGACTTCAAGGATGGTGCTCAGAGTGTGACTTTATAATTTTCCTTAGATGTGATTAGGCACTCTTGCAGTGGAGGCTACCACCACTACCAAAGGACAGTGGGAATATTTATGAAATATTATTTACATGTGAGTTAACTATGAATGGATGAACTTTCTTCTTGTAACCAGTCAGGTTAAAACTCAATCATACACATGGAATGCCAATGGAAAAGGGAATCATATGACAGAAGTGTTTTCTCCCCAATCAGTCATTTGTGGTATCTCCCACAGGATCTCCCTTTGCAAATGTCTATCTACCATAGAAAATGGCTCTATGGAAGAGTTGTATAAGGACAGATGTTCTTTGTCATCAGGTGGGTTTATGCCAGGGGCAAGGATGTATTTCCTGTTCTCTGGCTTTATGGACACACATTTGGTTAGGTAAAAAGGAGAAGTTATTTGTATGAGACAGTTCATATCCTGTCACAGACTATTTGTCCTTTCAAGTATGAGTCACAGTGGTCTAAGCACTGCATGATGCCCATCAATTTGTTTCATTTTGCTAGTTGTTACAAATGAGGCTGGCTGGCTCCTTTACCTGCCTTGCACTAGTTATATTGCCTTAAATGATATAAATTAAGAACATTCTTTTTCTCACAGCCAAAGACAAAGCCCACTTTCCAAGTGCATGTGACTCCTCCAGCTCTGGTTTGCAGCTGTTGTCACTTATTATTTTGTCAAAGTTCAGGTTTGAAACTCACCTATCTGCCTGACGCTGGGAGGCTTCCCTTTAGATATATTCATTGGATCTGACTTTAGATTTATTTACCACTAGACTTGTTTTATTGTTCCAAGTAAGGGCCAGCCCCTTCCTAGAGCAGAATGTGTGTTATTTGTCAGAAAGAGACAGCTTTAAGGCTGCCAGATAACTTGACCAGCCTGCTCCTCGTAAACAATTTTGTGGGCTTTGCTGATAAGGATGAAGCAACTGCAGTGGAGATGCTTGGAAGATGCTGATATCTGTAGGGGAGCAGACCAGTGTTGCTCCAGCAGAGTCATGAAGAAAAGCACTTTTAGGCTTATGAACATTTATGACCTCTTGTTACTGATGATGGCACCCATCTGCAGTTTTTCTGCTGTCAGAGTGTGCCATCAAGCCCCAGATGCTCATTGTTTTGTTCTCATCAAACTCTGCTTTGGTTCACAGGCCCACGAGAAACTCTCCAGGGCTCTTTGCAAGAAACCAAACAATTACAAACCCCTTCCAGCCCAGTCTGGGTGATGCTTGTCAGTGTTACTCACATAGATCTTGCCTGTATTGGACAAGGTGTCTGCCCCTAGAATGGGACAGCTGAATCCACAAAACTGAACTGCTGGTCAACTCCCTTCAGTCTGTACCTGAAATTGATTTTAAGCCTTGCAGGATTAATATGAAATTTTTCAGCTAGGGATTATAGACCTATGAGGACTGCAGGTGCCATTTTGCTAGTTATAAATTGTATTGTAGATTAAATTCTAAGAGATTTGGATATTTTAAGTGTGTCATTCACCCCTGCACAGGTAGGCCAAATATATCCAGCGTGCATCTGTGATGAAAACCTTGAGAGAGAAGAGCGGGTTTGTTACAATGACAGCAGTAGAGAAGTGATGGCTTTATGTCAAACCTGTCAGGGTAAGGAGAGAAACACCTTAATCCTTCCTGCAAACCATACAAGTAGAAAAGCAAAGACTACAAAGCAGAAGAGGAGAATCCAGATTTAAGGAGGAGATGGCTCTCCTTCCTTACAGAAGCACTGTGTCTGCTGCAAATATTTGCTGTGATGAAGCATAGGAAGGCATAAAAGCAGTCCGAAAATTTGAGTATTTGCATCTGCAGAAAGAGAGAAGGGGAATGAGAGTACAGATCTTGCTCTTTTTTCTCTGACTGTTGCCAGAGGGCCAAGACAGGTAATGGTTGCAGGTAAAGCTGCTATCTTCCCCTGTCCCCAGGGCATGTGGGTCACCCAGCAGCCTTCCTGCATTGCTTTCATTTTGGTGCAGGTCTGCACCTTGCACCAAATTCTTTTGGAGATCTGTGGACTGTTATTGCCTGCCCTTGTCTTTCCACATGTAAATTTTGCAGCAGAAATGGGTCAGTTTTGCTTGATGCAACTTTGCTGTCTGCTGCCTTTAAATCAGCTTCAACTGCTGTGAGACTCGGGTGGTGGCGGCTGGGAGACTGCTTAGCTTCAAGCATGGCTGGAGTTACTCTGTGACCTGAAGAAAAAGGTGACTGCATTTTACACTCTGGGTGGCAGAATCCCATGCATTAAGGGTGATGAAAAACAGGTATGTGGGAGGAAGCCCTTACTCAGTTAATACACCTAAATGTGAAGAAAGAGGATTTGGTGTCAAAGCACATCTGTTGCCTGTGGTTTGATGCAGACAGCATGACATGTATTGCTAAACTTTTGTTCCAGCTGTCACAGGCACCTAAGTTTCCATGATTTTTCATTGTCTGCTGCTTGTGAAATTGGCTGCTTTTGAAATTTACTGCTTCTGACATGGGGGAATATTTTTTTCAAACTGGGAGTGAGCCTGCAGGATGAAGATGTTGAGAGCAGAGCTGACCACATTCTGCTGAAAGATTCAGTCCAGCAGAATTTCACCTCCTGGTTGCAATGGTAGTTACAAAGAAAGAGGAACTGATTTGCAGTTTCTGAAGAGATTCTTGTCTTAATATTTTCTTCTTTGCTATATAAAGGAAAACATATATTTTCCCCTTTGTGTTTAGAGGGCAGGCATGGATTAGGCTTACTAAGCAAGAATCAGCTTTCACAAGTTTAAAATTAACTCAAACAAAACTAGTCTTTTTTTTCTCTCAGCTGGTGACAGTATGGGACAGAAGGTGTCTGGAGGAGGTGGCTGAGGCTTTAGTGGCACTGTGAAGAGAGGTGTGACCTGCAGCAAGCTCTTTCTATTGCCAGATGCATGGTGCCACATCCACCCTGGATGAGTTTTCCTGGCCTATCTTCCCACCTGCCAGGATGGCTGTATGAGAGAGGTGAAGTCTGCACTGTGTGGGGAGGTGTTATCCTTTTGGTCATGGGAATGTATGTCCTAGGGCTAGTGGAGAGCCAGCAGCAGCAGGTGTCCTATCTTACTGTCCACCACCCTCAACCTATTCCCCTGAAGAGAATATCCTCCCCTCTCCTGTTCTGGCAGTGAAATGTTAGAGTTGTAGGTGAAACAGGTATGTGGGGGATTTTAATCCCCTGCCCCTTGCAGTAGGTAAGGACACGAGAGGCCTTTGCTTCTCTTTCTCTGTTCTCTCACTATCATGCTGAGAGCTTCAGTGTTTGTGATGGAGGATGCTGTACTGCAGCTACACTGAGCGTTCCTTGGTCTGTGGGCAGGGATGTCACCCACCACATCAGGGTGGTCCCATCTAGCCTGGCCTTGAATGGGGCTTCCCAGGAACAGGGCATCCACAGCAGCTCTGGGCAGCCTGTTCCAGTGCCTCAGCACCCTCTCAATAAAGAACTTCTTCCTACTATCTAATTTAAATCTCTCTTCCTTTAGTTTAAAACTCTTCCCCATTTCCTATCATTATGTGCTCATGTTCATGTTACATGACCTGACCCTTTTGTCCTTCTAGCTCAGTGTAGCCATGTTTGTATCCCTGCCCATGGGCTTCATGTGCTGGTATGAGGAGGCTGGAGCCTCCATGTTCCTCAGAATAGCTGTGGGAACTGAGGATATTTGGTTTTACTTTATCTTCTCTAATTAAGTTGCTTTATTTTGATTTTGTGTTTAGGTGTGGTTAACATGCCCACTCATCTGGAACTGCTCAGCACAGGAAACTTCAGTGTGTATCTTCAGGCTCACATCATGCTGGGTTTTTATTTTTATTTTTTTTGTCAGAACAGCAGCTAAAGTTTTCCCTTTCTCACTATTAAGCAATTGGGCCAGTGACCTCCTCCTGAAGTCACAACTGTGATCCATTTTCTGTGCTAAAGCAGCAAAACTGTAGTAGTTCACAGAATAGCACAGAGCTGTGCCTAGTAGGCAACACTTCCCATTTTCGGTTTCTTCTGTTGGCCAAATCATGCTGGGAGATGCAACTTAAGGCTGAAAAACCTCCACAGAGTGTTCAAGGCCTGTCGAGCATCTTTCCATCTCTTCTTAGACAGCACTGAATTGGAGAAGGCTGTTTTCCTTTCCTAGCATTAGGGGGAGCATGGCTGTTGAGAGAGAAGGCTACATGATTGGAAAAAAAAGCAAAACTCACAACTGAAAAAACAAGTTCTGAACCTTATGAGTTCAGTTTAAACCCTATCCCTACACAGTGACCTGTTTAGAATCCTTGTGCTACCAGTAACAAAGCTTCTGTGGGCATTGAAGTTTGAAGGACTTCACTGTCAGACATCAGGCAAAAAGGCAGAGTAGAAATGGACAGTTTGATAATTTTGGAGTCCCCTAGGAAGAAGCAAATGAAACTGGGTGGGATCAGCAATTGTTGAAACCTTGTTTGGCATTCCGGAGACCTTGTTAACAACAGTGTTACAATAGCTATTCGGGAATGCTATTATTCCACCAGGGCTGTCTCCGAGAAGTTGCATTTTCTAAACTATAATTCCTTGGTTTAGCTTCCACGGGTGTCATTGCTGATTGTACATGGAAGCTTGGATACAGGGGAGAACATTCTTCTCTTGCTCTAAGCCCTTGGCTCGGCAAATTAGTTTAGTTTTGCACTTTGGTAGAAACATTGCCCAATAAGCTGTGTGGTAAAACCTCTCTACCCCCAGCCAAAATCCCCAAACTCTTACTGATTTTCTCGGAGCTGAGGTTTCACATGTGGGCTCAAAGTTCATAGACTTACGTAATTCCTCTGCTTCTACCTCTGCTGGCTTGTGCTTGCTTCCTCCACTCATGGAAAGCACCTTATTGATCAGTTCCCTTTAAACCCCTAAGGATACTTTCTGCCAACTCAGTGAGCAAGGCTGCCAGCATTAGTGCCTGTCTGCACAAAAGGTACCAGATAATGACATCTAGGCCAAATGTTCTATCAAGGGTATTTTACTTCCTATGCTTTTCCACAATTTAGCACCTCCTTTAATCATTGCGTCTCAAGCTACTCCATTCTGCACACGCTCCATTTGCTTCTTTAGGAAAAATACCAGTGTTAGTAATACTAAGAGAATCAAGGACAAAGTATTTAAGGAAAGTGATTCCTTCCAAGAGAAGAGTTTGGGATGCCCAAAGCAGGTGTACCTGGGTGCCAAACAATGGCACTGATAGCTGCAGAAGACTATGCAAGGACAACAAAGTGTAACCGGTACATGTGGATCCTTCCTCAGAGGAACTTTTTATGAGACCTATAGTGTTTGCAGTGCATACAGAAGTCAGAGAAGGAGAAGAGGGAGAGAGTTGGAAAGGGTCTAAAGAGTGAAGAATCCTTGGAAGGGCAAGAGAGAACACCAGAAAGTAAAAACCTTTGCTCTATGAAGGGCACAACAGCAACTCAGGTGCCTCAGAGCGACAGTGCCATGAAATTTACAACAGAAATCACCAATGGAAAATTCTTCTTTAACTCAATTTTTCTCTTTTAAAAATGTAGTTCAAAAGGATGGTAGGAGCATGAGGCAAAGTGTTATTTGTGCAGCAGGGAAGAGACATATGTGAGGACATCTGTTTTAAGGAGCTGCTTCAAAAATAACCACAGGAGAGGAGTGTGTTTGCAGAGTGCAGCAGGCAACCTGCAGAGTAGTGGAAAGTGAGACAGCAGTGGTGCCCCAAGTGCAGAGAGCTCCAAATGTCTCCAGGATTGTGTATATTTTTACTCATTGCCAAACCATCCCAACCTGACTTCAGTGGGTGTTTTACAAATTGAAGAGG
>PYHW01010106.1:229783-240733 GCA_013186435.1 Turdus rufiventris | reverse complement strand
TCCGCTTTCAAGTCTTTAAAAAATAACCCTGTTTCAATGAATCTCCAAAACATATGGCAAAGGAATGCAGATTTGGGTACTACTCCATCCCAGAGCTAAGGTCTTTCTCACCATTAGAAAAAGGAAAAGCAGACTGTCAGATTTTGGAGCAGGATGCTCATATCCAGTGTTCTGCCCTAGCCTGTTTACCGCTGACTACAGGAACAGGCAACAAACCTGGCCATTGATTTACTGAGGTGCTTTAAGAAAGTCCATTACACCTTGCCTATTGCTTCAGCTTCCTGGGGGGTAAAACAGAGAAGTGAGAAGTACAACTTTTATCCTCATTTTCTTTTTATAATCTGTGGTTTCAGACATCTCTGAAAGTGTTGTGGTGTAGGATTCAATGCAAATAGCAGGTGTGATCCATTAGTGAAATCAAAGTGGCAAAGCCAGATGGCACAAGGCATCCCACTGGGGAACACAATGTTTCAGGCACCAGGCAGTTAATTTCTCCTGCTAGCCAGATAAGAGAGCATATTTGGAAAGGCCAAATGAAAACTGAGCATAATTGCTCATTAGGAGAGTCACCCTTTCCATGGCCAAATACTCCAAAACATTTCTGTTTTCTAGTGTTACACTGGAAAATCAATGGCAAGTACCACTTCAAAGTAGCAACCAGATGTTTCCTCCCTGGTTTTTTTAGCTATCCACTGTGAGTAACAGAAATGTTTCACAAAGAGAAGTGAAGGTTTGAGATACAGTAGCTGATACCACTCTGGGAGGACACAGCTGTATTTCTTTTCTACACTAGTGGCTGTCAGAAAGTAACACTCAGCTGACTTTGGCTGTCCCCTACCTCAAGGGAAGCATTATCCTCTGTGCTCTCTCCAGTACTGTGTTTTCTGATAAAGAACAAATGTTTCTTCTAAAGTCAGTTCATGCTGTGGTAACTACTTGGAACAAAGCTTTGGTTTCAGTTATAAAAATTGTCACAGCAGAAAGTTAACTATTCGGAGTTTCACAGAATTATTCCAGATTCACCTGGCTATGCCTGGTATAACCATGTCTGCACTTTGGACAATGTTTAGAAGCTGAGTACAACCTACAACACAGCTTCATGTGTTTGTAAACTAGCAAAGGGTGGTGCTTTGGATAAAACTTGATATTTTGAAAGTGTTGAGTAGCAGTCAAATTAGCTAGTCAAATGAGTTCACCAGTGGTCATTTCTTATCCAGACTGGCTTACACCATCCCACTGGATATGAAATCTTTTCAGTGCCCAAGCAAGTTGCAAACTAGGCTCTGTAGTACTTGCATCTGACTGCTTTCAAGGAGACTTGGTCTTCCAAGCATTGATATCACTTTTGCGATGGGAGCTTTGGCATATTGGGCTGAATTCTGAGAGGTATACAGGAATACAAATAGTTTGGTTTTTAAACTTTTCTTGAAGTAATTAATGGTTTACTCTTTTGACATCTCTTCTGGCTTTGCCAAGGTTTTTTCTGTTACTTTGTAACCACATGGAAGATCTAAAACAGTTCACTCTCAATAAATTTATGGGTGTTTCATTCCAGCTAGTACTCAGCATATGGCTTTCTTTGTGTAATTGTTTGATTGCATCATCCTTGTTTCAAATGTGACAATTTGGGTTAAACTTTTCTTCTCCATGTGTGAAGTGGGATAGGAGTGCATTGCACCATTTGGTTGTACATATTCACTGGACATGCTGTTCTCTGCTGTGGGATTATGGAAAACTGCCCAAATTTTTCTCTGACTGCTGCTGTACAGATACAGGCAGGCTAGCAAATATAAGCTCGTTAGGACAAAGATGTATTCTGAAAGGGAACAAACACTGTAAGCAGATGCTCTTTATTGTGCAGAACTGACTGAGTGCAGGCTCTTCCTGGTCCACCCAGCCAAAACTGCCCTTGTGTTTGAGGTGGTCACTAATCCTGCCACCCTTTCTCCCAGTTTCGCTGCACCTTGGCTTGCTCCCCAAATGTCTCACTGCTGCCAGGTCCTGAGCCAGTCAAAATCTGTGCCATGTCCCTCTCTCCCCCTCTGGAGCACACCGGGGCCCTGAGATGCAGCATCCCTCTGGAAGGCAGACACCAGCAGGCTGCACAGCAGGGTAATTTACCACTAGATGGCTGGACCTCCTTTTGTCCAGCTCTCAGTTTCGTTCTCAGGCTCCATGCTTAGCCCAGAACAGCGATTGTTGTAAGTTCTCTGCACACCCACTTTTAACATTTTTAAACAGCTGATGCTTTTAGCAGGTTTACCTTCATGAATAGTTCAAACTTCTGAAAAGTACTGAAATAGCTGTGGTAATATCTAAGAAAATCAGCTTTTTGCTTTTTTTGCAAGACAAAAAGGAAAAGCTCCCTAGTCTTGTTTCTTGAGTTTTTTTCCATTCCATGGATAATACAATTTTCACTGAGTCTCACTTCATAGGTGTATGCCTAAGTGGGACACATCTAACAGTTCATCACTCAGACTGGAATACAGCATCATAGTGTCCTGAATAGTCACAGCCATGTGCTTTGATCTGGTGAATTTGGTGATATAAAATCTGTAAAACTTTTAGACACTGACATACATGCCACTGTAATTTGGGGCAGCAATGTCTTTCCTTTAAGAAAAATTATTTTGCCCATAGTCAATATCTTAAAAAAATTAATACCACTGGATGAAAAATGTCAACTTTCCTGAGCAAGAAGGCCCAGAACCAGACACAAAATTGTGAGGAAATCAGCTTAAACGTATCACCAACCTTCCTCTGGGATTATCAGCTCACTTGCACAGTCCTAATAAATTGCTAGAGGCCCTGGATGCACCCTGTCGAGTAGTCTGACAGACAGGAGATACCAGTGTCACAGCAGAGATGACAGCATTTTTGTCACTGCTCTTTCTATAGTTCAGATGAGCAAGCCTGTTCCCCACAGAGGGTAGGAGGTGGCTTCCTGCAGCCAGGCTGCACTATGTATCTGGGCCCTCCTTCAGCAGGTGCTGACCCCCTTATGCAACTCATTGCTCTCCCCAGAGGGTTTTGGATCAGCTCTCTGCTGTGAAGGCAAGGATATAGAGTCCCTTCAGATCACAGCATCCCTATAACCATTTGAATCAAAAAGAAATGAAAAAAAATTTTGCTTGGATTTGAAATCAGAAGTTTTTGCACAGTCAGCTTTTTCCACTCTGCCTGCACAGAGGTCTGGGGGCTGAACTCCTGACCATGCTGGCCAAACAGGTATTCTGATGCCTTTTAGCTCAATTATTGCCTAGGCCATGGTGGAAAACTCCTCTAGAAGCTGGGCTCAGATTAATTGCCCTGCTAGCCTCCCTTCCTACCACTCTGGCAGCAACTTAAAGCCTCCAACAGCCAGATTTGCAGACGTGCACTCATCTCACCACCTGCTTGCACTCCCTGACCTTCTGACAGGTCTGCAGATGTTCCTGGAAAGCAGTGCCAGAATGATTCCCGAGGGATTGTTCTTGCACTAACTCTGATCCAGGCTCTCAGGAGAAACAAAAATCTTCATGGGGAGGATAGGAGAAACTCAGGCGGTTTAGGCCCAAGTAAAGAAAGCCCTTGAAGGGAAACATTCTCCAAGATTATTTAAAATGGTGGATTTGCAGAAAATCTTGTCACCACTGAAAACATACTCAGAGGAAATTGTCACTCTCCTGAGTGATATTATAGAGCAAACACTGTAAGTTAAACCTCAGAGTTGAGTGTGTCCTGTATTGTCTGACAAAGAATGACTGAAAGCAACTCAGAGGGCCTTGAAAAACCTAATGGACCTTAAGAAGATTCATATGGTGTTCTGTTATAGGATAAACACTACTTGTCCTTTTGGACAGAGCATTCTCAAGAATTATACCTGAACCTTCAGGGATACACAAGCAATAGTCCATGTTTGGGAAGTGAGAAGCTTCCAAATTTGCAGTTTGTCCAGTGCTTTTAGCAATACAAAGTGAAAAAGATAAATTTGGCACTTACTGGAGTCCAGGTTTATATAAATGTTAATGACCATGGTCCAGTAGCACCAGTAATGGAAGGGGAGGTGACTACCCACACTGATTGCAGTTATCCCTAATTTAGGACTGCAAATCTGTGTCTCTTTTTGTAGAATAATGCATATGTTCCATCTCATAAAATCCTGTCACTGTCGTGTGCATAAAATGATTTTAAGAACCACTTCATAATTAATGCCCTTTGGAGCCAGTTTGGTTGTTTGAGTGCTTGGAACCACACCTGCAGCCCCTGTGGGACAGTGAGCGATGGACCAGGTATGTTACACTACTCCTGCTTCATTGCTGTACGGACTTGTCAGGAATAATCCCTGATAAGAGCTCTGTAAAAAACTCCAGAGCAGGGGCTTGCTGAGGCACAGCACCACCACAGGCACAGAGCAGTGTGCCAGGATGCTCGCCCCAAGCAGCACGGCGGTGCAGCCGCAGCCCGAGCCGGGCGCTCCATCGCGCTGCCCGCACAGCCGCGGGCAGGAAGCGTGCCACCCCTCCCACCCCTTCCTCTCACAAGGAGCACACTCACTGTCTTGAGAAAATAAAACCAGACAGGATGCAACTGTTATTGGTTGTTATTTGGTACGTCTTAGCTTCAGTTTCTGGCCTCTAACCCCGTAGATGTATAGACACGCTTCATGCTTTGTGAGTCATCCTAACAGGAACGCTGTTGTTATCACATTATAATGATGTTGGGTTGGTCCTGCGAGATGATATAATTATCCAGTATTGAGAGTGAAGTTTCATATGAAAAAGCAGCTCAATAGTCACCAGTGTTACCCCTAACAGTAATTAGTCAGTACTTGCACTTGCTCTTGAGGGAAGCTGAAGTCATGTTCACATCTGGGGCAGAGCACGTACTTCCACCAAGGCCAACACAACTTGTATCTACTTGAGTTTAGTTCTATGAAGTTCTTATCTCAGAATTCCTTCTAAACCTAAACAATGTCCCCTCATCAGTGCTCACACTTTTGCTAAGCAGAAAACAAAGTGTTTTTATGGTTGCAAAACTAGAAAATGAACACAAATGGCATTATGAGCTAGTATGTTATCTAGATTTAAAACTATTCTGAGGTAGATAATACCTCTGACTCTATAAATCTTGCCTGTGAGAAAGGTCTGCGGATTCCCCATGGAAAAAGATTGCTATCCTATGAATTCCCACTAGAATGGAGTGCCTAGGAAATAACTGGACTTACGGACATGGACACTGAACTTTTCTTACACCATAGCTCTTTATCTCAGTGCACGGGGCACGAGGTGAGATTGGCAATGGGATAACTCACGGAACTACAGCCTGTGCTGCTCTGCCATTTCTCTTCTTAAATCACTCCTGCTTGCATTTCTTTTTCTCTGGAAAACGTCAAAGAATTCATAGATCAAATAACAGGAGCTGACACAAAGACAGAGATACTGGATCTAAGGAATGATTGATTTGAGGAATTGGGTTGAGGACTCTTTACTTGGCGGGAAGTAAGGATTTCAGAGGCTGCAACTATATGTCTTTTAAGACATGAATTTCTCAAACTTGCCACACTTATTAATATTAGAGCTGGCCAGCCTTTAGTCAGAAGTCCATTTACATCTGCATCTTAGAGATGGGAAGTAGATTTAGTCATTCAGATGAGACTTTTTCTCAATGTCAGTATCAAATCAAAGCATTGCTGGTGTTATGAAGCACTGTGCTGCTAGAACCAGCTTTGTCATTGAAATACCGCCCATTAGTACTCTTGTGCCTTGTCAGATGAATTATGAACTGATGGAATTTGAATAACTGTCTTGCCCTTCTGCAAGAAAAGGTAATATTCCTCCTGCTTAGCATCGCCTCAGGCTTTTGTGCCAAAACATCACAGTAGAATTCAGT
This sequence comes from Turdus rufiventris, assembly GCA_013186435.1. Taxonomy (NCBI): domain Eukaryota; kingdom Metazoa; phylum Chordata; class Aves; order Passeriformes; family Turdidae; genus Turdus; species Turdus rufiventris. The sequence continues at coordinate 234,862 of PYHW01010106.1, read as the reverse complement.
GTTGACTGGTAACTAACAGAGAATTTAAAGTGCTGTCACAGTCATCTTGCTCATCTTCCAGGCCTAGGTGGCCAAAGCATGTAAGAAGCAATCCACAAGAGATGGCACAAAGCTGAAGGACAGGGATTTTTTTTAAATCCCTGTTTATTTAGGACAGGAGGCAAACTGTGTTCGCAAAGGAGAGAGGCTGCTGCAGGTGCAGAAGGCTCTGCTACAGCTGGCATTCTGAAAGATCAATTACCTACAACAAAGCTGTTCTGCTGCCTTTGCTATCTGCTTGCTTATTACACACAAAGTGAATTAAAAAGAGCAGGGTTCTGTGTTCAAGACCCTCTTCAAGAGAGCAATCTAACCCTTAAAACCAGACATCTTTAAGCTGATCAGATGATGGGACAATGTAAAATTCTTTTGGCTTTAAGAGGACACTTGGCAATCATAACACTATGCTCAATTGAGAAAGCAAGTGAACTCGTAATACGATGCTATAAATGATGCAGGTTGCATTTGTCTTTGAGTTGCTGGGAATTAATGGATTGAAAGGTAAAACATCTGATAGTGTCACTGAATTTATCATAATAAATACTACTCTGCAATATTTTGCTCCTGCCTGTGAAGAATTATAATGATAAAGGGTTCCAACATGCGATGTTAGAAGCATGTTATGACAGTGATATTATAAATGTTTGTACAGGTTGTCACCAATACTTGAAGCCACTTGTAAAAACAGCACCTTAATATAATACATTATTACCATGCCCTACTGTAAGTGGTGATGTGCCTTTATCCACTGGTACAGGACATGTACATTACTAATTATTCACCCTTTTCTACCCTTTTCCCATGGATGGTCTTGCAAAGACAGTTTTAATAACAGACCCAGGATAACATTCATATAATAAAACATACGGTTGTGGTTGAAGTGTATAGATGTGTTGCATTAATTTCTCATTTACCAAAACCATTGCTTTTCATGGATCCATTTCAGCAGATCTTTTTCTGCTCATCATCCACCAGATGCAACAGATAAATATTTCTCTTTGCTCTCAAAAAAGACTCACAACAAGGCCCCATAACTGATATGATGTGATCTTGAATTTGGACTGTCTTTCATCGTTCTATCTGTATCATGCTTCTGAAATGTGTTACCGTGCAATCCTGTAGAGATGGGAAATGCATTTTATTATAAAGAAATCTTCCATCTATTGAATCAAAAAGTTATACTTGCACAATCGCATAAACACAGTATCAGTTAGGTTGGAGAGGACCTCCAAGACTGAGTCCAACTTTAACCAATCCCAACTTTGTCAACCACATCGTGGCACTAAGTGCCACGTCCAGTTTCTCCTTAAACCCCTCCATGGGTGGTGACTCCGCCACCTCCCTGGGCAGCCCCTTCTAATGTTTAACAACTTTCTGTGAAGGAATCCCTTCGAATGTCCAACTTAAACCTCCCTGGCACAGCTCGAGGCCATTTCCTGTCATCCTGCTCCTTTTCAGGTTGCTGTAGAGAGTGATAAGGTTGCTCTTAGAGCTGGGCTAGGAAACTTTGAAGGCTTGATCCATTGAAATGACGACATCCTTCAGCAAAGAAAACCTATTAATTATGCTGTTAATGCCAGACCATGTGTGCACTCTGAATCCCGAACAGCATATGAATACAATTAAGCCACATAACTTTATAGCTGTCAGGTTCAATATAAACTCGGGGGATGTTAAAATACAAACCCTCGCAATCACTGTAAAATGGTTCTCCATGTGTTCCTGTGCGTGTGGCGCATACGAGATCATGTGGGAGGCGATCTGACGGCACCCATTGAGCACAACCTGCACAGTGCGATTACGCTCCTGCTCCTCCTCATTCCCGCAGCCAGCCTCGAACAGGCGCTGCCTTCCCGGCCGCTCTCCCGCTGCGGAGCGGTGCCCTCCGTACCAGGCGGGACCAGTCCTCGCTGTCCCGGCATTCCCCGGCCCGTGCCACCCCGGGCAGCCGGAGGGAGGGACAGACGGACGGACAGAGGGACAGGAGGCGGCAGGCACGGTGGGCTGCAGCCCCTCAGCCTGGCACGCCCGAGCGCGGGCGGAGCCTCAGGGCCGCTCCCGCCCCGCTCGCTAGCCGGCGGCCCGAGCGCGGTCGGATTGGCGGGGAGCGGTGCCAATCACGGGGCGGGGCGCGCGGCGGCCCTTGGCGCTGAGGGGGCGCGCGGCTCCGGCCTCTGCCCGGGCCGATCCTGCCCCGGCAGCGCCTTTATCGGCAGCCGCTCCGCTCCTTGCCGCCCTCTCCTGCCTCCCGCCGCGAGCAGCTGGGGCCTCCCCCATGCGGGAGAAGCGGAGGAGGAGGAGGTGGGAGCTGCTCACCGGCCATCCCCGGCGCCCGGCAAGTGGGAGCCGAGCCGCCGCCGCGCCGCTCCTGCCGCATCTCCCCGCAGCGCGCAGCCGGCCCTGAGCTTTGCCCGCCGCGCCGCCCCCGGACCCTTCCTCATACTCTTGCACCCACCCTCTTTCTGTCTTCCCAGACCCCTCCTCCTAGTCTTCCTCCTTTCTGTTTTTTTTTTTTTTTTTTTAATTCTCCCCCTTCCCCCGCTCCGCCTTTGGTTCTTACCCTGGCTGCGAGCAAAGCGTCTTCATGAGCGCAGAGGATGTCCGGAAAGCACTATAAGGGACCTGAAGTCAGTTGTTGCATCAAATATTTCATCTTTGGCTTCAATGTCATTTTCTGGGTAAGTGGGGCCGGTTTCGTGTCTTCCTCTGCTTCCTCCTCCTCGCCGGCCGCCGCCGCTCCCAGGCTCGGCCCGGAGCGATGGGTACGTGTGACAGCCCGGCATGAGGCCGCGGGGCTTTTAGGCGGGCTGCGGTGCGAGGCCAGGGGCGCCTCCGACCCGACCGCCCGGGCAGCCCTTCCCCGGCCAAGTTGTGGTGCTGCATTCCTTCACCTCCCTAGGGTGCCGGTTCTCTTCCCTTCCGGCTCCCTTAATTGCTTTTGTTGTTAGTACGAAGCGGATTTCGTGCCTTCTTTCCCCCTACCCGTCTTTTCCTTTTTTCCTCAGCTTTGTGGTGGGAGAGGAAGGGAGCAACCAGGCACCCAGGCCTGGAGAGCGAATTGATCTGCATGTTTTCACACTGCCATCCCTGTTAGGTGGAAATAATAGAATCGTGGCTCAGGTTCTCTGCACAGTGCTGTTTAATGATTTCACAATGACGAAGTTACGTATGGCACAGGTTAATTATGATTAGCTGTTAACACGTAGTAGTAGTAGCTGTAATAGGATGGAGGAGGGGGAAAACAGTATTTCCACCCATCCCTAAAGTGCAAGCCCGTAGGAGGCCTGTTTGGGCATTTGTTGGGATTCCTGGCTGCGCTGCTTGATCTGCCTGCACAGTATCTTGTTGCACCATTCCCCACCGGCTGTGGAGTAGGCAGAACTGTACAGTGAAATGTAACCTGCCTGTAACAGTACTTCTAGCATCTTCTCAATGTGTTGGACTTGAAAGAGAAGCAGCTCTTTCTGGGTGTTCATGCCAGATTTCATAACTACAGAGGGGGAGGTGGGGAAAGTGGTTGAGCATTCTTACACACGTGTGAGTGTTGCGGTCTTTTCACTACACAGAATGTTAAAGTCAGGTGAAGACTCTTACATGTACAGTTCCCCTTTTTACATGAGGGATTCCACAGAGCAGTGAGAAACATGCACAAACCCAGATTCACAGAATATTCCCTATTGGAAGGACCCAGCAGGATCATTGAGTCCAGCTCTAGATCAAACCCAGATAGTGTGGGTGTGTTTTTGAGGGCCTTTGGGAGCAAGTTGAATACATATCTGGTACAGTGGCTTTTTTGGACTAGAAAGGGGAATTGGGGGAAAAAAAGCCCCAACACCACCTTGAAGCTTATGGAGGAAGGTCGGAGGAACAGAGGAGAGAAACCTTTTGAGCAGTGCTGAACTTCTGATTGTCCCCTTGGGGAGAACAGAGGTCGGTGGTTACATGGATGCAGGTACCCACAGCTAGCCTCAGGTCTGTTCCTTTTGAAAGGACGAGAGTTTTGATTAAGTCCACTTTTATACTGTATTACCTTTTCTTAAACAAGAAGTTATGCTCCCAGAGTGAAGCTGACTGTGGCTTTGTGTCACTGTTTACTTGGCCCCAGACCGACCCCTGCAGATGAGCGGTAGCAAGCTTTGTAGTATTCTGACCTTTCAGAGCTGTTACGATTGTACTCTTGGCTCAGTTTTTGGTGTTCGAGTTTGCCATGGTTCTTTGCCCTTGTCTGTTTCTTTGTTTTGATTCTGCTGGGCATATGTTGCTGTGAAAACAGATATTTTTCAGCAGGGAGCAAGTACAGTAATTTCACAACCATAAGGCGCACCCCCGAGAGTCGCAACTTTGTAGCTCAGATAAGGCGCACCGCACTATAAGGCGCACTATTTTTTTGCAGCGAGGAGCCGCGTGGCGCGCAACAAAGTAGCGAATTACTGACAGGGTCTCAATTTGCAAAGCTTTTCGTGGCGATTTTTTGTGGCGATTTTTTGTGGCGATTTTTCGTGGCGATTTTTTGCCATTTTTTGCCTGCTTTTCGCGGCGATTCTTCGGCGGTTTTTCGCCGCGATTTTTCGCCACTTTTCGGTGGGTTTTCGCGGCGATTTTTCAATGCTTTTTGGCGGCTTTTCGCTGCAATTTCTCGGCGGCTTCTCGCCGCGATTTTTCACCGCGATTTTTCAACGCTTTTCGGCGGCTTCTCGCCGCGATTTTTGGCCGCTTTTTCGCGGCGATTTTTTGCCGTTTTTGGCGGCTTTTCATCGCGATTTTTCGCCATTTTTTGACGGCTTTTCACCGCGATTTTTCGCCGCTTTTCGGCGGCTTTTTGCTGCGATTTTTCGTCGCTTTTTCGTCGCTTTTTCATTGCTTTTTCGTCACTTTTTCGTCGCTTTTCCACAGCACTTTCTCACCGCTTCTCAGCGCTTTCCCGTGGTGCTTCTTGGTGCTTCCCCCCACTTCTCCCTGCCTGGCAGCTGCGCCAGCTCCCGGTTTCCCCCGCCTGGCGGCCGCGGTTCCCACAGTTCCCAACTCCCCCCGCACGGCCGC
>PYHW01010106.1:211593-222796 GCA_013186435.1 Turdus rufiventris | reverse complement strand
CTGCTTGCCGCGGCAGGAGCAGGCGGGCTGTGTCCCCACCCGCCGCCGCCATGGGAGCAGGGGTGGCTCCATTCCTGTCCCCCGCCGCTGCCACGGGAGCAGGGGTGGCTCCATTCCTGTCCCCCGCCGCCATGGGAGCAGGGTTGGCTCCATTCCTGTCCCCTGCCGCTACCATGGGAGCAGGGGTGGCTCCGTCCCTGACCCCGCCGCCTCCATGGGAGCGGGGGTGGCTCCATTCCTGTCCCCCGCCACCGCCATGGGAGTGGGGGTGGCTCCGTCCGCGCCCGCCACCATGGGAGCAGGGGTGCTATGTCCCTGCCTGCCGCCGCGGGAGCACGGGGGGGGCTCCGTCCTGGCCCCGTCGGCAGCCCCGAGCGGGCCGAGCCTGCACAGCCTTAGCTGAGCCAGTAAACCCTCTGCCATGCCGTGATTCTGTTACTATTTGGCAACTTTGTTGCATGCGGGTCCTCGCTGTGAATGACAGGGCGGCTTATATTCAGGTGTGGCTTATTTAAGGACAAAAACCTAAATGTTTGCCAACACCCAGAGGTGCGGCTTATAGTCCGTGCGGCTTATATTCGTGAAATTACTGTACTTTGAGCCAGCAGTCCTTCCAGTCTCTCACATGTGGTTCTCTGTGGATACAGATTTTCCCTGATTTCAGCAGTATTTTGTGCAGGTGTAAGGGTTGGTGTGGGTGGATATCGCTGTTGGTACAGTGCTCAGTGTAGCTGTTTCTGTAACGTACACAGAGATCTAGAGCAGTTCAGCCTTCTCTGTATGCTGGCATTTAAAAATGTCACTAGCACACTGAGGCTTGCAGTCAGGGGTGCTTGATTTGGTATCAAACTCTGACTCAGTGTGATCTCATATAACCTCCAGATGGCCTGACTTGCAGAGATGCTAAAAACAGCCAGATCCTACTCCTTTAGCTTTATAAACTAAATGAGGCTGTAGCAGTATTTATTTCAATACACATCAGTCTCTACATCAGATTCTTCAGCTAATGTTTCAGCTTTCCAATCACTTTCCTCTGGACAGCATTTAGAATAAGTATTTCATCACACACAGAAAATCTTATGAATGAACTGTCAATTTTCCACAGAACTGGGAAAAATCAATGTCTCTTCAAGGCCTTGAAAATCCCTCTGCTCCTAGTGAAGATTCTGTTACATCAAATCATATTAAAAACCATTTCAAGCAACATTCATGATGTATGGTGACAGAACAGCTTTTTTCCTTTTGCAGTAAAGCAAAGAAATATTATGAAAACACTTTGTGTACTTATTCTGTACCTGTTGCTTCCTGGTTTTCCCGACTGCAAAACTTCTTACAGGGAAAGAACAACCAAAGAATTACAGGAACTTATAGGTTCTAGGTTCTCTTTCTCATCAATAAGTAAGTAACATTATTTCTAGAAGTATTTAGACCTTCTTTGTGGTGTTGAATTAAAAAAAACCCCAAACAAAACATTGAAAGAAGACTAGATGTGTTTAGATATGTGCAATATTTTGGATTCATAGACTTCTGTTTTGCTCACTTCATGCTGCCATTGCTCTAGCAGGCTGCTGTTGGAGGGTGCTGAGTATGGAATATGTGGTACTGCAGGGATGCTTGCAGTAGCTCGGCCTGTGGGGTGTCTCCTAGTGTTAGTAGATTATGTCTGATGAGAGTCCAGCTTAATTTTTGTTGGTTTAGGTGGTAGTCTTACATGACATGGAACATTATTTTGTGTCAGGTTTTTCTCTGTGTCAAGAGGGCGGGTTCTCTCAATTGAGCTCTGGTGCCCCAAGCAAAGGTGCAGCAGCACTGTGTGTGGGATGTCACCCGAAGAAGATCCACCTGGTGCCTGCCATTTTGGCCGAGCCTGCATCACAGGTTCTCCCTGTTGGATACCTTAGCTTTGTTTACCCATGTAGGGCATATGGCCTTGTGAGTCTGGGTTCTCTGCTGCCCTCTCACTGAACTGCATCTCTTCTGCTACATTCTGTTTTCCGCTGTGCTGTGATTTAAAAATCTTGAAGGAAGTCCCCTCTGTGTGCTGTAACTGTTTTTTATGCAGGAGCAGAGACAATGAGGAAAAAAGTTCCCAGATAATGAATGGCAAGGGTTTTGTTGCTTTGTGCTGTGCTTCAATTAACTATGTCACCTTGCGGAAAATGCCTCTGCAATGCCATGTGATTGGAGTGTTTCAGACTGAAGCACAGGATTTGGAAATGGTGACATTTCAAAGCAGTGAGTCCTCCCAGGTAATGGAAAGGGTTGACAAGTATTGCGTGCTCCTCCCAGCTTAGAGTATACTGGGGTGTTGTGTTGTGTACATAGCAAGGGTTTCAGATCTTTTAATTTTAATTTTTTTCCATTTAAATATAAAAACTGAAAGATTCCCTGTTCCATGTGGGTAAAAGATAGTATTTTGTAGAAATTGTCTTTCTGACTGCTAGTTCATGTGGGTATATGTCTAAAGGAATATGTGTGAATTTAGTCAGGACAATAATAATTAAATATATAATTAAAAGAATTAAAAAAAAAGATGTAAGACTTGTAAAATCAAAATTTCTCTTTTCCAATAAGTTATCCAATTAATTTCTAGATGAAGATTCATCCATCTGGCTTGTGAAGACCATAAAATATATATATATATATATAAAAATATAAAATATGATTGATTGCAGTTAAAAAATAACTAAGGTCCAGCTTTTAATTAATATTGCTCGATATCCCAACCATTCTCTTGTTTCTTTTTCATTCTGTGGCCATTAAGTGGGGTGTGCCTAACTCAGTTTTTTGTTTTTTCAGTTCTGGATGTCTGGGACAATCTGGGACAATTTCTACTGCAGGGTCACTTGCCACTTTGGTTATGGGAACCTTTCAGGATTGGTTTTTGGTGTGCAGCCTTGCAAATTCTGATACCAAAATGAGAGCAGGAGGCTGCAAACAGCAGAGGCTGGCACAAGGCTGCAGAGCCAAGTGTGTTAATGCAGCTTCAGTGGACTGACAGCAGTCAGGTACCAGATCTGGCTGAGAACTTTCTCATCTGGATCACTTTCTGTTGATTTGCTGTTTGGTTCCAAGAATGAAGTGTGGGAAGGTGGTAGGACCGGCTCCTCCTTTCCCTGCATAGGTTAACTTAAAGTGGTTGTACAAGCATGGCCTGTTTCATCTCTAAGTAAAATGGTTTTGGAGTATGGAGTACACGGAGGTGTAAGACACGGTGCTGGGTCAATAGTTAGCTCACTCCAGTGAGCACCGTTACATAAGTTCACTCCTCTGGTGAACTTCGTTCTTTACTGGTTTTGGAAGAGTTATGATGGTTGTCTGTTTACTCCTGCTTCCTCAGTGATGTTAGAGAAACAAAAAGCAGTGATTGTCTTCCAAGGTTATTGTAATGTGAACTTAATTTGAACTGAAGTGGACAGCTCCATCATTTACCTCTCTGGTTTTTTTCCTTCCTGAAAATGTTACTCCAAACACTATGCCACTCCCTCTGGTAGTGCTAAGCCTTGTTAGAGCAGCCTGCTGCATGGTGTAGCAAATGACCTCTCTGAGATAGTTTGTCATGATTATCCATTCCCAAGTATTGTGCTTTCTGGTGGCTTGTTGCATGCAAAAGGTTTGTATGCATTTAGTGCTAGAGAGACATACATATGTATATATATACACACACACACACACATGTAAATACATAATATGTACACAAAATAATGCAGTACTTAAAAAATTAATTCTGATTTGCTAGAGCAGAAGTTTATTAACTTATGTACCTAAAGGCAGGACTTGAAGGGATTGGAAACTCATCTAACTGCTGTTGCATGTAGAGAAGGACTTTTGCTTCCTCTGACTGTATTCTACTGCTCTGCTCCTGCTGGGAGCTCTGGTGTGGTCACAAGCAGTGTTCCCACTTCAGATCTGTGGGGCTGGGTGTGGTTTGAAAACATTGCGTTCGTTTTGTATTTTTTTTTTTATTTTGAAGATGGGCAAAACCACTGCCTGGGTAGTCTGAAAGGTTTGTGGTGATATTTGAATCAATATTTTATTCTGCAGAAACTTTTCCATGCAAATAAGTGTATGTTTGACTCAGGAACATAAACCAGTTACATTTTTACATGGCTTCTGTCCTTGTTGGCTTCTGCTTTCCTACATTTATCCTATACCACTCTCATACCTGTGGGAGAGGAAGTAGCTTCTGATGCAGCTAATAACTTTGTATATTAAAGAAAACCAACCCAATTCCTGATGAGACTGACACTCAAGGGTTTGTGCCACTGTAGCAGATGAATGAATTGTGACTCCCATCTGGCCATTTTAGTTGCTTTGAATACTCTTCTCTGCCCCATGGATTAATGATTCTATCAGCTGTCTTGCAGTAGGGCTGACATCTGATTGAGGGAAAAGGACAGCTGTGGGCTACAGTAGCTTTTGTCTTCAACTTCCCCATTCCAGAAATAGGGGTGTGTGTAGGATATTAGTGAACTCTCTATCATCTGGTATTTCATATATTGTTTTAGATGTCATGCCTGTTAAATGACAGTGATGAAGTACTCCACTTATTTGTGGTTTTCATGTCAATAGCAGCTCACTACTGCCTAGAGAAATTACCATGCCTTTTGTAAATATCCTACTGGATATTGGTTTGCCCTCCTTTCAGTTTGTGCTCTACTCCAGCTTGCAGAGGCTGTTCTCTCTTTCCATTCTCCAAGGAAGCCCTTTCTGTGGCTCTCCATGTATCTGTGTCTTTTCTTACACCTGAAGAAACCTCACAGGAGCCTCTGCATAGTCACTATCATGCTGCGAGAGAAGCATGTGGGCTGTTACTGGAGTCCAGCCATGTGACCATAGGAAAGTGGGGAGGAGAAGTAAAACCTCAACCCTGGCTGGTTTTTATACCACTTTATAAGGTACTTGTTCCTATTTGACAAACAGCTTTGTTCATAAGCATGTGTACCCCTCTCAGGGTAATGGGCAAGCATCTCCTTGTGAAACAGCAAGCCTCATATTGGTGTAAGACCTCCCAAATAACACCTGTGGGAGATAATCCTTCTTTGGTTATTGTGTCAAACTGTAAGTCTGGTGAATATCAAAGCTGTGCACACAGCTCTGGCTCTGATGTGAAGATTTTCACATTTCACAACAATTCATTAGAAATTGCTGCAGGACTGAGCCATGTAGAATAAAGTGAGGTAGAGTAGATGAGGTTATTTGAGAGACAGCATGTTTGCAGGTGTTTGAGGGATGTGCTGTGTCTCCTGTTTCTACCCCATGGAAGGCCTGTTGCTGTTGAAGCACAGGATCTCAGTGATGTTTTGAGGCTGGAGTACAGGACTGAAATTTAAATAGGCTGGTGATTATTGCTGCTATATGAGTTAGAAACATACTGTAAAGTCCTAAGTACTTTATGCTTAGAGTTGATGTGATTCCTTTTTTGTATTTTTGGTGATGTATCAGAATTCCAATGAGTATTTGCTATTTAAATCTTCTTAGTGTACTAGGGTAAGATTTTCATTTATGCTTAAAGTCTGTCTTGTTCCTATTTGCCACTGTAACATGTCCTTAAAATGACGGTGGATGACATTTATGGAGCAGGGTAGAATACCTTTGGTGTAGCTGTGTTACCAAAATTGCTCAAGTGAGCAGAATTAGACTCCTAGCTTGAGGAATTTGAAGGACTTTATAGGATGGAAGGATGGACTTTGCATTGTGGGTGTGAGTGGACTTCTGTATAAATGATGGTGAGAAGAGAAACCTCTAATTTTTCACAGAACAAGGAAGAATGGAATGCATGCATTTGTTCATAAAGCAGAAGGTATTAAGAATGTAAACTTATAGAAGTGAGAGGGTAGTAATATTTTTTTCTGGAAAACACCTCCCTTGTTCTTTTTTCCATCTCCATCTTTCTTTCTGGGAAGCTGCTTTTCTGTGGTTGCTGTTATCAAAGGGCCGCTCTTGTCATTGTTTCATTCAGTTTTGTTAGTAGAACTTTAGTTCAAGAACTTTCTATCTTGGAAAAACAAACACAAAGGCAAACCAAAACAAACATCCATAAAGTTGTTTCAGAATTCACAGAAAACAAACTGTGGATCAATTATTCAGTGCCTTCCCTCTCCCTCATCCACTTCCTGATGTGTTATTAATTTTGCATGGGCTCCCTGCTTAGCCCTTCATGTGCTTACAGAGTGCAAAGGCTTTCAGCACTGTAAATGACTGGGCACTTACTACGACCCTCTGCATAAGAGCAGATCCTGGTGACTGCAGTGGGAATCACTTGTTGGCAGAAGCATAATTGTTTTACAAACAATGTAGGTTTAAAAAAAATAAAATAAAAAAGGGAGGATGTGTGAGCAAGCCCAGTGATGTTCCCCAGCTGAAACACTGACAAGTCATTCAAAGGAGCTGGAGCAATCACTTCAGTTGCCTAAGTAGTTAAGACCTGGCAAAAAGGGTGATAGAGTGATCTAACCAAAAACTCTGGCAGAGAACAGTCCAGCGTGCCAGGGAGTGTTCCTGCTCATTTGTGTTTCCTAGTAAGTGTCTCTCCTGGCCATCCATTACATGATAACTTCCCTGCAGCAGCAGGAGCTCTGTGAGACTCTAATCCTTGGAGCAGTGAGAGAACTGAGCTGATGAAGGACACAGAGTTCATCCTCAGCAAGCAGTTGTGACTGTGTTCTCTCTAATTGCAGAGTAGCAGTGTGCTTGTATGAAAGAGCTTTACATGTGCTGAAATATGTGCAGAAAACAGTGGGTGCTACAAGCTGTGCGCCTTGCTACCAGTCTGGGCAGCAAACTGGTCACTACTGTCATTTTTTATAAATAGTGATTCCCAGCACTTCATTGAATACTGGGTCCTGCTTTTGCCAGGCATACACATAATAACAGCAGCTTCATGATGCGTCTGTGTCTGAGGGAGCTACTGATGCCCAGCTCTGAAGCACCACAACTGATGTGCTCTACCAGCAGCCACATAAGAAATCTCCACATTTTATTAGTGGCATCTGAACTTTGACAACAGCTTAGGCTAAAAGCTTCTGTATGAAATATTACTGCTAATGCTGTCTTATCAAGTAAGCTAGAGTGTCAGATAGAAGAATTTCTGTAAACAAAGCATGAAAGGTATGTATATAAATCATGCCTGAAAATCGGTTTACAGCTGAATGGGGACTGAACATCTAGGTCTAGTTTTGTTTATGCTTCGGTGATTGATAGAGAAAAAGTAAAAACAGTCTAAGTGCAAAATTTGATGAATATTTCATTTATTTCCTACTATTGGATTGTTTCAGCACTTTGTGGTAAAGTAATATGAGTAGGTAGTTTTAGTTTGTGCTAGTACTGATGGTTTCAGTATTGTTAAAAGTAAACAAGAACCACCTTTCTTTTGCCCTTAAGGAAGGCTTTAAAGAAATGTGAAACTGTTTCTTATTGATGGTTTAGGATAAAAAAAAAAAAAGGTCAAGGTTAACAATCCCTGATTTTAGATTCATTATATCACCAAGTGAGATGATGAACTTTGGGCTATTGCACAGAATCCTTAGTCTGCTACATTGTCACATACCTAAACATGAAACATTAACTTCCAGAGCCAAAAACTGCTCCAAGGTTTTGGAGGAGAGTGCTGAGCCTTGCCTTTTGACCAGATTAAATGTGAGAGAATTCCCTAGGAGGAAGAATCTTGCTCTTACTTTTCTTTGTTATGTGTGAAGAAACAGTATAGCAATGCATATACCGTCCTTAATAAACAAGTTGAAGTGTTAATGTTAAAAAAGTGGAAAAAAAAGTTTCTTTATAGATCCTGTAATCTGGATTTCTGTAACCTTTGTGTGGATTAACAAATTAAATACCTAGAACAGATTTGTTTGTTTGTTTGAAGATATGTTTAGCTGTGTTTTGTATGGTGTGAAAGGTGTCATAAAAGGGCATTTTTGAATAATCTTTAATTTCTGCCTGGGTTATCATACAGTTCAAGGTTGTTTGGTGTTTTGATGGTTTTGTCCCAGAGGGCATTTGAAGACAGTGTCCTTGCCAGCTACACCAGCTTAAAGCCCATGTAAGATATGGCTTCATGGAGCAACCAGGAGGCTGGTGAAGAGTGATATGAGAGGAGAACAACTTCTGTCGGGGAGGATGTGGCTGGGAGAACCATTTTGCTACTGAAACACCAGACTGGTTTACCTGCCTTGACCTAAAGCCATGTAGGGTATTTTTTATGAGTGGTGCCTATGTCAAAAATGCCAACCCTGCAATTAGTATTTGGCATAATTAGTAATTTCGATGGACAGACCCAATCTGAAAAAAAAAGCTACTGTACACTGAGCAAAGTCCCTTGGGAATATATCATCTTAATTAGCTCAAGTCTATGGACACATTGTTATTTCTATATTGTTGTCAAAGTCTGATACCTTTGATCAATCCCAGACTGAGTTAAGAAAGCCTAAGGTATGAAAGGAATGTTTAAATCTGCAGAGCTACAGTTACTGCAGAAGTTATGGAAATGAAACCATTAATACTGGTCTAGTATGACCCAGTAGGAGTTTGTCTGGAATGGTATTTCTGCTGTACTTTGGTGAAGGGTAATAAAGGTGAGTTTTTTTTTTTTTTCCCTTTCTCCCTTGAACTGTGGGGATGAATGTGCATAGTGAAAATTTCTCTTTCTGGCTTAACCGTAGATAATGCCAGCAGTTTGTACTGCATGCTCTGTGAACTGTTACAAAATTTCGAAATGGATTCTCAGTGCTCACAATGAGAGTAGGATGAGATTTATGTATTTTTGTTTGTGCAATGTTCTTAACAAATTATAATCATCAGTAAAGTAACTGGAAGCAAAAGGAGTAAATCCTCCTAAGTTTCAAAGGTTAGTATTGGAAGTAATTTTGTGAGCTTATTAAAGGTAGCTCAGAAATTTTCAAGAAATTATGTTACTTTAATGCAAATATATATCATTAAAACTGCTTTAAATTCAGACACATTCACTATTAATCAGTTCTCTTAATATGTGTATTTTGCATTTAAAATAAAATGGAATGTTCTTGGATTTGGGTAGGATGGAGGAATGAAAACTTACACAGGGCTAGACAGAAAATTGTTTTGAAGCTTTTATGGGTGATGTGCTGTGAGGAGTTCTAGTCTTTTCTCTCTAATATTAGGCTTGGATGAAGCATTTACTCATACAGAAAATAACTAAAAGTAGGTGTCAGTGCCAAGGAGTACCTCAACCTTTTAAAATATGCAACTAAGAGGGCATACCTGTGATCATGCTGGACCTGGAGGTAGGTCTGTTTAAGGTAAATATTCTTAGAAAGTGGCCAGTGGTAGAGAACTGGTGGGAAGTGTAACAAGATAGCGAACATAGTGATAAATCTTAGGGAATATGCTCTGAATCCCCAGCCTTTCAGATCAGAATTAGTATCTTTGTACTTGGTATCACTATATGATTTTTCCTTTGTGAATTTATCTGATTGATCGTTGAATCTCTAATTTTCTGGAGTGACATCCACTTGTTAGCTGTACCTTTTTTCCATTAGTATTGGCTTACTTGGAAGAGGTGGTGTTCCAACAGGCATATAATGAAGCATTCTGCAGCTTGGAGTCAATTAACTTTCATGTTCATCTGCTTAGCTTCTGTAAAACCACAATGAAAATCCTGCATCTGAAGAATGTAGCTTGAAATACCTTTTATCTGCTTCCTGCTGTACCCTGTCCCTGGCTTTTCCACATAATACCATTAAGAAACAAATTTTAGACACCTTCCTTTTCAGCGGTTCAGGTGGTTGAATTACAAATGTAGGAGGCATGTAAAGTCAAGTGAGTGTACCAGTCCAAGGCAACTGCAGCTGGATGTCACAGATGAAAAAGCTTGCTGCTGGGAAGAGGAGCTTTAAGTTTCCAGAGGGTGACCTAGTTGGATCTCTACACAGCTCCTCCAGTTACAATGAAATAACCATTTTCAGCCCAGGTCATATTGAATAGTAAGACATACAGTTGGCAGTTTTTTAATGTAGGATTGCAATTCCTTGCAGTTCTGTTCTTTTTCATCCTCTTTCCCATCCTTCACAAAAGGAAAAAACATGCAGGCCTAAACTCCCAGAATCATTATGTAATTCTGCCATTGGTTATGGTGCATTCTCATTAAGTAATAAAACAGCGTACAAAACCGGAGAATTCTGTGATGGAGAGGTGAATCTAAAAGGCGTTCTCAGGCAGACACCAGACTGTGCCTTTGATTACTGTTTTGGAAGATTCCATTAATTGGCTGTAACATAAAAGGTCAAATGTAGCAATTAACCTGTTATTTTGGAAGGGAAGGTGTAAATTTCCTTTCTTGTCTGGGCCCTGAGAAATCTTCTAAGCAAATGTGTGGCTTATGGGCTGTGCTGCCTAGGTTGTGTGTGAAGCAGAGATCAGTGTTGTGCTGAGAGTAGAACCCTGAGGGGTTGCAAAAGGTAAATCAGTGGCCAGGCAGGAGAGTGGAGTCATTGGTGCTGTATGATATCCGGAAGGTTGTGTTGTAGCCTAAGAAAATTATTTATTCAAGGCAAGTTTATAAAAGTCGTCTTACCTTATACCACAGTTTTGGACATCTGCTAAATGAAATGGGAGACTTTTCTTGTTTATTTGTATAGTAATCCTGGGAAAGAAGGATATGTTGTGGATGATGACTAGTATTGACTGGTTGACAAAGAAGAGAGAGGCAAGAGAGCAACATAAACCTGATGACATGATCAGATCCTTTAAAGCTGGGTGACCATACAGAGACTGACTTCAGATTTAAGCTAGTTTACTAGGCTTGAGAATAAGAAAAGACGTAGCTTGCAGAGTTTTAAGACATTTTGTTTTACTTAAAAATAATAAATGAGTGCTTAAAAAATGTCATTGTAAATTCTTGTTCCCAGGGCTCAGGTCCATGATCTGATCCCCTTGGGAACTAGATTTCCAGGTAAAGAACTTGTTTTGTTGCTGTGGGAAAGCTGAAAAAAAAAAAAAAAAAAAAAAAGCCCTGAGAAAACAGTTTGGTAGCTGTTTATCTTGAAATCTGTTTTATTTGCTGCATTGGGATCTACTTTGGAAGTACTTCAATGAAAAATTGGATAATGGAACAAAACACTTTAAAGCTTAGCGTTTATAGTAATTTCACGACCATAAGGCGCACCGGACTATAAGGCGCACCCCCCGGGAGTCGGCAAAATTGGCAACATTGTAGATCAGATAAGGC
>PYHW01010106.1:181138-191728 GCA_013186435.1 Turdus rufiventris | reverse complement strand
GCAGGAGCAGGCGGGCTGTGTCCCCGCCCGCCGCCGCCATGGGAGCAGGGGTGGCTCCATTCCTGTCCCCCGCCGCTGCCACAAGAGCAGGGGTGGCTCCATTCCTGCCCCCCGTCGCTGCCACAAGAGCAGGGGTGGCTCCGTCCCCACCCACCGCTGCCATGGGAGCAGGGGTGGCTCCGTCCCTGCCCGCCGCTGCCTCCACAGGAACGGGGGGTGCTCTGTCCCAGCCCGCCGCTGCCACAGGAGCAGGAGTGGCTCCATCCCTGACCCCGCCGCTGCCATGGGAGCAGGGGTGGCTCCGTCCCTGCCCGCCGCCATGGGAGCCGGGTGGGGGGGCTCCGTCCTGGCCCCGTTGGCAGCCCTGAGCGGGGCGAGCCTGCGCAGCCTTAGCCGAGCCAGTAAACCCCCTGCCATGTCGCGATTCTGTTACTATTTGGCAACTTTGTTGCACGCGGGTCCTCGCTGTGAACGACAGAGCGGCTTATATTCAGGTGTGGCTTATTTAAGGACAAAAACCTAAATGTTTGCCAACACCCAGAGGTGCGGCTTATAGTCCGTGTGGCTTATATTCGTGAAATCACTGTAATTCTCCCCAGCAGTGGCTAGCATGTGTTGATCTGTAGAAAATACCTTTTGGAAATCTTAGTAAAGGCTCCAGTCTTTGACTGTTGTTTCTTCTCATTAAGATAATTTTGGTGCATTTCACATCTTTAGTTTAAAGCCTTGTAGCCAGTTTTCTGTAAGAGGCTTAAATTTGCAGGAGTTGTTATCAGTTCTAACATGTTAATGGTTGAAGTATAGTGCCAAATCAACAGTTTGTTCAAGTTCTAATTAGGATTATTTTATATCTGACAGTTTTTTGTAATTGCCAGTCATTCTACAACTAAAAAAAAAGTAAAACAGATTACTTTGGTTGTCCAATTCCTGAGGTTATTGCTCCTTCTGTGAGCACTTGGAAAGAGAGGCAGCCCACTTCAGCTAATTGTGTTGTAACTGCCCTGGTGGCTGTGACAAATTGTATTAACTCCTCTGTACCTAAGGTAAAAATAAAAAGGAAACATTGAAAAGGAAGGATTTCATGCAAAGGGCTGGCTTTATTTGCTACAATGTGTTTTGGTTTAAACTTCCTCTTGTTTTCAGCAGCACTGTTAGCCTGGGGTTTTAATGCATAGTTGTTTCTGAGGGCTCTTGAGTTGAGAGCCTTTACAGGTAATGGTAAAGGATTCTGTTTCAAGTTTTATATTGTATGTAATCTTATTTTGAGTTTAGGTTTTATTTCTTAGGATTTTTTGTATTTTTTGTTATACTGATATTCTCAAAATAATAAGGCTTGTGACTAGCCAGCATAATTTGTGACTACTTGGAACTAATTTTTGAAGGCGAGGAAGAATGTATTGAGTTTTGCAAAGCCTTGGTCCTTTACCATGACTGAAAGATGGCATTGCTATGTAATGTTTCTTGTACCACCACTCTTCAAACTGTTGCTGACCTCTTGCCAAGAACACAGGGAAAGTAAGGTGCTAAATGTGTTATCCCCTCCTCCTTACTCTGTAATAATTATGAAGCCCTTTGGCCCCCATCTGCAATATTTATTGGAAGGAAGATGAATTTATACCACTGATCCTACCCAAATACATTATCAGAAAGGAGCCTGTTGTAGAGGACCCTGTTTTATTTTAAGCAATTAAAAGTTCTGAGTTGTCCTCTTCCTGAACTTGAAAGAGGAGGGAAAAATAAAAAAGCTAAGAATAACTGAAATATCCCTTAGTATTCATATCTTAGCTCTGTTGCCAAAGGAAAGCTGCAGCAAAACAGGAGGTTAAGCTATGTATGATGAGTTAGTGCAACCCCTGAGTTACCCTCAAATTATTAGTTGAGCATGGGAGGAGGAGGCCTGGCTTTCCAAAGGAACTGCTAGCAGAGCACTACTTGATATTTGCCTCTGACATATTCCCAGTGATATGAATAGACTTTTTATGTTGCAGCATGTAAGCAGGATGAGAATGTGAGTCTACTACAGCAGTTGGTGAAAACAACATATGTTTAATTTTATGAAGACTTAAAGGCAGATGATGTTCCATAGAATAATTATATAACAGCCAAAATTCCCTTAACAAATCTTTTTATAATAGCTGTGATAATTACTCATAAATAGCCAGTCACTTCAGTATTTTTCTGTTACATAAGTAGTACAGGGATCTAGTTTAGCCCCTCTTAAACTCTGGGGTGAATTTGTTCTTTAGTCTGGGTTATTTTTTCACTTGTCATTTCCAGTCTTCCATTGTTTTTGACAAAAGGCCCAAGTGATGTGCGCTTCTGTCCAATCAAGTTAAATAAATCTGAAAATGTCATCTCTCTAACATCTCTTTTAGGCTTTTTTCTTTGCCTTCATGGAGTCCCTGTGTTTTACTTCTCCCAGTCTCTGTCCAGAGAGGTTAAAATTCCTGTGAGAAATTGGTTAGTGCATGTTCCCCTGTAGTCAGCCTTGGAGGAATGGAATATAGAATTAAGATCTGTTTTCTGGGAACTGCTGGCTTTCATCCAAGATTTTATACCCATTTCTTCAGCTGTTACCTTGGATGTTTCCTGCATGACTCTTGAGTGGACTGGGAAGTTGTGTAGATTGCTGGAAAAGAATTGCTGGAAATGGGTATGAGTTGGGCAACTACTTCTGAGGCATCAGCGTAACAGCCTTTGAAGCACCAGTGGCCCTGGTTGATCTGACATCAAGATGAACTGCCTGCAGGCCAAGGACAGTTGCCTTTTGATGAGTATTTTAAGAAATGGATTTAACAAACAATGTCCTTTCTTACCTCTGTAAGTCTAAGAAGTCTAAGCCTTTCAGTATCCAGTAGCTCATAACCCGTCTGCTTTCTGTATCCAAAGGGCAATTTGCCAACTCCTTGTAAGCTGCAGGTCACTCCTCGACTGGCATCATCTTGAGGGATGGAAAAGAGAAAAACTTTTTTTTCCAGCTCATTGCCTGTATCATGTTTGTGCTGATTTCTACTTTTTCTGGCAAAGGTAGTATGCAGGGCAGGAATTCAGATACAGGTCATGTTAAGTAGGTTGAGCAATGTTAGGGAGATGTTAAACTTTGAGAGACAGAATTCTGCTAACACAACATTTTAAGTAATGCCAAACAAAAGTAGAAGCATATATTGACCACTGGCCAGTTTGTCTGCAAAATGCACTTCTTATTTAAAGGCCTCTTTTGTGCAGCTATATCCCTGCTTCCACCAAAGGAAGCCTTCCTTTGCTAGCCATGGATTTTTAGCAATCAAAACAGATGAGGGTTTGAAGAAGTAATTATAGGAAATACAGCAGCAGAAGTACTTCAATAAATGCCGCTACAGTTTCTCAGCTGGAGAAGTACTAGTAATGATTTCCTTTGGGACACCACACTTTATTCTGTGCGAGATGCAAGTTTGGTCCTTGACAATCCTACTTGAGTAAGTTACGAGAAGTTCCTCATTGTAAGAGCAATGCAGGACTGTAAAGCAGTGAGGGCTGCTTGAGTTAGCCAGGTCATTACTGTGAAAATGAGTGTACCTTATGTGCCCCTACGTACAGCACTACTTACTTTCATGCTGTTTTATAGCAGCATCACCCCTAAACAAATACCTTCCAGCAGTGAGCTTGGAAGCTGGGCAAAAGCTTCTGCTTACTGGGGATATATCTGTGTAGGCAAGGATCCTGGAAACTTGGCATTCACCTGTGGAAGCACAGATGGGGAAATATTTGGGAATTTTGGAGTGTGGGGGAAGAGAGTCTTTGCTAACGTTTGTAGGTTACCAAATTAAGCCATTTCCAATAATAGTAAATAAAGGAAAATTCTCTGTTTCTAAGGTCAGCCAACTTCCTAAGAATCTATAACTACAGAAATGCAAGTCTGTTAAAATATAACCAAGAAAATGTCTTAATTTTTTACTTTTTGTTTATTTTTAGGGGAAAGCATTCTCCTAAGTTTCTTGTTTTAATATGGAATTGTTTGTTTGGCTGGTAATGTGGTTAATTTAATCTCTCTGTCTTCCGAATATATTCAGATCAGGTTCAGCCCATGGCTCAGACAAATGGTGAAATTAAGCAGGACAATGTCTTGAGCATCCTAAACAAGTTTCTAAATAACTAGACTCTTGATTGCTCTGTGGAGATAACTCTGATGATTATCCATCCAAGAAATCTGGTGATTTCTTGGTCTGGATGTTGTTAGGACCCTTGCAGAACAGTTAAATGTCTTATTCTCCAGGTCTAATACGGTTTTTGCTTTAAAATGTTAAAAATGTTTTTTTCACATTATTTATTTGCATTATACAAAACATGTCATTTAGTGTGGGATGTCCCTTGGGTCAGTCAGGAAATAGCTGTCCCAGCTATTTCCTCTCCCAACACCATGGGTACCCCCAGCTTCCTCGCTGGTGGAGTGGGATGAGGAGTAGAAGAGGCCTTGACTGTACAAGTGCTGCTCAGCTGGAATGAAAACATTGCTGTGTTATCAACATTGTTTCCAACACAAATCCAAAATATAATCCATACTAACTACTATGAAACAGTTAACTCTATCCCAGCTAAAACCAGCATGCTGATGGGAATGGGGACTGCATGCAAAAGAAGGGAGTTAGTGGATGAAGCAGTGAAATGATGCAAATAGTTTATTGCTGATATTGGTGTTTGTGGTCCTTAAAAAGTACTATATTTGGCTCATTCTTTTGAGGGGAATGGCTGAAGAGAGTTAGAATTTGATGTTGATATGCTGATGAATGTGACTGTTTCCAGCATGTTGCCATAGAATATTCTTTCAGATTTCTTCAATTAGTGCGTCTTCTTTGCTTCTTTTGGCAGTAGGAGTCAGATCTTAAAAATAAAACCTGTGCTACTACAAGACAAACTGTACTAATATTTTATCTGTTCTAGACCATGGTTTTGTGTGGAAGGTACAAGGTCCACGAGAAAAAGCTTATAAGCAGCAGTTAGTTGGTGTGTGATTTACACACCATGAAAATCCATTTAACTATTTTAGGCCTTAAGTGCCCATGATTCTAAAGTGGGTCTATTGTCTGTCACAGTCGGAGGACGGAGGCACTTAGATCCTCAGCAGGATGCTAGTTTGAAGGAGTGAATTAACTCCCTTTCCAACCTGGGAATAAAGAAAGGTAGGATTGTCAGATTTCTCCAAGTGATCATTTGCAGCATGTATGAAGTCTTTTATAGTGACCTGTAATATACGACTTTAAACAAGAGCACTGAGTGTATTGAGGTGTAGAGGATTATTGCACTTAGTGTGTGCTGCCAGATCTGGAGTCTGCATTAGTCTCTTTAGTTTGCAATTTTTGTTTCACTCAAAACCTTTCAATACGTTCAACTCGTTCTTGTCCTGGAAGAAAAAGCTTTCAGCTCAAAAGCAAAGAATGTATTCATTGAAGGCGTGGGATATGGGGTGAGACGAGGCAATGTAATTACAATGACAGCTTGTAAATTAGTCTGTACAAGCTTTAGTTACATCTTGTTTTTACGAGTTTTTCTTGTTTTTGCAGTATTTCCCTCTCTGGAAGTTTTAACACCACCTTGTAACCTGTTTCTTAAATTTCAGATAAAAAAAGATTTGAAGACAGATCAGCTTCTCTCATTGATACTTGACAACCAAAAATTGCTAATAGTTTGTTTGATTGAGGTCTTTAAAGAAGACTTATTGATGTTGAGGTTGAGAACAAATCATCCCAGTGTGCAGAGTACCAAGAATATCAGAAGAAGGGATGTTGAGCTAAGCAAGGAGTTTTAATGAATTCTAATGTAAAAAAAAAGAGCATAGAAGAAACACAAGCCAAGACAGGCAGAAGGTGTGTGCAGACATTCTTGGGCACTAGAGGTGCCACCCAGAAGGCCAAAGCCTGGTTGCAGTTCAGACTGTCTTGGAACATTAAAAATTGCTAAGAAGGGCCTCTACAAGAACACCAGTAGCAAAAGGAAGTGCTTGAAATGACAAGTGTGTTGTTGAATAGGGAGACAGCTTAATAATGGATCATACAGGGAAGGCTCAAGTACTCAATGTTTTTGCTTCAAGAAAGCAATAGAATGGGGACTTACCGGAGTAGCTGATGTGTTCTACTGTCCTCCTATTAGAGCTTTACTTGATACCTCATCTGACTTATCTTTGATTAAATATCAGCCTATTGCTCTTTCTGTTGTGAACAGATAGTACAGGTTATTCCTTTTACTAATGCAGTGGTTAGAGTCTATTACCAGTTTGCTGTCCTTTGTGTTGTAAATAAAGATTCTAAGCCTGTTGGGGTTTTTTAGGTCAACAGTTACTGCTTTGTTTTCTTAGGTACTCTAAGTCCATGTCTTTGTAGAAGTTAAATGCCTGAAACTAGATGTAACATGCAGCTAAGCTTTACAGGGACTAAATAGAACATACGGATTACTGTCAGTATTTTGCAGGATATATGGCTTCAGTTTTAAGCTCCTGTATGGAGTAGGGTTTTGTGTAGTGGCTTTTTATTAAAAACTTAGACTTTACCTGAACTTAGAATTTACCTTAGCTCTTTAAAACACTCTTTTTATCTTTAAATTTTTAATGATGCCCACTCAATAAGGAAATAGGGTGTGATTGGATTTGCCAGAGAAGCACATAGTTATTGTGGCTGAAATTACAGCAGTGCGTTAGTGTTGCTGTTGGAGGGAGGAAAAGTATGGAAGTGGGGGATCATCCTGAGAAATCTACATGCTATATGTGTATATGTATATATAGCTGGGGTCTTGAAGTCTGGGCAGAGTTTACTTGCACTGAGAGTCTTAACAAGAATCACCCATTTGAATAAGCCGGTATTAGATCCTTTACAGTGAGGAGCTGCCACACAGTTCTCTCTGCCCTGCACTTCTGCACTTGGCTGTGTTAGCTTTTGAGTAACTCCTTGTATCTTGCCTCTGCTGAATGGATGGTTTCATTCTGTCTAGGTCTCTGGACTCAGTTAAAATCAACATGTCTCATTCTGGTTGCTATAGGAAGACCTATTAAATGTGCTGTTTTCTTTTATCCTGTTGGTAAGAAAAATACTGAATTATACAGGACAGGCACCTGGAAATTACTTTTCATGCCTTTCCATTTTGGTGGGCAATTATTAGTAATTATTTGCTTACTTAGCCTATTCTCCTCATTCTCACTATTGTGTCCTAGCAGATTCACTAAGATTACTTACCCAAACTTGATAATAAGAGCCTCTTAATTCAAATTTCTTTAAAATGCTCAAGACTAGTTAGTCTTGTTGGAGGTGATGGGGCCCAGAACAGACACCAGAGAACTTGTGAGGGGATATTGCTGTTAAAATAAGGTTTTTAGTTTGTATATTGACATTAATCAAAATAATTTCAACAGCACAATGCACAGCTGCAGTCTCAGTGTCTCACGGGAAACATTTTTGATCTAAATGCAGTGGGTGTCATTAAGAGCACTAGAAGTGCACAGGAGAAGTGCAGTGTTGTGGCATGAAATAATAATAGTCTTCCCAACACAGAATCACAAAATGGTTTGTGTTGGAAGAGACCTTAAAGATGATCTCGTTCTTCATGGTGTCTGCCATGGGCAGGGATGCCATTTGTCAGTTTGTTATTTTCTAAAGAATAGAGAGACAATTGCCAGCCTATTTGTTGGGAGGGGTAGTTGTTTGTCCTTCTTTGAATGGAGGAAAATAAACTTCCCTTCGTTATTTGATTTACTTCAGAGTAATTATTAATTTAAAAAATTAATTATTAATTTTGGAAATTGGTGAATATCTGAGTTAATGGTTACTCAGTGGCCTTTGCAAGTGGAGCTGGGCTTGGCAGAATTTTGCCTTATTACATTGCAAACATGACAAAGCTGATCATCAGGAGCCTGTGTTTACATTCTGTAAACTGTAAAGAAGCAAGAGCAGCTTAAAATCCTTTTCCCACTGATTCCTAAAAATATTTTAAAGTATGCTCTCATGAAACTCCACCTGGAGTACTGCACCTGGCTCTGGGTCCTCAGCACAGGATGGATAGAGAGCTATTGGAGTGACTCCATGGAGGAGGCCATGAATGTGGATCAGAGGAATGGAGCTCCTGTGCAGTCTGAGAACTGGGGCTGCTGGGGAAGGGGCAGACTCTGGGGAGAATTTTTAGCACCTTCCAGTACCTAAAGATGGCTTACAGGAAAGGTGGGGACAAACATTTTAGGAGGTCCTGTTGTGATAGAGCAAAGGGTAACATTTTCAAACTGGAGAGGGTAGATTTTAATTAGATGTAAGGAAGAAATTTTTTGTAAGACTGTGGTGAAACACTGGAACTGGTTCTGTGATTTAAGAAGATGCTACATTGTGAAGCTTTCACGCTGTTAAAAATTCTGTGTTATTTCATGTCTGATATGCTGTTGTGGTTTAACCTCAGCCGCCAACTGAGTGCCGCACAGCTGCTCACTCGCTTTGACTACTCTGCTAACTTTGATGTAGAGTTTACTTTGTCTTGTCATTGCTGACAGTCTGTGGGAAGAAATAAAAGTATTTGAGTGGAGTAAACATTTTGGATGAAAACATGAATCTCCTAGAAATCCTTCTATTTGTAAGTGTAACTTACAGTAATTTTACGACTATAAGGTGCACCGGATTATAAGGCGTACCTCTGGGTGCCAGCAAATTTCCAAACCTTTTCCATATATAACTCGCACTGGATTATAAGATGCACCTTTTTTTTTTGCAGTGAGGATCCGCGTGCAACAAAGTAACCAATAGGTAATGGAATTGTGTGGGCCCCGCCAGCCCCGCATGGCTCGGCTTGCTGCTCACACTTCTGGGTTGGCAAATTTTCGAACTTGGTTCATATATAAGGTGCATGGGATTATAAGGCGCACTTCCGGGTTTCAATCAACATTTTAGGCTTTAACAGTTGTGAAATTACTGTACTTTTTTTCTTATTAAATCAAGCAAAAAACCCTATCCCAACAAAAACATAAAAATAAGCTAAAGCAACCTGGCCTTCAACATAAAGAATCCAAGAACATTCTAATTTGAAATTACCCTTTGAACACCTTTGGGACTGCACAGTAAGTATTCCTTTGAAATTACAGTAATTTCATGACTATAACGTGCACCCTTTTGACTAAAATTTTGATCGAAACCTGGAAGTGTCCTTATATATCCTGGAGCACCTTATGTATGGACAAATTTCAAAATTTTCCAACCCGGAAGTGCGAGCTGCGAGCCAAGCCGCGCCAGCCGGCATCGGGGGCAGACGGGAGTGCCGGGGCCCGCGGCACCGGGAGGGCGTTCAGGGCTGTGTTTAAAGGCTATGCCAATCTGTGAAAAATGTTTGCAAATTGAGCACCTGCCAGTAAACCCTGTGATCATGCAATGCTGTTTACTAATTCGTTACTTTGTTGCACACAGATCCTCGCTGTAAAAAAAAAAAAAGCGCACCTTATAGTCCAATTCGCCTTATATATGGGCAAAGTTCAGAAATTTGCCAGCACCTGGAAGTGTGCCTTACAATCCGGTGCACCTTAATTGTGAAATTACTGTACATTAAATTAGTAGTAGTCACTTAAAGTTCATAATTCGTATGGAAAACTTTAGATAGATGTGTTTTTCAGTCTTCATTGCTAATAACAGCGTCAGGGAACATTAAAGAATGAACATTTTTTCACTGAATAGTAAACTTATGTTTCAGCTCATGCGATGGTTATTACGTGGGGTTTGGATTTTTTTGTTTCTCTGGAGGAGCTGATTAAAGCTGGTTGTTGCCTAAAGGCATGTTGGAACAAGTTTATGTTCTTATTTCTTAGGGTTTCTGTTTGTTTTTAAAATGCAATGAATGCAATCTGCAGTGCAAATGAAGTGGAAGAAATCTGCTCTCCCAAAACAAGTGTTTTGTTCCAAGCCTCTTTTCATGGGGGTATTTCTCCTTTTCTGAGAACTGGGTGGACATGCAAAACAGGTGAGCAATTTTGGAACAGACAAAATAGCAGGTAGCTAGTACTGCCCACAGAGAAATGTTACCACAATTTTGGTTTCCTTTTCTTTTATTTTCATGTTGTTAGTATCTTTTCATTGACTTGCCTGTTGTCCAACTGTGATTTTGGCCACTCCCAGCTTGGTGTTTCCTGAATTGTATTTGTGATGTCATAGAGTGGCAAAAATATCACAAGGGGCAGGTTTCAATCTGGTCAGCAATTCATATTATTCTGGCAAGGGCAGGGACATGCAGCTTGTAGCAAACAAGCTTAGTGCCCTTGCTTTCTTAGGATTCTCTGTGGCATTATTAGACTTAATTATGTTGATCCCAAATGCACTTTAATTAGGACAGGCAAGGAGAAAATGGACTAGACAGCACAAGTCGCATGAACCCTATCTTTTTATTTTTTTAACTTTATTTTTCTTCCTTCTTTGACTCTCAAGCTTTTAATGGGAGAAAAAAAAGTGTTTGGCTTTGTTACACAAGGTACAGTAATTTCACGACTATAAGGCGCACCCTTTTGACTAAAATTTTGCCCCGGAGCCGGAAGTGCGCCTTATAGTCCAGTGCGCCTTATCTGAGCTACAAAGTGGCAAAATTTGACAACCCAGAAGTGAAAGCCGC
>PYHW01010106.1:153755-179983 GCA_013186435.1 Turdus rufiventris | reverse complement strand
GCATTTAAAGGCTATGCCCATCTGTGAAAAATGTTTCAAATTGAGCACATGCAAGTAAACCCGTGATGGCGCGATTCTGTTACTAATTGGTTACTTTGTTTCGTGCCGCGCGGCTCCTTGCTGCAAAAAAAAAAAGTGCACCCTATAGACCGGTGCGCCTTATCTGATCTACAATGTTGCCAATTTTGCCGACTCCCGGGGGGTGCACCTTATAGTCCGGTGCGCCTTATGGTCGTGAAATTACTGTAATTGCATCTTTTAAAGTATAGCTGCCTGCTGTGACTAAAAGGTACCAAAATAGCCTTTAATGTCCTGGTAGTGGTGGAAGTTTGCTAGGTGGGAATGGTTGATAAAGCTGCTCTTAGATTTCTTTTCTACTGATGTTTAGGACAGGCCACTAGAAAAAGATGGGTTGTCTGCATTTCTCTTGTGTCTCCTCTGGGATTTTCCTAGATATTTTTATCAAGTGTCCATAGAGCCATTCCTTTATATTACATTTATCTTGCTTTTCCCTCCTTTCCCTTTCTTTTGACTTTAAATCTGTCAAATAGTGGATTTGTAACTCACTGTAATAGTGTATGGTCAAAACGAGTGAGTGTTGGCAGTATTGCTAAAATGAAACCTTTGCTAAATGCTTTTTCACATGCTGTGTTCTTTCTTATGTGTTCAGTACATTAAAGTGGAAGTGAACCAGCAATAATGTGTCTTGATCCCCCAAATTCAGTCTCATTTAATGGAACAATAAGAAAGCAATGTTTCATCAACACTTCACCCTTCCTGAGCCTGAGAAACTACTGGTTTTTTTTGCTTATACAACAGGGATAGCATTGTATTCAACCATCAGCTTTGAGACGGCCTTGTCCTGAAGAATTCAATCTATTTGGACAAGACAAAAGATGATAGGGAAAACTGAGGCGTGGAAGGGATGTGACCTCTGTAGGGTCTTGCTGCAGGTCAGTGGCAAAACCATGGTGAGAACTTGGGTGCTGTAGTAGCTGCTGTCTCATTGCTGGGTCAGCCCCTGCCCGCTGTGAGCGGCCACTTCCCAGGCACTCCTGATAATCAGCTTGTAACATGTGTACTGCAGGTCAAGCTGCTCACTAACTCTGGTGGTGGTGCTGTCATCTGTTCTTTCAGTTCATAGTCTGATTTATAGCTTCAGATCTCTCACTCTTGTTTCTAAACTTCTTCATTAATTCCAAGACTAGTTTGGAATTAGAAAATGTTAATTTCTAGAAGTATCTTACACCGGATTATAATAAACAGGTCATTAAGCTGTCACGGTCTATCCTGTCTGTGGGACTTGAGAGACCTTTAATCAGCAGATTATTGACACTACATGGCAAACAGTCTGGTATGTAAATAAAAGTTCATGACCTCAAGAATTGCTAATAAAAGGTCCCCATTCAGGTTACTACTGCTAAAAAAGAGGAAAGGTCCATATATGTTTTTGAAGTTGTTTTTATTGTAAGGTTAATGAAAGGTAAAGAGCATAGTGTCTTGTAGTTCAAGCCCAAGGCTTTTTATCAGAAACTGCAACATTGCACTGCTGCTAATGTTCAATTTTGCTAAGCATGTAACAGTTTCCATATGTTGTGTTGTAATCCTCTTTTTGGTGATTTTTGTCTTGAAAAGTTATTTCAAGTTCCTTTGGCATAATAAGGATTTAAGCAGCATGAGTGTAGTTTCAAGCCTTTGTTTGTTTTCTAGTAGTAAACTCTCATGCTTTTTTTTATGTACAGTATAAACACTATACAGAAATTGCTATTTAACTGCATGTGTCTTTGCACGTGTAAGACTGATTAGCTCTCAGTTTGCAATGTGTTAGATGGTCTTAAACAGAAAACAGAAAATCTTCCTCTATGCATCAAGGCAAAATGCATTTTGCTTGTCACCCCTCTCCCAATTAAAGGTGCAAGAGCTAGAGACGTTTCAGAGCTCTTCTCTAAAAACAGCCATGTGGTTGCCCCTGCCCCAAGCTCAGTGCTCTGGGCCCAAGGTAGGTTGTGATAAGCACACCAGAGCTGGAAGGAGCTGCTGGGCTCTGTGTGAGGTGCAGCAGCTTTGGTGCAGAATGAAAGTGCAGATGGCCACAGTTACTTTAGGTCTCCTGGAATTTCTATTCCAATCTCTTGTCCTTATACAGTTGCCCTTTTCTGTGTTTCATATCACAGTGCAAATTAAAACTAATGTTTGAAAAAAACAGTTCTCAAAAACAAGTGCAGCCTTAATCCTGGGTGTCTGTAAGTGACCATGGAAAGTGAATAAACCCAACAGAACTGATGATGCTCCTTTGTGCCAAATAAATTGTCTTACTGAGGATTTACACCAGAAATTGATAATAGCTGAAAGTTCATTCTTCTCATATAGTTTAGACTTGCTGCAATTCTACTGCCTGTGTTACTCCTGTTTT
Organism: Turdus rufiventris; assembly: GCA_013186435.1. Lineage (NCBI taxonomy): Eukaryota > Metazoa > Chordata > Aves > Passeriformes > Turdidae > Turdus > Turdus rufiventris. The sequence continues at coordinate 177,570 of PYHW01010106.1, read as the reverse complement.
GGAGGGAAATATGTTTACAGTTATAATTGGCCTAATCCCCAGTCAGCTGAATCTGGTAGAAAGATCAAATTTTAATAATTAAAAACATAAAAAATTTAAATAAGTATTTTGGATATTGCATAAAGCATTCTAAATGTTAAAATGAACATGGGACTACAGAAAAAGGCTTCCTTTTGCTGCTTCTTTACTTCTTTCAGCCAGAAATATCAATTAGATGCTGTACTCTTTTTCTTAGTGGTTTTTGTCTTTCTTTCAAGTTTTACCAGAATCTTAATTGAAGATTGGTAAAAAAGCTTGTCAGACTTTCCCAATTCAGTGGTAGAATAAAAGCAATGATATAGAATGAAATATATATTAAATATTAGGTGTTTGATTTCTCAGGAGAAAGACTGTGCTTGTTAGGTGTTTTTCTATGACTTCTAAAATACAGTGAAAGAGCTCATTGCCCTAACTTGGGGCTGGTTTCTTTTTTCTTTATCTCTGCTGCAATGATATCAATCTCGATCTATTGCTCTCAATCACTCTTTGATTTAAAAAATCACAAAACATACTGTACCATTTCACTGGTGTGCCCTATTTTTTGTAATTTGATGTAAGAATATACGATATTCACTCAGTAATAATTCAGTGGGGAACTCCCCTTGCTAATTGAATAAACACTTCTTGATTCTTCTTATTGTCCAAGTTGCAGCTTTGCTTTTGTGGAATGGAATTGAACAATTGATAGGAAAAGTCAATGGAAATGCATTTATCTGTGTTGCAGGACACATGGCTTGTTCAAAGAGGACTCAATGAAAAGTAGATCAGGTGTCTTATGTAAAAACTGAGGACTTTGAGCTCATACCCATGCTTCTAGCAAAGCTCTTGGTCTTGTGTAAATGGAGAGGTGATAGGGACATGAGGTTGTTTCTGTATAAACATTCTTGGCAGCTCTTTTGCAGTAAAGTAATACAGGTGGTGACAATTCTTGGGGTGAAAGAAATTTTACTTTCATAGGGAGTTTTTTTCCTATGCAGAATCAGTACTGATGGCCTTTGATGATGCAAAAGTATTAAAAATAGGTGTCTGTCTACAATTTGACTGATAAAAATGATACATTTTAGTTAGAAGGCATTCCTCAGTGCCTTTTCCTGAAAGCGTAACAGGGATAGATGAGGGAACTACTGGTTAGACTGTATCACCTGGTAAGATGTCAATGTTACTGGATTATTATCTTTTTACAGTGAATCAAGTACACATTCTGGTTAAAAAATCTAAAGTGAAAATTTTCATGCAAGGATGTATTTAAAACAAAAAAATTCTAAATCATGAGGTGGACTGTGCTGCATTGATTACTTAATCAGACTACTAAAGTGCACCATCTCTGAAAATGAAGCACAGACAAGATACTGCTTTGGGACTGGCAGATGTCATGCAGAACTTGGGACAGATCATTGAGCACAGCTCACCTCCTCAGCTTTTCCAGACATTGTATTTTTCAGGGTTTCTTTATTATTTTTCCAGTTTTGTTTTGCAGGTTTTGTTAATTTTTGTTACGAAATGAGGTTTTTGCAAATGAAGACTTACCTGGATGCTTACCATGCAGCTCACCATACTGTGCATTGTATGTGCTGAGAATAATAGGAGTTTTAGTGTAATTCCAAGGGAATTTCTTCACACGTGCAATTTTCAGCATCATAAAAATCTCAATTTCTAAGATTAATTGCAGAACAATTATTAGGAAGGACTCAGACCCACACACTGTAAAGAAAAAAAAGGAAAAATGGGAAGAGTAGGCATGTTTGAGATCCAGGTAGTATTTTTGTTAGTGTCTGATCATACTGTCTTTTAAAGCCAGAAAAGTATTCAGGTCAATATGAAAGAAATTATTTTTATAAAAATATATCAGAGTTCTGATTTTGCATTTACTAATATCTCTCATTACCCTAGAAGACCGAGCATTGTGGTGGAGATCTTTTGTCCAGAACTCAAAATGCTTGCTTGTAGCCAGTGTACACGTACGTGTATTTGGGGTGATTTTATCACCTGTCTTATGCCTGCCTTGTGTGCACCTGCAGTACTGGGGTGGCTGGATTACTCAGAAAGCCCTTGGTGACAGGATTTAGAAGAGTGAATTAAGTAGAAAGTATAAGTCAGAGCTTAAGCTGAGCTCTTAATTGCACTGCTTCTGTCAGTGGAGGTTGACCTGCAGAGTAGTTGTCTCCTTACTTTGGTGCAAACCTCCAGTCTTCACTCTTGGCTGGTGGGAAGGCTGCATAGAAATATAGTGAAGTAGCCAAAAAAGACTGCTGTGCATAGGACGCAGTATGAGGCAGCTTAAGGTCTTTGGTTTTGCTTCCAGTTATTGCTGATTCATATAGCAGAAATAGGAAGGGTCTGTTTGTGTTACACTGATGAGTGAGATTTGTTGAGAAAGAATGAGGTATTTTGTAAGTATATATGAATATCTTAGGAATCCAGCTGGATGAAGTTATTTAGTATTTACTGGGAACCAAGAATTGAGGGAATCCTTCAGTTGAAATGAATTGATTCTGTATTTGTGGAACCTCTTTTTTTATTCTTCTCCAGGGAGACTGTGATATGTAAGATGCCTTAATTTTGCAAGGGGATAACCATTAAAAAAAAATAAACAGGGAGAATGCAAAAGTACGGGTAGCTATTCGCAAATGAAGTAATAAAACAATTTCATTTGTAAAAGTGATTGCAAATTGCATGCAGTTTTAAGGAATGGAAAATCTGGTAAAGCTGGTGGACACTCATTAAGTATTTTCTTTCTAAAATAAAAATACATTTTAAGAGGAGATGGAGCAGGTGGCTTCAAAGACAGTGGTACTATTTTTAGACTTCTAATTCTGTGATGAGAATTAATGGCAGTAGAATTAAAGAGAGTTCCCATTATGCTTTTTTGGTCAACTCCTCAGTTTTAACTGCAAGTTTGGTAATAAATTGTTTCACTTTAGTCAGGCACTGTAATTATTATGGAGAGAATTTTCAGAAGCTTCTAGTAGTTACTGGCTACTGTTAAAGTCAAAAGGGAAACTAGAGGGAATTGTGCCACAATTTGGTATGTTTGTATATCCTGATTGTTGCGCGCTTTTTGCCTGGAGAGTTAAAACAGCGCAATTTTTTTGAACATTAAAAAAAAAAGTTGTATTTCATGCTTTTAGCTAGATAATAGATGCAGTGTCTTATGGGGACAGACAGCTCAGCCAGCAGCCAAATCTAATCTTTCTTAGTCACTGGAACACTGTGGAGTGTGGGCTTTCTCCTTCTGCTGCCTCTTTCACAGCTCCAGCCTCCACATGGCCTCATGGCTGATCAGAAGCTTTCTTTGTGCAGAAATGTGATTGTTGGTTCAGAGTGCAGGGGCTTGTGCATGCTACAAATTAGGGCTGGTAAGTTCCTGTAGCACAGTTTCAAACATTCATATCTTGTAGGAATTGTGTAGGAGAGGCAGGAGTAGGAGCTCCAAGCAAGTCGGTGATAGACCATACTAACAGTATAGAAATCTATGGATGGATTTGTTGTCCTGCATTGTTACATAAAAATCACATATATTGACTGTAATGGCAGGCAGGGCACCAACCCCACTGCTTAATTTGGGACATATAATTTCAACTCATACAGGATTTTTCCTTCTGCTCCGCCCTCAGGCGGAGCTGGTAGTGCTGGTAGTGCTAATTACTGGATTAAGTGAAGGAGAGACAAAAAGCAATCGGTGCTGTCTCTGTCTTCACACACTCTGCTCCCCTTGCTTTCTCTTTTTAATGCCCTAAGGGTGCCTGCTGCAGAGTCTAATTGCTTGATTTGGTGCATCGAGAGAGAGGATGTGACACACCACCCTGCACTTGTTTGTGCTCTGCCCGTTTGGCAGTGACAGAAACCAAACAGAGGTCATGTGAGGGCAGCCAGAAGAGCGTGGCCATGTCAGGAACGCAGTTCCACTACACTGGGCTCCTTTCATGCCTTCTGTGTGAATAGAGGTCAATGCTGTACCAAATGTCATGGAATTAAGTGGTGATTTTATATAGGCACATCTAAATGGGATGGACTGAGGAGCCCCACCTCACGCTGCAAACAGTGTGTTGTGCTTTCAGGGCAGGTGGGAAGGGCTAACCATGGCTGGTTGAATGAATGGGAGTGACTTTGGAGCAAAGCAATTAAGGGCCTGATCCTAGAAAACCCTCTTACCTGCTGTTTGTATAACCCCAGCCTGATGATTTACTAGGGAGACCAGGAGTTTAGCAGACATAGAAGGAGCTGTTGAAGACATGTTCCTTAATAAAAAACCCCTGTCATCTAAGGAGTTAGGAGGTGTAATCTTGTATGCTTTTGTTTGTGTGCTTGCATTCAAGTCTACACTCTCTGGGCTACCTTGTCTCCCTAGCATTGTTTAGGTTGAAGTGTAGTTAATGAAGGTGAAGTTTTATGCTGACATGTCCAGCCACTTATGAAATGTTATAGGTCCATTTACAAAAATCCTGAGAACCCACATTCATTGGTGAGTATTGATGGGGTGCAGTGGGGTCTTCTATGGGAGTTGTAATCCATATGCTTTTACTCCTACAGTTGAGCACTGCCAGTGGCAATATGACACTTGAAAGAAGAGCCCATGAGCATTTAGTAAGCTGTATAGGGGGTGCTGGCCATTTTACATCTTTGCAGAGAGAATGGAAGTGAGAGAAACTTATAGAAAGCAGTTACATTCTTTCTGAGAATGTTGTATTAAATGTCAAGTATTTTCTCTTTCTGTATTCCATCAACTTGCTAGCTCACAGATTGATGTGTGGAATTTCAAGGCTGTCTTCTGTTGTGTTTCCAGTGAATAAATTTTCAGCTTATAGCAGATATTTTCTTAGTCTTTAAGTATATGGCACTGTGTTTGGATTGTTAGATTGCATTCCATCTGTATGTCCCATATGTTCAGCCCTCCTACTGTTCCAATTTGTTTGTGGTCACCTTTCTTCACTATGTGAGGGAAAGGACATAAGTAGCTGGAAAGGATTCTTGGTCAAGCTGGTACAGTTGTGTGTTGTTGAAGTCCTCTTCTCTTACCCTGTCTCTGGGAAGCCCAGTGCAGGTTTAATTGCAGTGTTTGTGCAGCAGGGAAGGACCAGATTGAAAGGTCTCTTTCTGTTTCCTGATGTTTCAACTCAAATAAAAAAGTATCTAAAAGTATGCAAGTACTGTTAAAGGAAAACAATTCATGCTTTGAAAGGTTTTTAAAGTCCTTGTAGTGGATGAACAACAGCACAGGTTAATGGGGAAGTTTTCTAGGCTGAAGTGTTTTGAAATGGAAGAGAAGGCAGGCAGAGCATTCAGGACTTTTCTGGGCATGTTTGTCAATATATGAATAGTTTCAGTTACTTCAAAGAGGATCAGTAAATAGAATTATTGAAAAACAGGAAAAATGTGTATTATATTGTTTTTCCTTGCTCAGTTGAACTTTATTTTGTTCTGTTTGCGTTTACCTCTCAAATTTAGAATTAGCTTCCAAATAGACTTGCTCTTAAACAAAAGCAAGGTTGAAAAGCAGGAGAAGCCATCTTAAGAGCAGTTTCTTTTCCAAATGCTTCTCTGGGAAAACAAGCCTTCCAAGTTGAATCCTTTCCTGTTGCTTGTGTTTGTCAGTTAGCGACTGAAAAGTGAAACTCTGACACTATTAACTTTGGTAAAACTTAAACATTATTTTTCAGCTAAGGGAAAAAAAAAACCAAGTTGTTTTTCTGTGTAGTGTTGTGCTTGCACTTTTGTGTTGCAAAATGTGTATTTTCTCTTCTAGCATGGATTGAAGTTGCTGTGTAGGCAGAGAGAGGTGTCAAGATTGATTTAGCAGTTCGATGCTGTGCATATTCTCCTTTATGCTCAAGTTTTTACCTTTCCTCTACTAGGCTACCCTCTTGACATTGATATTTTTAGCAGGAATTAATCATATCCATTTAGCAGCTGAGATAGACCTTCTTTGCTATATAAATACATTGTTAGAGTTATCTGTTAGTGAATGTATAGGATTATCTGTAGTGTGGAGTTGTACTTTAGAACATGAAGCCTTTAAGCCAAGTCTTGGCTGGTGTTTTTGCCCTTGTTTGGTTAGAACACACATTTCTTGATCTCTCTCTACCCTTGACTGTATTATTAGTGCTGAGAACTCTTCTGTCAGGGGTGATCAGTAGACTTTCTGAGCCCCTCAGTCTGATGGGGATCTGCTTGCCCTAACACATTGCTATTGTGTAATGTGCCTAAAGCATGACTATTCCAACAAGATTCTGTGGGATTCTTAAGGGCAGTGTTCTAGAAAATTGTGTTATCTTTCAATTGATCAAGCCAAGTCTAGTGTGTTTTGCCTGGAAGGCTGGAGTTGAGAGTCTGTGTATTGCAGATGTCCCTTTTGAGATTCTGTGGAAGAGTGACTGTTCCATGGGAAACAGCTGAAGTTTTTAAATGAGTTTTACTGCTGGCACTCAATAGTAAAAAATAAATGCTTTCTTTTATTCACTTTTATAACAATGTCCAACTGGGCATGGAAACTTACCCAGTATTCATATTTTTATAATTAAATGGCTGCTTTGTGCTGCTGATATACCTGGTGCCTTGAAACCCTTCTGGGGCTGAGCAAAGAAAGAAACATTTGCTATGAGGAGTAGCAGTTACTGGACTAAGTTGAAGTGGTGGGTGAGGGCATGAAGTCAAACTAAATTCAGTCCTCTGTGCACAGTTGTTGGGTTTTTTTTTTTGTTGAGATGTTGTTTAGAAAAAGTGGTAGGCAAAGACTGACTGCAAGAGCACAGTTTTGCAGCACAAGGGTCTTAGTCACTTCTTTTTATAGGTTTTTTTCTCTTAGGGAGCTATCTGCATGTACTACAATTACATTTCCAGATCCCTCAAAACTCTTTTCTAGTCCTTGTTTACTGCTAGGTGTCAGTGGAGGAATCAGCTGTTAGGGTTTGTGCAAACAGTAAGTAAGCTGGTGGATTCATCAGTAACAATAGTTTATGGACATAATGTAGTTCAAAGTGGGAATAAGATTGGGAATAAAAATTGAACTTGCAAGCAAGTGAGCATTTTATACGATGTAGGTGATACTGCTCAGACTGTTGGCTAAGCTGAAATTATGTGAGAAGAGTAGGCTCTGTCATAGTGAACTGGGAATCGTCCATTGTAGTTCTGTTTTTTCAATGCATTTATTCTTAAAGCTAGTTTAACCCTCAGATTAAATTGCAGTGATAGTGTTGTATTTGTATCTTCAACATGAGTCCAGCAAAGGTGTCAGCAGCAAAGCCATCCCAGGTTAAATAGTTGCGATGTGAAGGGGCATCTTAACAGAAGTGAACAGAATTTTGCTGGCATGTTTTGTCAGGCCCCCAATACCTTATTTGAGAATGACAAATAATAGAGGTGCTTTTGGTGCTGTCTGCAAACCAGACAAAGGGTCAGCAGTCTGCTTCATTTAGACAAGCAGACAAGCAGCTGTCTTATAGCTGCTTTTTTTTTTTTTTTTTTTTTTNTTTTCCCCAGGAACAAACTCCTTAGGTAAACAGCGCTGTGACCATTTGTTGCCACCAGTTTGTTGCTTGTGTTTGAAAAGAAATTCAAATCAGTTTTGTTTACTTTGCCCCTGTGAAGTGTGCTGTTGCAGAAAGAACAGATTGATGTCAATCACTGTATATTTTACTTTTAATGGAAAATAGAAAGATAGTATAAATATAGATACTAAATCATGGGTTAATGTTGGCATAATTATTCACCAAATTAAGCTATATTTTTAGTCTCGTTTAATCTATGTACAGTAACCTCTAGAATTAGTAAGAAGCAACACACTGCAAGACAAAATGCAGAGGTGAGTTGCCTTCTGGAAAAGAATTTTTCAAAGTTCTGATTGCCAGACTTCTTGTGTCTCTGGAAGCTGCAGAAGCTCAGAAGTCCATAGAACCATTTCTAATACATAATCTAGGCAGTTAGTGTAACACATAGGAAATGTTGATATTGCTAAAAATACTACTCTGTTCAAAACATTTCCCTCTTTTGCAATGACTGTACAGTGCAAAGCAATGAAGAATTTTGGTCAGTATTTATGCAATGTGTGTCTTGTAATTTGGCTTTGTGCATTTGGATTGCTGATAGCAGTTGTGTATGGGTATTAGAAAATAATTTGGATACCTGCCTATTTACCATTTGGCTTTATTTTTTTCCCCCTATGTCTCTCTGAAAAAGCAAGTTGTGCTCAGGTGTGACTTTTGAGGTGCTTTTATTTATTTTGACAAAATACTGCTTGCCTCTGTACATCTTGGTGCACCTTTGTAAAGTGAAGTGTTGCTAGGCTGTCAACTCTTGATAAACCTACCACAGCCCTTCTGGTGTCTGCTTCTCTCCTGCATCGTCCCACACTCGGTGTTGTAGCTATTGGAAGTTGATTTATTTCATGTACTAACATATGGCATACATTTGGTCATTTGCCATTAGAGAATTTATAACTCTTGAGTCGGATTTGATCAAGGGAGAAGTATGATAAGCTATACAAGCACATCATATCAGGGCCAGGATTTTGGACACCTGAACTTGGTTTCTGGCATGTCATTGAATTCACTTCCTACCTTTTTTTAAGCTATAATTTCTTCATATGTGTGCTACCAGTTTCTTTGCAAATAGTTTTGAATAATTTACTGTGGGGGACTCCAAAAAGAGAACCAGGAATGAGCATTTGGTGGAGGGAAGAGGCAATAGAGCTATTGAGGAAGTTGCTAGGAAAAGTTCGGTGTGCATTTGCATTTTGGGGGTGTTTTCACCATTTGCTTGATGTTCTTGATGTTCACTCTTTTCTATGCTGGTTGTTTTTTTTTTTTTTTTTTTTTTTTCTTTAAGTAGAAGGAGAGCAAAGTTAATCTGTTTGGGTTGAGTTTTTCTGTAAAGCTCGTGGTGTTGACTTGCCTCTCTGTCCAGACTGCTTCAGTCTTCTCATTCCTCCCTCATCCTCCACATGTTTTTGCTTCTCTGCAAAGCAAAGAGAGCCAATCTCTGGTGTTTGAATCTCCTATGAAACTACTTGGGATGTCGTAGCTTGTGTAGCAGGGATAGAAGATTTTGGGACTCCCTCTCTGTAGCATACAAGCACAGCTAGGAGCTGAGACTGCTTTCCCAAAAGGAAATGCTGAGCATTCAGAGAATCCTGCTGCACTGACAAGCCAACCTGTTTGTGTTTCCTGCCTCTGCATTCTTGATGTTCTCTGCTGTTCAATCAATTGTGTAGGCAATGTAATTGCCCATTTGTTACTAGGGAAAAAGACTAGCTCAGATTGTTTCTGTTTGCTGTATCAAATGCCTGAATTGGATGTTATAGCTTTACTGCTTGCAACTGAAGTAAGTGAGCACTTGTATATCAATTTCCTAATGAAGCTTTAATGTATTCTCTGGTTTTTGGTTTTTTTTGTGGGTGTGGTGTTATTTTTGAAAATGTTAATGGAACAGCAGCTTCAGGAAAAAACATGAAGACTCATGGTGGTGGTGGAGCTAAATAGTCTGAAGCTCGGGTAGAGGGGTTTTGAATGAATAAGATTGGCACAGCAGCAGTAAGAAGACAGAAGTGGTCTGGCTGCCCTCAGGGGCTGGAAGCTGCTAACCCTGGGCAGCAAAACAGACCTGGAAAATGATGCATTTTCATTTCCACTTCTAAATCTTTTTCCTTCACCCTGGCTTGAAGCAAAACTTCCTTTCTTTGCCCCTATACCTCTTCTTATACCTGACTTGTATGCCAGAATGAGAAGACTTTTATGTCTTTCCATTGTCAAATTGCCTAAGAGAAGTGATGAGTGTAATGATAGAGGATGTCAAATTCAGGTTTAGGGTTTTTTTCCCAATTTTCTTATTTTATCTTACACTTGTCTTCTCCATGCATTTGTATTTAAAGCCCATACTGTTTATATATGCTACTACAGCACCACTTACATAAGTTTTGGAAGGTTTTGCAAGTAGAAACTGACTTCAGTCATAGATGCTGCAGTGGAGAGGACTGAGCTAGAGATGGAATGGCATTGATGAGAACAAGGACATGTAGCACTGTAGTTCAGAAGCGAAGGCAGGGAAGAGATCCTTGGAATGGTGTGTACAGCAGAATTTCAGTCTTTCTACAATGTCTTTAGGGCTCAAGAAGAGCAGAGAGAGTGTGGTGAAAAAAATTCCAGAAGAAAGAAGAGAAAGCATGGGATCTATGTGGGATGAGTGTACCAAAGCAACTGTGGATGGGGATGCCTTGTTACTTCAACTCCAGGCTTTTTGAATGTTTGTGTAGTGGTGGTGGGGTATTTACCTTAATGGTCTTTGATTTTCGTATGGGGGAAAAAAAGGTACTAGTTTTAGGAAATAAGCTAGATCTCAGAAACAAAAATGTTAAACTCCCAAAGGCTTTTATTGAAGAATTTTACAAAGTGACTGATGTGTTCAAGTTTTTATCCTTTAAAATAAATCAGCTCCAAATTATGTATTTTCTTTAGGCATCAGGACCTGAGTTTGAAGAGCCTCAGTGTGTATTTGAAAAGAGTTAAATTTATTTTGCCTAGGCTTGAGAGGAGTTGTTCAAAAGTTGGAGCAGGGGAAATAGGGCATAATTCATTCTCCTTTTTGTGTTTTCCAGAATATCAATTTCTATGGACAAGAGGAGAGGGACTTCAGTCTTAAGGGACTCTTGCTCCAAGCTGATTGGCAGTGTATACAATTGCACCATCAGAAAGCACTAAAATAAATGCTTAGAGCAATAGTAACAGAAAGCAGATGTCTTGCTTTTACAATTAAAGAACTCGAAAAGACAGTAAGAAACTGATGGCAATTGACTCTGCATTGAGGGAAGTGTGTATGTGTATATATATCTTGCTTTCTTGTCAGACAAAATGGAAAACCCCGTACTGGTGAAAACAAAACATACATTAACAGCCATAGTATCTTGCTCTGAAAATTGGAGTCATGTGTGCTTAAAGGATCCTGCAAGATGGAGCAGGCAAGCTTTTCTATTGTGTTCTCAGGTCTGTTTTTCTCCTTTGGATTATTCTCTAAAAAACAGTCAAGTCTCTGATTTAGCTGAGAAAAATGTGTGGAAACTGGGAAATCGTTTTTTGTAAATTCCACATGTATGGGTTTTGTGTCGGGAGGGAAAAGATTTTACTAAGACAGTTATCTGTGAAATACAGTTTAATGTTTTTCAGAGACTGTACATAATGAAAATAGGTTTGACATCTTGTATTCTATGTCTGAATGTCACCATGAGCTAAAATGGTAATTAGTCACCTACACATCTTCATCACTGACTTCATCACATCAGCACCTTCATTCACTGATTGTAGTACATGGAGTTTTCTTGCTGCTGATCTCAAGGCAAACAGGAAATGGGCTTCAGAAGAAAACACTGTTTGTAAGCATTAGCATAGATGTGTAAATGTACAGGTGTGCTTTGAGCAGTTTGCCTCTTCTTTCGCCAGCACACTTTTTTAGCCACATGAAAATGAAATGCTTTAACAATTTATGTTGAGAATGGAAAAGTCATTGAAACTGGAGCATATGGAAAAAAAGTAAGAGCAGACTTCTGGTACTTCCCCTTGCGTGTGATACTCGTCCAGGTGAAAGCTGTAGAGAGGATGTCCTATCTGTTCTGTTTGAGAGAATGCTAAGTGACATATTTTAAGAGGAGTACACATCAGTCGCATGAAGAAGAGAAGAAAACTATGTGAAACTTCATTTTGATTTCTACTTTGGTGCTCTTTTTCAGAGCTACTTAAAAACAAACAAGTGACAAAACCAACAACTAAATCCTTTTTTGACAAACAAAAACTGACACACACATTAAGCTCAATTTTTGCCCTGGCTTAAAAAGGAAAATAACTTATTTGACATAAAATACTTTAAAAAAGCAGTGAGCTAAAATAACTTTCAGTGAGTGTGAGCACAGATTGCTGCAGAGGAAGTTCTTTGGGAAAAATTGTCCATTTGGGGTTTTGGAACTTGTCAGTGCTGCTTTATATATGTGCCAAGCTCAGGAGCCTTGTGTTTTCCTGGCTGTATTTCAGGATGTGAAATGCTGTAGTTCATGTCATCCTGATCACCACTGTGCTGTTGATAAAATACTGTACCTTGTGTTCTGTACTGTGCTGCTTGAATCACAGCAGGAAATCTGTCTCAGTGAATAACCTACAGCATACTGGTGTGGAGGAAACACTGAAGTGCCTGTAGGAATCATGGTAGTCTCCATGCTAATTAACACCATGCACAAAGTTCTTGGAAGGGTAGAGGGTAGTTTTTCACACTGCCAAAATACAGGACTTAAACACACACCCCCCAGCCTCCCCCGCCTCAACAAACCAGACAGTTTTGGCAGGCTTTGGCTGGTATGTTTGTGTTGTCACAAGGAAGGTGAAATCAGGTGCCTGCACAAGACTTCCACCTCTCACAAGTATTTAATGTGTATTTAACCCCACTTGAATGTACACTGGTTTATGCATGTGGCACATTAACCAATCTCCTACTGCTTGGCCTGCTGCTGTTGTCCTTTGGTTGAAAACTGCTGTGGTGTGTGAATGCTGCATCACCACCAAAAAAGAAAAAATTTCCACCATGCAAGAAAGAATGAGAATAAAATATGTACAGCTTGAAATGCTGGTCAATTCACTTTGGAAAACAGCATGTGAATTTCACAAACAGAGTAACAGTACAAGTACTGCTGCACCTTCTACTTGTAAATACATTTAATCTTTGTAGAAGAGAAATGTGAAAACATTTGGACTTGTTTGTGAATAGAAAACTTATGGCTGGGATGATACTGCTATGCAATTTTTTTTGGGCAAGGCTAATGTTCCAGGGAATTGTTTTAATATTGTCCTGCAAATTTTTGTATAAAAAAAGGAAATCAAGATTTTACATGCTCTGCAGCAGTGACCATTTATAGTTAGGCCAGATAGTCTTATTAGATGTCTATGGAGAAGTGAGGCTTTCTCTCTGTGAAATGTTTTGTTGATAATGAGGTAAACTTCCACCTTTTTATTGCTCTTTGGAATTGCTTCCAAATCATTTTAGGCTATGCAGGAGTTTCTTTCATAATTGTCAAGAAAATACAAAGTTAATCCTGGTGAGAAGTGTAAGTCTTCTTGTGAACATCTGTTTTCTGCCAGTGGGGGCTATGGAGAGCATTCCTGTGTGCTTTATCCCCATAGCAGACTGTGATTTTGCAAAGGTGGGCCTTTCCTAGGGTGTGACTGTACAGGCTTAGGTGAGTGGTCTGCTTACCTCTGTATTTTGTCTCAAATAGACCAAATAAAGTTTCTCTAAGGCAAGAGGCATTTAACCAACAAAACACGCATGCAGCAATCTTCTTCTGATTTCAATCTCCCAATGAGTGTTAGTGTAAAAGCCTCCTGAGCCAGAAGCTGCATCAGAATCACTTTTCAATAGCTGTGGGCCATCTGTAAATTGTGTTTTTTGTTGGTTGTGGGGTTTTTTTGTTTGTTTGTTTGTTTGTTTTTCCCAAATGCCATTAAGCTTTTGATTTCCACAGCATCCTGTGATAGAGTTCATTATTCCATTCTGAATCTTTTTTCTCCTAATGGATCTTGCTCATTGTTCCTCATCTGTTCTTCTTCACCTGCTCAAAAAAGCATTTCTGGTTTAGGGTATGGAGAGGACTGAGCAGTATATAATTCTCTTAACCTTTTGAAAACTCTGAGAACTGAGTTTTCTGGGTGTTTTTTTACACAAACTAGACAACCTTATTTTTAGGTGCTTCAGTTTAGCACAGTGTGGTCTGATCACCTGGTTGGTAAACAGGGATGAGCTCAACCTGGCTTGAGACCTGTGTAGTTTACTCTAAGTCACCTTTTGCAACACATGAGGTAATCTTACCCTTAAGTCTCAAGTTCTGGTGAAGGATCAGGACACTTGACTGGATTAAATTTATATAGAATCAGTGGAGCTGGGCCACAACTGAAGCTAATACATATGAAAGCAAAGTTACATTCATAGGCACTGATCAAATAGTTCTATTCTAGTTTTCCGTACTTGTTGTGTTCTAAACCATATTAACCTGTTCACAAAACATAATGTTTTGTGCCCCTTTACAAATAACAATTTGCCACTACCAAATGTAACTTAAGGATTTTTATAATATATAGCTTCCCCCTCCACTCCTGGTCCTTCAACTGCAGTGCCTTTGGCTGTGTAAGAAAGAAGGAAAGGAGCCTGTTACTGCAAAAAAGAGCTGCATTTGTCTGAGGGAGATTTGGAAACTTGAACAGTTTTATCTCAAGTTTCAAATAATCACGGGAGTCAGGGAGGTTACACGCAGTCTTTTGGCAAACTTTATAGCCATAAAAAAAAGCAGTCAGTCTTGATACAGGTAAGATGACCTTTTTATGGCTTTTTGGTGGTATATCACAAGGGGCTGTACTGACTTTCTCAAATCCATGTCTTATACTTTATAAAAAATTAAGACTGTTGAAACATGACTTTCTTGACCAGCAGTCCTGCTTTCCATCTAAGAAAAATTTCAATTTATCTTCTTTTAAAATGCAGCCAAGCCTGCAACAGTTTCCTTTGAAGAATGCTGACTTCTAGTATTGTTTAAATTTACAGTCACGACTCTTCAAGTCCAAAAGGAAAAGTTTCATTCCCAGTATGCATGATCCTTTGGTAGCTGGCACAGCACACTTGGAGGAGAAAGTTACAGAAGTGCATGGGGTGTTTGGGAACTTCAGGGCATTGTAGCAAGCATGTTCTACTTGATAATGGGTTATGCTTTGCAGATCCTTGTAATACAAAGCTAAAATTGCCCCTTTAAAAAAAGTGCATGTATGGAAGGAGAAGTGCATGTTTCTTTGTTTAAAACTGTTGAAATCGCTTCTGGGAAAGGTTTGAAAGTTTGTATTCCTGCCTCCTCCCACTTTTCAACAGAAAAACACTTTGGTTCTGTTTGCAAAAGAGAAATCATTAGAATTTTTCACTGTTTACACAGATCTTAAGAGAAAGAGTATTTATGTGCCAAAATAGGTCTGTACACTGCAGTGTGGAGAAATGACAAAGAAAACCATTTTATGTTTGAGCAACATTCTGTTACTGAAACTACAGTGAAAATAGTTTTCTTTTTGGTTGGCACTTTTAAAATCAGATATGCAAGTTGGACAGATGGACTTTAGAGATGTGCTCAGACATCTACTAAATGTTTTTAAACATTTTATGTGATTGATATTTTGTCGTGCCAAGTGTGCAGTAATAATGCTGGGAGATGGAGTGCTTATTCTGCCTGTTTTACTTGTTTCACTGATCATTAGTGTAGCTTTTGTATGGAATCCCTGTAGGTTTGGAGGGATATGATGCATTTTAAATTATTCAGTGGAATGGAAATCACAGGACACAAAAGGAAAGATGATACTCCCTTTTTCATCATGGGGAAAAGACTATCTCTTGTGTTTGGTGCTGTTGAGTCCCTTGGAGGAGAAAGGGAATTGAATTTCCCTTATGAAACAGTCAGTATTAGAAAAGTTATCAAATGTTAGCTGCAGGGCTTTTAAACATTCTTAATCTTTCAGACTAGTATTATTTTTGTTATTTTTTTCTCTCAGAAATTACGGGTTATTTTATGTGGACAGCATTGCTAAAGCTGATAATAAATGTGTATTTAGGATTTTTAAAAATAATTTTCTGACTGGGAGAGGGCTGTGAGGGCAATTGCTTTGTGCAGGCAGTGGTGATGCAATAGTAAAATAGCAAACAAAAGTGTTGACTGTGGAGTGTTCTTTGAGTCCTACAAATTCAAAAAGAACCTTGCTTGCTCAGCGCTGATAAAGTGACACCTATTGCACCTACTATTCCTGTGTGAGACAGCCCTGAGTTGTACAAGTTTTAAATTCTTCAACTTAAAGTAGTTGAATTGTAAAATGAACCAGATACATATTGTAAAACTCACTGAGTGCCTCTCAGTCCTGATAAAATTATTATCCAACAGAGAGGATGAGTCAATATGTATCTTAAAAAAACTTAAAGACAAGAAACACCACAAATTTCTAATTCCTGCTTTTTTTTTCATTTTCCTTTAGTTCCTTGGCATAGCATTTCTTGGAATTGGATTGTGGGCATGGAATGAAAAGGTAAGTTGAATAAAGCATCAAATTTAGCTTTTCCTCTTCATCTCTGTTTTTCTGGTAAAATATTGAAACAGTAATAGGCTGCATATTTTATGTTCACACACAGTTTCTACTGAAAGAAAATCAAGCCTCTCTGTCAAATAAAACCTTAAGTTGAATCACTTGAAGGAACACCGTTGAAATTTTTCCCAAGAATACCTTGGCAAGAAATGTTGGCTGACACTTGCCCATAAAATAACCATTTCAATCCTTTCACCCTCAGACTGCGGCTCAGATACCAGAATACCCTGCTGTGGCAGTATGGGCAGTGAGTGCCCAGAAATGAAGGGGGAGCCTACGTGCCTTAGAAGGCAGCTTCCTGAAAAATACCCAACTAGGCTTTCCCTTAACATACCATGTTAATTGCTGTTTCTCTTTAAAAAACAAACCCCAAAAATTGAAAATCAAGATGAGCCCTGAAAACCAATGCAAATCTGAGGCAGAATAATGGTTGTTTTTTCTTGTGCAAATGAAACTGGCCACTTTGTTGCACCCTTTGTTGCAAGACTCTAAAATCAGCTTTGAAATGGGAAGTATGTGTGGGGGGGGGGTGAGCGGGCAGGGAAAGAGAAATCATTTCTGAACCAAAGTCTAATTTTATAGTTTGCTTGCTGCAGAAATTGGGAAGATAAAATGTCAAGGCATAATTTACAAAACAAGTCAGTATGTCTTGGGTTACTGGATAAAGAGTTTGGCTTGCTAAAAGACAACAGCTGAAATTAAAGCCCGTATTTCCTGTTCTTTTTTGTTTAAGAGATTGAAAATAATAAAACCTGGCTGTTAACAATGGTGCTGTGTTGTTCAGTTACATAATTGTTTTTTCTTCTTTTAATTGAAAACATTGAGTAAATTATAAATTGATCTTCACTTAAGGCTAATAAGTGGTGCTTGCAGCAGAACAAATAACATTTGGAAGCTCTGGAGTTCTGCCTCTAAAAAATTCAGGACAAATTTTGAGTTGTTAACTTACATTGTAATTGCTCTATGTGTATGTCTTGGTTATAGATATTTACAAACAGTACACCTATGTATATGTATATGTATATTTACATGCCATATGATACTGATATTGGATAGCTCAGATAAGCTTAGAGGTGCTGTGACTTTTTTATTCAGCATACTCATATGAACCTACTCTCAGAGCCTGTAGCTATGTCTAAGCCCCAAAGAACTGCATTTTTTGGGAGTGGCTTTGTAGAAGACATTAGAAAATTTTTGTATCATTGCAGTATGTAACACAAATGATTATACTTTATTGTGAATGAGCAAATAAAGGGAAAACAACTGTAGTGTTTGAAGTCTAAAGTACACCAGTCTTAACAGTTAGAAGGTGTTCTGGTGGAATCCTGGTTTGTTAAAGTTTATGTATTTTCTGTATGGGAAAGCATGTACCCTTTCCTAGGGAAAATGCATGAAATTAATAATTCCTAGTAGCCAGAAGTCAAAGCTCTTGTTTTAACTTAAGATTTGGACATCTGTTACCAAGTCATCTTAAACGATTTTTAATCAGATTCTGAAAGTGGGAGAAAATGTTGTTTTAAGAGAAACAAAAAAACCCCACCACAGTTTAATATGCTCAGTGTAGTAGATTTTTTAGATTTTTTTTTAATTAACAAATAAAATAAAATACTGTTTATTGGTTTAAAACACAGGTTTTTCCTTGAAAATGGTCATGTTTCCCCAGCTTATTGGGCTGTTTTATTCTGCAGTGCTTAATATGGAGTGGTTTAGTTCATGTTGTAACAATCAAAATGCTGTACAGGTATAGCTGAACTGGAGAGCTCTTGAGCAGAGACAAATTTGGATTTTGTAGAAGAACTATGAAAAAATTTACTTGTGTCAAACTAATTTGTGTCCTTTATTTCACTCAGCTCTTTAGAGGACAGTCAGTGGTCAAAAGCTGCTGTCAGTAGAATCAAGTTCCAAGTACTCACAGGCTCTGTGTTATTTAGTGGGGGGCAGATCAGTTAGATCCCAGACAGTTGTTCTTACTGCTGGTGAGGAGTTGAAGATGAAAGCAAAGGAATGAATCCCAGGGCTTGAGAGATCTGTAACAACTGAAAAGCACTTCTCTAGCTAGGCTGCTTCTTGCCTAAGGCTGGGATGGATATCCCTTAGGCATTGTGGGCTGTTGTACTCATACACTGTATGACAATAAAGAATCTTGTCAGAGAAGAACCTGGGGGGATCCTGGTGTACACAAAGTCATACCACGAGCCAGCACTGTGTCCTCGTGACAAAAAAGGCAAATGTATCCTAGGCTGTACTAGGAGTGTTACCAACAAGTTGAGGGAAGGAATTCTTTCCCTCTATTCAGTGCTGGTGAGGCCACACCTGGGCCAGTTCTGGGCTCCCCAGTCCAAGAGGGATGCTGACATACTGGAGAATTCAGCAAAGGACTGAATAGATGATTAAGGTACTGGAGCTTCTCTCCTACAAGGAAAGGGTGAGACAGCTAAGACTCTTTAGTCCAGAGAAGAGTAAGCTCAGGGAATCTCAATGTATGGAAGTACTTGAAGGAATAATGCAAAGAGAATGGAGTCAGGCTGTTTTCAGTGGTGCCCAGTAACAAAGGCAATGGCACAAAATGAAACACAGGTGGTGTTTCCCTTGAACATCAGGAAACACCTTTTTTTTTATAATGTGAGGATGACCAAGTACTGCCACAGTTTGCCCAGAGGTGATTTGAATTAAGTCTCTGTCTATGGAGATTTTTCCAAAGCAATCGGGACATGGTTCTATGCAGCCAGAGCTAGGTGGCCAGATGACCTCAGCCATTCTGTGAAGACTTGCTGCTGTCCCAATGAACTTGACTTTTTCAAACTTGAACCTGACACTGCTGTTGTGTAATGTGTAAATTTGTAAAGGGTTTTTAAGGAATAGGTCTTCAGGACTCCTACTGTAAACTTCATTTGGTGACAGGGAGGATTTTTATAAACTTCTGTTTTGAGTTGTGTGGCTTTATATTCAGCTGTGTGGTTTTATAGCCTGGCCATCAACTTGTACGTACTTTTGTTGCTTCACAGAATCTTTTTCAATGTAAAAAGATAGTGTTTCAGGCCACATTAAAACTGCAGGATGTAAAAAAAATAATTCAGGCTTCATAGGAGTCCTATTGGCTGCTGGTTAAAACCAGTTTGGACAGATCTGTGGACTTGGCCCCTAGTTTCTCTTTTTTTGCTAAGTTGGCTTGAATTCTCCTCTTTAAACTTTCTTGAGAAGAAGAAAAGCACAATATCCAGTCTTGTGGCCTTCCTTAATGCCTTTGCAGGGAGGCAAAAGAGCTCATTTGTCAAGTAGTCAATAGAATTGGCTTGACAGCCAGTCAGCCAGCCCTAAACAAAAGCTGGGCAATTAGCATTCTGAGCCATGAACCTGAAAGAGAGCTGGGGGTGGGGGCAATAAATCTGGGCATGAATAAAGCAATCTATACATGGTGGTACTGTATAGCTCATAGTCTCACAGTGTTTTCAGGCATGCAAGGCTTGGGCTTGTACCATTAAATAGTTCATCCATGGCAGCTGATTTCCACCCTCCTCCTGCAACAGTGACATGAACATTATTAACATACCAAGAGTCTATGCAAAACCTCAGCAACTTACAGCATTTTTGCTCAGCAGCAGGGGAAAAATGTTTATATTTCATTGTTTTTCTTAACTACTTCAAGTCATGTCTTCTTTTGACTCTTTAAAAATAAACTAGACTTGTAGAAAATGTCTGTTTCACTCCTTGGTTGTATATATTAGATATTGTGGTCTTATGACTGTTTGTGGTGTGATACCAGTAGGTGCTTAAGAAAATAAGTTTCCTGGCTACCTGCAGGAGGTTTATGTTCAAGAGTAGTGAGCCTGTGATGAATTGCTGTTATATCTTCAAAGACCCTATAAGATTGTCCATGGAGAGGGACTTAAAAGGAAAGCATTGTGGTTCTGGTGCTGATGCGCCTAACTCTTGAGCAGGAGGTAGCAAAAATAAGAGATACTAAAGTAGGGAAGAAATCTTTCAAATTTTGTTGGTTGAATTTAGTTTTTATATAAAGTTGGCTGAAATTAAAAGGGAGAAGTGGAAGAATCTGACTATGTGCATGAGTTTGGCTTCTCAACTTTTCCAGTTAAATCAGCATAGCAGTAAGTTGCTTCAGCTCAGCAGTCAAGTTGTGTGCAGTTTGGAGTACCAGTATGGTACCTCTTAGTATCAGTGAGCAGGAGCTCTAAATCTGACTCTGAAGTCTTGAGATAGACTTTGACTTGTCTAAGGTGATTTAGGTCTGCTTTGGTGTTCTTGGACAAGCTAAGCTCTGAACATGGAAACAATCAAAATTGGTCAGATCAAATCTGTCTGTCCTTGCCCCAAAGTGCAAATTAAAGTTGTTTTCAAGAAAAGAAAAAACCTCACTTCTTTTATTGTCCCAGTGAGCAGCAGACATCAGGAAGGAGTGATACGCTAGTCAGGCCATAATTGTTTTGCATACTTGTCTATCACACAGTTCTTAAAAAAATTATTGCCAACAAGAAAATTGCACATATCCTGTGTTCCGTATAGGCTGGAGGATACCCAAAGCCTCTATCTTGCCTCTAAGACAGGGCTGTGTTTGGGTTTTATTGGACTGGAGAAGAGAGGAGAGGATCCACTATTCCACTTCATTTAAATTTCAGTACATAAAGATGCGTAATCTAAACAGGCAGGCTCTTAAATGATTTACTAGTGTTCCAACACTTCATGGTCATTAATCCCGAAAAGTCTAAAAATCTGTATCTTGTATATATTTATACTTGTTATTCAACTATTGAACTCTGCTTTGTTAGGACAAAAAAGCTAGACTAGTTCTTCTCCTCCATTAGACACTTGAAAAATAAAATTCTGCTATTACTCTTTGCTGTGGGAAATGCAAAGCCAAAAAAAAATCAAGGAAATAAGATTTGTAAACATCTAGTTTCTTGCTTGCAGAGACAAAATTCTGGAGTAGAATTAATTTGGCATGTTTCAATGCATATTGTTCTGTTCCCTGTGTTCATTCAGATGCACAGCATGGAGGAATTGCTTGGAGTTTATGACTAACAAAGCAGAGAGGCATTTTTCTGGATTAAAATAATGCATTTGAAAATACTTATATTTACCATCACCTCCCAGATGTTACTGTTTGCCAGTGATACTAAGTCCTGCGGACAAGCCTGTGAAAAGGCTAAATCTCTGTTTGCAAAAATGGGTGTTTTAGAAGATCTTATATTGATATATCTTTTTCTGATCTTCTGCATTTCTTGGGTGTATGGTGGGGTTTTTGTTTGTAGTTTGGTTGGCTTTGTTTTTGTTTTGTCCTCCCAGTAATGAGATATTGCAGCAGAGAAGTTTTTTTTCCCCATCTTGGAGGAAATAGAAAATAAAAAATAGCAGATTTCTCTCATCCTCCTGTAGTGTTGAGAACTCCCCTTCTTTTATATGCATCCTGGGGCCAAATTCCATATACACTTATTGTATCACCTCTTTGTTTCTTAGGCTGATGATTCTTCTAAGTTGTTTCTGGCTCATTATGCCTTGAATTTTCATTACTGGGTCAGCTTGTCAAAATTGCTGCTGCCTGTAGTGTTTTCAGTTAGAGCCATTCTCTCTTGTCCTGCAGTTTGCTACTTTGCCTGTTACAGTAGCAGCTGTTCAGCAGCAGCTGCTCTGGAAATGTCACTGGTTTGTTCGTGCACTTGTGAGTCCTTTAGGAATCCAGGAATGCGTCACATTGTGTGGGCATGACAACACTGGGTCACTGCTCCAGCCGAGATGTGTGTCTGGTTTTGGGCTCAGCCTGTGAGGGCTGTTACTGCTAAATGCAGGCAGTGGGGACCAACAGCAGAGGAAGTGGTGCTGAAGATCCAGCCTACACATTGCAGGTTTTGAAAAGTTTGAGTTCTTTTCTACGTAGTGATCTTGTGGACTGAATGCCAGCTAGTCGTTGGAGCATGAGCTGTGTTCCAGGGACACATCTCCATCTATAAGTAATCCAGTCTGTGTGCTCTGAGACCGTTCTTGGTGTGAACTGAAGCATAGCTTGTGTGTGATCACTTCAAAAGGACTGCTGGATCTGTCCTGAAATATTAATGTAGATGTGTACCAAAGGCAGGAACTGGAGTCAGGGCTCTGTCTCTGGAAAGTACTTACTACAAGCTGTTCTGATGATCTTAAAGAGTACAAGATGGTGAAGGGGTGAGGTGTACACCCTTACTGCTTTTGTATATAACCATTTCTTCCTTATTCTTTATTAATGAGATAAAGGCAAGCTATTGTGCAGCTAGAACATCAGGAGCGGCATTCATGAGCTCTTGTGATCAAGATCAGCGTTTTCTCTTTGCCTTGTTCTCCCTTAAGCTATATACCTGATCCTGCTTGTAGTGTGGAGGGCTCTGACTGTGAGGAAAACATGACATGACAACAGAGGGCCTATCAGGCATCTCTCAGGCTTTTTTCCTACCTGTGCTCACATACCAGGAAGACTCCAGTTCTGCAGGAGTTTGTTGTGCTTGGCTTGGTTGTCTCGCATTTCTTGGTGGGTGGAATGCACCCATGTGTTGAAGAAAAGAGCCAGGGCCTAAACATTTCATTTGACTTCTCCTGAATTTGAGGTGTAGTAGAAATATGGGTTCAGTCTTTCCTGCTCCATCCATGCATTATTGTACCTTAATCATTGAAGTACATTTCAGAAAAAAAGGAACACTTTTTTCACAACTTTGTTACTTATTTTAGTTCACTTACAGATGATGCCTTTGTTTTGCTACACCAAATAAATTTTTCCTTGCATTAGATTAAAATGCTAAATAGCGGCTCATGGCCTGTAATGTACAGCAGGCTGTGAAGGGTGGAGGAACAGAGTAAACAGATGAGCTGGAGATCAGCCAGGGAACATGTCCTGCTGGCTCTCCGTGTGGGACTAAAGCAGAACCTTGGGTTGTCATCATTGTGAGACATAAATTACTTGAGCATGTAGCTTTATAAAAACAAAGCATTTCTTGCCAAATACAGATTACACACATGCCTAAACTATTGAGAAAGTGATGTACATGTACCTCAAAAATGAGCATACTTCAAGAATTCATCCAGAGAAAAATAAATTATCCTCCTTTCAGATGTTAAAGTATCAGAGTACTTGCAATGATTTAACAGTTGTGGTTGTATGGGCAACTGCAGTAGTATTGCTGAGGAAAAATATCTTGCATTTGTAGAAAGCCTTACTTCAGAGTATTTACAGGTGGTTTGTTTAGGTCTTGCATTGATGCATGGGAGAAGTGGACAGTCACCATATAGCCATGACTGACTGGCCTGAAGATTCAGAGGATGTTGTGTGCAGGGTGCAGTGTTAGACTATGAGATAACTTGTCCTCTGCTCAAGCACCTCTGGAAATGTTTCCTTCTGCTTTTAGCTAAAGATGGGTTGAGGACAGAATTGGTCCCTACCAGATGTTTGTGCATCTGTGTTAAACTTTTCCCAGCAGTAGCTGTTGCAGCCAAAAAATAGTTGATATTGTGGTAGTAGGTGTTAAAAGCATTACAGAAACTTGTAGTGGATAGGAAGAGTACCTAGAAGACTGTACATTTAGATCTTCTTAACAATATAAAGTGAGATGATATTCCCCAGTTGTTGCCCTGCTGCTTGAAGCAAAATATGCTTTTCTTCAGGGTATTGC
>PYHW01010106.1:89347-151925 GCA_013186435.1 Turdus rufiventris | reverse complement strand
TTTTTTTTTTTTTTGGTTGATTTATATGGTTTTGTTTGCTTTGTTTTTAAAGAAAGACTAAGTGTCTTACGAAGATAGACTTAAATCTTCGTATTTTTTGGATTTTTTTTTTAAAGCAAATGCAAGTAATAACAAAAGAAAGAGTAGTAGTGTTTGCTTTAGGGCAGAATTTAGTCTTATCTTATGGTAACTATATAAGCACAGAGGAAAGGACTTTAAAACTTTGTGAAGAAATCATTTTAGTAGTTGTTTTTCCCCTTCAGGCAGAGTTCACGTTTCTTGACTTTTGAAGGGCCCAAGGCCTTGATTTTCATGTTGTTGGGTTATCCTGTTTATATTGCTTGTTATTCTTAGTCAGAAAGTTGGCTTGGATTTCTTTCCTATGACAAATGTAATGAAGCAAAAGTAGTGGAAAAACTTTACACAAGTTGATGTAAATGTTAGTGAGAGGTAAGTGTTCATTTCATTTTGCTGTGTATTGTCTCCTCACTGAGATGGTACCAGAAAAAAGGAACAGGCCAGCTGCTCTGCTTTGATTGCAGTGCTGGCTTTGAGTTGTGTTACGTTGCTCCTTACATCTTTTTGAATGAATGACAGTAAGGCTAGTACTGTATGTGATGTAGGAGGAAAGTGATGAATATGATTTATTTTTAATTTTTTTTTTTCATTCCTGTTAGGCTTCTCTAGTGGGAGGGAAAAGAATATACTTAGAGAATGTTATTCATACTTAGAAAATGTTATTCATACTGTTGGATTATTGTTTGTAGTCAGATTTTTTTGGGGGTTTTGGTCTTTTCTAAGGCTCCTTGATATGTGCATTGGTGAAATTCACATGTATATTTTATCTACTCTGTCCTTGTCTGCAGAATTTAAAAGCATTGAGCACTGCCTTCATTTGCTCAAGTTCTGCTTGGGAAACTCTGTGAAAGTGGTTGCAAACTACATGAAGTAATGTGTTATGGATATGGTTACATGACAATTGATAAGTTTTGAGTGGTCTAAAATGAGTATGTGTGTACATAATCACAGGTCTAAAGCCACAGTTGTGAACAAGTCAAGAAAGTCATCATTAACAACTTTAAACTTCTGGAAATGAGGTTATGGTAACTTCCCTCTAAAGTGTTGCTGTTTTGGGACCATTTCAAAGAAACAAAGGGATATGAACAGGAAGAAAAAGGGTGTACTATGGAGTTTTGCAGATAAGGAACTGTAGGTGTAGAGACCTCTGTTGCTGTTTCTCAAGCCACAGCATCATGCAGGAGTTAGAGGAAGCAGTAGTCCAGCCTGGGTTCAGAATTCTGTGAGAAAACACAGCAGTGTGCTTTGCATTGACCTACAGCACTGGGGAAGGGAATGAAGAAATTGTGACACTTCAGCATTTTTCTTCTGCCAAAAAGCCTTAGGAAACTGTAATTGTTCCTGTGCAAACTCACTGAAATAGGGTAAACTTCTACTTGCTTCATGATACAACCCATCTGTTCAATATCAGCCAAACTCTGCCTAAAATGTGCTCAGAAAATTAAAATAGTTCCTCAGGATTACTGGTGTCGCAACCCAAGCTTTGCTTCCAAGGCAAAAATGGCGTTACATGCAGAATGTGCTGACTGTCATATCTAAAACACAGCATATGTGGTTTAACATATGATAGGTCTACCCTAAGTTAGTGTAAGCCATGTCCCAAACCAAGTTCTTAAATTGTCTTTTGTCCTACTAGGAGACTTGGATATTTTCAAATTTTTCCTGCTAATTAGTCAGGAGCCATATTTTATTTCTAGAATGAGGTTTTGGCACTGTAGATGCCTGAAGTTGAGTTGGCCAGATATGTAGTTTGTCAAAATTTGTTGAAAAATTTTTTGTTGAAAATATTTTTGTTCCAATATACTGCAACCTAGAAGCTCACTTCTAATTTCTGACAATTGCTGTAAATACTGAGAATAAATGCTAAATTCAAGGTGGTTTTATTGCTTTTAACTATTTTTTCTGTAT
Source organism: Turdus rufiventris (assembly GCA_013186435.1). Lineage (NCBI taxonomy): Eukaryota > Metazoa > Chordata > Aves > Passeriformes > Turdidae > Turdus > Turdus rufiventris. Next base: position 149,939 of record PYHW01010106.1, on the reverse strand, counting down.
AGCATGTAACACTGTGTTTACATAGATGATTATATGATATGTAAAATGCATCTCAGCATGGGTAATAAGAGTGAGTGGTTTTGTTCAAATATCTGTTCTGAGTTTCTGGTAGACTACTTCTTATAGCTACATAAGCAGAAGATGCCCTGTGGGTTTCTCACAGAGAAATTTTCAAGAACATTTTGTTATTCATTCACATGTTGATTCAGAAATATTGCACATAATTGCACTTTTAATCTCTTTTGGGATACAAAGATTTTCTTAATTGTGTTTTCTTGCTGTACTACAGAATATTTATTTTGTTGTAGCCTTCTTCCTTTTTAAGAAGAAAAATACAGGCAGAATTTGTACAACAGAAAGCTGAACATTCTTTTTATCCTTTGGCATTGTCTCTTTCTCAGGGAGTGCTGTCCAATATCTCCTCCATCACTGACCTGGGAGGCTTTGATCCTGTTTGGCTCTTCCTAGTGGTAGGAGGAGTTATGTTCATTTTGGGATTTGCAGGATGCATTGGAGCTTTACGAGAAAACACATTTCTTCTCAAATTTGTGAGTATCTTTCGCAGCCGTGACATTCATAATTTGTGTAGCATGCCATGTTATCTGTTCTGTTTAATTGTGTTAAGTTTTTAAAATGTATTTTGGAGAGGAAGGTGTTTTCCAGTGTCAGAGTATCAGGAAAGCACTTAGCTTCTGACATGTTACAGCTCTTCAGTCTGTGGTGCATACCGGCTGAGTATTTTTAAAGCTCAAAACTGTTGTTGGTAAGAATCACATCACGGAAGTTCTGCTTTTCATATGGATGTAGCCTAACATTTTGTTTCCCTGTAGCAAAAAGAGAGAAATGTCTTGTGAGAATCTGCATGTTGATCTTGGAGTCCATAACAAGCTGCCTATGAAATATGAGGGGTGTAGATGCAGCAGTGAATGTGACCCATGTGACATCTGCTGTGCAAGGGCCCCTCATGGTATAGGGGACTTAGCGACGTAGCACTGTTACAATATCCTCAGTCTGGCTGATATCTCCGGTCCCTGCCATTCAGCTAATTGGAAAAGGCTTCATTGCTTTCATTGCTGGGGCCTGAGAAGGACAAGGGGAGAAGAATGTGTCCAGGATGCGGAAAGAAAATGCAGGTTTTTTTGAATTTAGGCCTGGATTGTTGGTTAGGGAATGAACTGCTGGTATGCAAATGTACCTCAGTATGCAGAACGTCTTTAGCTAAGTTACTGGATTCAGTATTTTGAAAGACTGACTTTTAAAAATGAGGGTAACACTATCATGTTCACTTTTAGATAAATTGATGATTTATAGTAAAGAAGATTCTTTCCTCCACCACTCCCATTTCCAGATGTGGGCACAGCCTGTGTACGCAGTCTTCATAACCCTTAACTGTTAATATGTACATGAAAAAGCTTCCAGTAAAATAACTGCCTCCAAGTGACACATTTGGCTCCCACAGACATGTTGTATAAGGGGAGGAGGCAATTGAGAGTCACAGTTCTCAAGGCATTTATAAAGCAGCTTGTAACACTTTTTTTTCCTTTTCCTTGCTTCCCTTAGCTTGCCTAAAATGAACCCATTTGCTGTACCAGAAATAGCTTCCCATACAGCAGCTGCAGGAGAAATTAAAAATGTATCTGAACACACACGGAGAGCGTATTAAAATGAAACTCAAAGGCACACTTGCAAAGGGGATGGACTTCCAGTATACCAGGACGCCTGTGTGGTTTAAAACAGTGTTGACTCAGTGGAAATGCTTAGGGAAAGTGGCAGATCATTAGTAATGCCTTTGGCATCCATTGCATTTGCATTAATCATAGCAGCCTCATTTAGTTTTAATGTGGATGTGAGTCATTTCATAGACATTCTGCTCCGACTTAGTCATTAATTAATTTCTGCTGTTACCAATTTCTGCTTTGTCTGCTGAGGCGAAGCTTTGTCAGTGAGAGGATCTAAAGCAAAACTCACATAGGAAGCATTTTACTGGCACTATTGGTTGTTTGTGCCTTCTAAAATCTAAGTGCCTATGTAGAAATTGAAGATGGGTTTTCAAGGGTGGTGTCTAGTTGTCTTGAAATTTACAGTGAATTCTCTTGTATCTCTTTGAAAATCTCAGTGAAATGTCCAAGATTTGTTAGCATTTCTGTTATTTGTTAGAATAGAATTAAGATTTCTGTGATACAGCTCCAATAAAAATGGTGTGTTTTTAATTTAAATTTTCCTGTGTGCCAAAATGACTTGAACTTGCACTGAAATAGATAAAGCTATATCACTGGATGTAATTGTGAGTATTGAAAAAGTTTTGGTCATAAAGGAAAATAATTTTAACCTTTTTTATTTTCTTCATAGTTCTCTGTATTTCTTGGAATTATTTTCTTCTTGGAGCTCACCGCTGGTATTCTAGCATTTGTTTTCAAAGACTGGATAAAGGACCAGCTGTATTTCTTTATAAACAACAACATCAGAGCATACCGAGATGACATTGATTTACAAAACCTCATAGACTTCACACAGGAATATGTAAGTTGGACTGTTTATTTTTTGGTAAAACTTACTTTTAAGAAATACCTGCTCTTACTTTTTACTTTCCATCTTTCTTCAAGGAGTAACAGAAATACTCTAGCATATAATGCTTTTGAATATATCTATATTTGTTTTTATAGAACTTCTGCAAAAATGCGGCACCTGTGTAAAGTGGCTTTATTGATGTATGATTGAGTAAACCAAGATGGAGAGCTGGGGTGACTTTTCTTGAAGACTTAGAGATAGTCTCAAATAGTGTCAAATGCACCAAGTTAAAATATTTTGTTGTAGAAGCTATCACATCTGTATAAGAAATTACTCCTTTTCTAAGCTTTGCTTGGTCCTAAGATAAATGTCGGTGTAGTTTTAGCAACTTTAGGAGTGCTATACCACACTGCAGAGTGGCAGAGGTATTTAGTTGGTCCAAATGAAACTACTATGTTATTTCTTCTGAATTACGCTTAATGGAATTAGCCTAATGAAGTGGGTGACTTGTAGAGTTCTTATAGGACATGTAAGTGATGCCACATCTGCACTTGGGAGATAAGGGTAAAACCAGTGGTGCACCTGTTTGTGCAGGTTAAGCTCTGTAATTCATCAGTGTATGTAAAGAAGTCTTGCACTGACTTGTGCACACAAGATCTGCCAGTACCTTTTCTCTCCAGTACTCAGTTCTGGCCTGATGAAGCGTTGAATCTAGCACTCTGTGGCTAACATGGCTAAGTGTCAGTGGAATTCATGTTTACTGGTTTTCTTACATTCTGCAATTAAAATAGTTTCAATGATTGATTTGCTTCTTTGTGCCTGGGGAAAAATTGTAAGTAACGGGATGTGGATCCTTGCACTGTTTTGAATCTTTTGCAAGAAGGTCAGAGGCCACTACAAACTGAAAATAGTGTCCACTTGTATGCAACCAAAGGCTATGGTCCAATTTTGCAGTGACTTCCTAAAGCTTTCTCTCCTAACTGGATTAGCACTCATCAGAAAAGCCAGGGGCAGCACGAGTTGTGAGAGTGAGTTACTGCTTCAACCAGTAGAGACAGTGCATGAAGACAACATGTCAGGTATTGCAAAGAGAACTGCTACATCTGGAAGGAGAGAATGACTATTCCAGTGCTTTTAAAAGTGTGGCTGTTTTTTTTTTAAGTTGGCATAGATGGGTTCATTGGTCTCCTTAAATGCTGCAAATCATTTTCACTGTTCTCTAGTCCATTTTTTGTATGTTCAGCAAAAGACATCAGTTCCTTGTGTGTACAACGTGCTTTGCCAGAGATTGAGCTGGTCTTTGGCAAATTTACTCTTTGAAGAATTCAGTAAAGGTGTTAATTGTGCCATGTGTGATGGTCAGGAAACAGTATGTTCACCCTGTCCAATGTACAGCCAGGCAAAGTTCCACCAAACTGGCAAAAGGAGTAGCTGTACCAGTGTAGCCCTTGGAGTTTGTTTTATTGAAAATCCAGGGCTCTTTAGACTGGACAGAACATTGTACTCTTGGCCCTCAGGCCTGAGCCTGTAGGCCTGTGCAGCTCTGTGTTATTGTGTAAGCTTATCAGCTCACCTACGGGTTTCTCTGCAGCGAGCAGCATGGCAGGGTGTGAACGTAACTTTAATCACATGATAACTTTGGAACAACTTACACATTTGGAATGGTATTTTAAAAAATGACAAAAATCCCCAACCAACCAACCAAAAAAAAAAAAAAAAAAAGCCAGTTTCAATGAAAGCAGTGGGAGTCTTGGGTTTTGTTTTGAAAACTAGAGGGAAACTGGCAGCAGTGATGTGTGTTACTAATGCTGAGATTTTCATTCTGAAATTTAAGAAGCTCTTTTTTTTATGTTTGTTTTTTGTTTTTGTTCTAGTGGCAGTGCTGTGGGGCTTTTGGAGCTGATGACTGGAACCTTAATATTTACTTCAATTGTACAGATTCCAATGCGAGTCGCGAGCGCTGTGGTGTGCCATTCTCTTGCTGTACTAAAGACCCTGCTGTAAGTGACAGTCTGGAGGGTAGGATGGATCTGCTGTTCCAATCATAAATAACAAGATTTTTCTTTTTTATTTCTGGAAATTTAGCCTAATTATTAACTTCTCACCAACCTGTATTTTTTTTTTGTTCTTGCAGCTCAGCTTAGCCGCTAACTTTTCTGCATGCATAAGATATTAAGTCTTCATTGTTTGTGGCTTTTATGAGAGAGAGCCATGGGCTTGGCTGAACATATTAATTTTAGCAAGTATAAAAAGGAGAAGCACTTAATGAGTTGAAGGATGTGAGCTTTCAGTTGAAATGCATCAGAACAGGACCCCTTAAGATCAGGCACTTTAAAGGAGGTATTATTCATTGTTTAATGCAGTGTCCTGAGGCTGCAGCCAGTTTGACCCAGTTTGTGCCAGGTATGGTAAGAAATTACAGTCTGTGTCCTGAGGAACTGACATGTTTGCATTAGAATCTTGAGTTGGGTATGGGTACATTTACATACTCTTTTTTTTTACCTTTAAAATTACTGCCTGTCCTACAGTCACCTGAAATCAGACTTGAAAAGTCAGAAATTGTTTGTGGGAGCAGCTTTTTGGTAAATTTTCATTTCTCTTAAAATATTTATAGTTCTGGATCATCAAGTGGAAAATGTTGGAGCCATGCATTGCTAATATGAATATGATAAAGAAGAGTTGAGTATAAAGTGAAAAGGGAAGTGTAGAGAATCAGTGAAATAGTGAATAGAATAGTGAAAGGCTTGAAACAGGGATGGGTATGTGCATGGAAGCTGTTATGTGCCTAGCACTGTATACATTTTACTTTATATAGCTTGAAAGAAGTTGGCTTTGAGTGCTTGTGTTATCTAGCAATTCAGCTGTGGCTTTGTCTTCACCTGGAATGATTTAGAGTTCCTTTAATGTATTAGTCTAGCACAGACTGAAGTTAGGCAAGTTGCCAAAAGGCACCTCAGGTGCTTCCTGCCTTGCTAATAATGCAATGCAGTCACTTTTCCTGGCATCCAGTTGCTGCTCTCCCCCTCTCCTGTTAAGGCACTGCCTCTTGGCACAAGCTGGTTCTGTTTCCTCTGCAGTGAATGTGTCTTCACAGTAGTTTGAATTTTTTTCACAAACATAGCTGAAAACGTTTAAATGGTATATTAAAACAAAATGTGGGTTAGACTCAAATATTATCTTAGGTTTAGGATTCCCTCTGCTGTTTGCCTATCTGCCCACCTACTCACACAGAGGTCATTACAGCCCAGTTTTAAAAATACAGTTGTTATAAAACCAAACCAGTGTCAGCAGTACAAGGTAATCCTATAAATACATAATCCATCCTAATGTTCTCTCTTTCTCTCTGTTGTGTAAATGGCTATATACTTTGGTAGGGTGTGATGCAGCAACCAGAAATTTAGAGATAAATCTCATTCACTGTAAGGAAAAAACATCCTTAATGGCCTTTAAAAACTGAAAACATTAGAAGTCATGCATACAAGTAAAATAATTGTAACTAAGCTGTGATTGGTTCAATTGCAGGTTTAAATAAAGGTTTATTCTGTGGGAAAGCAAGTTAGTCCCTTTTAGAATTAGGTTTCAGTGTTGGACTAATGCAAACAGTTACATGGATACCTTATTGCTTTTAGTTTCACTTGAATCAGGAAGTAGTAAGTTTAAATCAGGCTAAAATAACTTTATTGAAACAAATTTTGACTACTGTAGTTCATTTTGGTGTAGTTAAGGAGGTTGAAGTTCCCAAATTCCTGTACAGGCAAGTCTAGAAAACTTTTTTATTTCCTTTGCATTTTTTATACTTTCTTTTGGTTAATGAATTCCAAGGCTAAAGGCAGAAGACATTAATGATGAAGCGATTAGGCATTTAGGAAGGAAGAAAACAAGGAAGAAAACTTAAAATCCCTCTATCAGGATCTTAGGTGCTTTTGTATCCTTGTAGTCTGTGGCACTTAAATCCTGGAACAGAAGCATTCATCTCATTAGGAGATACAAGTTGCTTGAGTTTGAAGGTCCATTAAGGGAATCCAGTTTGGGCAGCTGACAGAATGCAACCTGAGTGCGGAAACAGAGGAGCTTTCCATGGTGATAGGAGATGCTTTTTCCATATGGCTGCTTTTTAAAATCCATTTCTTCACTGCTTACTGTTCTCACAATTTGATTAAATTGTGACATTTGGTACACTTAGCTAAGATTGGCTAATTTTTCTCACTCCCTTTGAGTAATATTTCTTCTGCTCACTGTCATTATATGATAGGTCAGTAACTTAATATTTTGTAGCCATTGTGGCTGATGCCAAAAGTTTCATGCTTCATTTTATTACCATGAAATAACTGTATACAAAGTAAAACTACAGCTTCAGCTGACTGAATGGGAAGTACTTGTTCACTAGGGAAAGTTTGCCAGAGCCTATTTTATAACCTCTGCTTTGGGAGTAGTAAAGGAGAGAGAGAGGGAAAAAACCCTCCTTTCCCACTGGTATAAAAGCCCTCCTTTCCCACTGGTATCAAGCTCCTATAAGAAAGAATAGGCAGTAAGGACACATTACCCCATCTGTTCTTTTTTCTTTCAGGTTTTTGAAAAGGAACTGCAATACAACTGCCCCTTGCCACCTCTTCAGTCTGCACAGACTGAACCCTGAAAATGGCAACAGTACTTTTGGCATATTTCTTAGTACAGACAAAACCTTTTCAGCAGAAGGTTCTTCCACTTACTGTAGATATTCCCCAGTCCCTTTACTTTACTAAATATTTGTATCTGGAATGTGGAGTTCATCCAGGTGGAGGGCTGGTTTTCCCAGCTTGCTGACTTGAGAGATAAAAGTTTTTTTTGACTGTGTGCTCTTGTTTGCTGCAAATAATTAGTAGTGCCGAGTGAAGGAGGAAGGTTTCTTTATTAAAGCAATATGCTAACCAAAGTTTGGGTGATTGTCTCATTACATACATGACCAACTCCAGGGAGTTGGAAGAAGGTGTTTGGGAGACATTTTACTGATTGTCTCTTTCCTCTCTCTCTTTCTCTAGGAAGATGTTATTAATACTCAGTGTGGCTACGATGCAAGGCAAAAACCAGTAAGCTTTTTTTCTTTTTTCACTTCTTATTGTGGTATATTAAGGATCTGAATCCCTATTGCAAGAAGAGATTATTCTACTGATGGTGTAGTTTAATGTAATTATCTCTGTTTTTTTCTGTTTTCTCCTTGGCAGGAAGTTGATCAGCAGATTGTTATCTACACTAAAGGCTGTGTCCCTCAGTTTGAGAAATGGTTGCAGGACAACCTTACCATAGTTGCTGGTATATTCATTGGGATAGCATTACTGCAGGTAAACATCATGTTCCCTGGAATGAGCTGCACAGAGGAATAATAGATAAAGTGAATCTATAAGGGGGGAGACTGTATATAAGAATGGGAAATACAGTGCCAGTTGCCTCTTTCTGGGTTTTAGCAGTGGGAACTAAATGTATGGGGCTTTCTTAGGTTAAGGAATACTTAATTTTTATCTACAGGGACATTTTTTTTTTCAACGCTCAGCAGGTTGAAACTAACACTCTGTTAGATTAAGCTTATGTAGAGACTTTAAAGCCTGTACAGACTTACTGTTTCCAGTGGTGCTTAAATGAGCAGCAGAGAGCCTTTAGGGTTGTTTTGAAACAAGAGTAGAACTGCAAATTAACTGGAACCCAATGCCACCATAAAAATACTGGGGTTACAGGTGTTATGCAATATTCTTACTTTTTCCAACACTTACCACTAATTTAATTTCTACCGCTGTTGTTTCTTTCATGTCTAAGTTCTGTTTAATCTAACAAGTTTGCCTGTATGAAAAGAATTGCCCAATGCTCCAAATGAATAAACTGTTGTCTCTTCCAGATATTTGGGATATGCTTAGCCCAGAATTTGGTTAGTGACATTGAGGCTGTCAGAAACAGCTGGTAAAACTGCTGAAGTAACCACAACAAGACACTGGACAACCGAAACCCTCTGAAACCTCCAGTGTGTCACTCCGACACCAAGCTGTATGGACATGGGTGACAGGGAAGCCTTCTCTCCCAAGTCTAAGTTCCTGATATTGCAGTGAACTTGTGTTTTTTTGGGGTGGGGGAGAGAAGAGTGAGCTGTTGAAAACCTGCTGCTCACTAACTTTTTTTTTCTTCTAAACCACCACTTTGAAAGCTGTTGAGCCGTGAATCTCTACTGTATTCTTGATTTTGAGTAACAAGTGGACACTTTTAAATTGGTATATTCAGTGAGACAGAGGTGCATTGTTGTAGTCTGTGGATATGCTGTTTATTCTTCATGTCATGAGCTCTTTGATAGCTGCCAAATATTTCTGAGATGGTCTGTCTTCTCACCACTCTGTAAAGGAACAATCTTCTTGTTTTCACAGCTAAACATAGCTACACACCTAAACCTATGAAGCAGGAAGCAACTTTCTATGCATCTATTGTACAGTAAAAGAAATTGTTTTTAAAACAAGGGAAATTTTTTTTAATGCAAGCTTCCAACTATCTCCCTGTAGTACTTTGAGGCTGGAATCAGCAGAAGGGAGAATTGCTTAATTTTATCAAGATCTTTCTTCCTTCTCCACCTTTGTATGAAAGGAAAGGAGTTTTATATTTGACAAACAAGGGTTGCTGCCATACCTTTGGATATCAGTCTCTTAAGGTGAGGATGCGATATAACTGTATAAATGTATGAAAGCAGTGTGGATGTTGAGTCCAAGTGGAGAATAATATTCAAAGAATGAATTATACATTAACTTTAAAAAATCAAAAATTATGTATCTGATGTGGCAAAATCTTTTGTTTCTCTGAAATTTAGTGTAACCTAATGTATTTAGGGATCTCACTAAAATTAATGCTTTGATATACTCATGCAAAACTTGTTTCTTTGGTCTGTTCCTGGTTGGGGCTTTGGTCTTTCTTTTTTTCTTTTTCTTTAATTCCTTTTACTTGCATGAGCTGTGGAATAAGAATCTGTGACACTCCAGTGCTTTAAATATGTGCATATGTTTTAATACAGTCTAATCCAAACTTATTTATTGATAAATGCATGTGATTATGGAAAGATCGTATCCCATTCTCTTGGAAGTTGGAGAGAACAGTTTTTGCCAGAGTAAATACTTACCTCCAGTGAACAAATCCATGCTATGGAGATGTGTCTCCCTTTCTTGCTCTAAAGGCAACAAAGAGCTTTCTTGAAACAACAGAATAAAAGTCTTTAAATAGAAGCATTTCTTAGGATCAGCTATGATAGACTCTTTTGAATTGGACACAAGAAAGCAGATAAAAGCACAAATAGTGGAAGAAGACTTAGATCAGGCTCCATCCAGCTTAGCGCTTTTGATTTGTTCTTCTTCACTAATAACAGTGAACTTAAAAGACATGACCATGGCTTGGGTAGTTTATTGCACTTTGTATAAATTTAGTGTGTTTTATGACCCTTCTCAGTATCTCCATACCAGTCCTGAAAGCTTTGGTCAGACAGTGGCAAAGGGTGTGTAGCACTTCTTTGTAAGAACATAACATCTTTCTGAGTTGAGTTTCCTAAAGCAGGAGGTATATGGAGTAGAAGAGAGGAACACATTGCTTTCAAAGCTTCCCTATTCTGGGGGATAGATAGAAGGCTGGTCTGATGACTTGTTAAGGCTCTTTCTGATCCTGTGACTCTTAAACAAAAGAATATATGTACCCTTGCACGTTTTGCCTTTCTTTGCTTTAGTTGGCTGTGGTTTTTGTCCCCTCTGAAGGTTGGTGATGGGCACGTGGATGCCTCAGACAGACCCATTGTCCTCCCATCTTTAAGCATTACCTCATCCTCTTCTGGTTAACTCCCACTGACTGGCTCTGAATCAGGCAGCCTCCATATCTCTTGGTATCTGCTGTTAAAGGCCAGCCATGACTCAGAGTATTTTTAAAGCCTTGCAAAGCAATTATAATTCATTGTCCTTAATAAAGTTGGTTCCACCTCCGCACAGTGTTATGTTTTTCTTAGCCACTCCTCAACTTGAGGAGTTACTGGTTCTTTTCCCCCAGAAGGACATACCCTTTTGCTTGATAGTGGCAGGACAGTCAGATCATCAGCACCAGTGTTGCTGCACTGAGACAAAATGGTGCAGAGAGGAATCGGGGAAGTGGGGGTGAGGAAAAAATCCCTCCACCAAAGAGCCTTGATTGTGATCCTGGGCTTTGGTTTGGAGGGAAAACAAAAAGCCTGAGTACAGAAACATTCCTTTTTGCCACTGATCTTGAAAGCTGCCGTTGCTGCTCTGAGTTTCTGAAGATAGCTTCATTCTTCTACTTGAATCTCTGCAGTTCTACTGTATTGGCCTTCTGTTTTGTCACGCTGTTCCCTGAGTTCCAGTCTGCTGGCTCTGCTGTTGGCAGGGTCAGACGGATAGGAGGGTAAATGCTCCAAGCTGAGCAATTCTTTTTCTCACAACTTGCATGTCTACACACAAATGTGCAACACTTCTGCTGAATCCCAGAATGACTGACTGTTCTTACAAAAACCACTAAATAGCTTACTTTTCTATTGCTGTGGTTGTAGATCCTTCTCCCTCCCTCATTCCCAAGAGATACTTACTTATTTACTGATTTTTGCATTGTTTGATGGATATGCACTGAATGTTTAGGATTAGCTATCTGTGTTACACATTTAAATCCCCATTTTTTTGTCTACAGATCAGGTCCCATCAATAGCTGCTCAGCAGCTTAGGCGTCCAGTTTGGAAAGCTTGTGGAAGGCCTTAGAAATCAATGTATTATTGTCAGAGCCTGCCAAATACAAACAAACTTTCTTCCAGGAAGCTTTCAAAAGTTCACGTGAGCTGCAACTAAAGCACAACTGCTGGCTACGTGGGCTCAGTGTCTAAAGCAATAAGATGTGGTAGGCACTAGGATTCCATAGCAATTTCTAGCCTGCCTGGTATGGTGGTGGGGTAGATGTGAGTTCAGAGATCAGTAAAATTATCTTTAATGTACAGTAGTTGTTCAGAAATTTGTTGTCAGGCTTACAGAGTGGGAAACAGCTCTGTTTGCTGGGTATTGCTGTGGAGTAGTGGCATTGCTAACAAGGACTCTGGTAGCTCAACAGCAGCACTGGCTTTAAAGCTATTTCCACAAATCCCATTGAGCCCTGCCAGAGGGCATCACAGTCCTTGTTTCTCTGCTTTCTAAATCCCCACTGTATTCACAGGCCTTTCTGTTGTTTGAGTTTGTTTGGGTTTTTTTTAAAATATTAATGGCCTAACGGAAAAATGTTTGATTCATCTCTTTGTGTCTATTTTGGTAGCAGTAGGATATCTTTGCTTAAAATCTATAATTTTGATTTGTGCCCCTTAGAGTTTGAAGCTGTGGGGATGCTTGCTCAAGTGTAGTCTGTCCCGAAAGCCTTCTTCTCTCCCCTTTGAAAGAGATGCTTATTGTAGTTCTGGTGTGTAAATAGTGTTCGAAATGTAAATAGTAGCATGCAGATTAATTGATTCTTGCACATGACTGCTTTTCACCCTGAAAGTGTTTATTATGGAGAGGAAAGGTGTCCACCAGGAGAGTTTGCTGGTGAGTCCTGAGTGGTTGTCTGGGCTGTCCCTCACCCCGGTGGAGCAGCAGGAGCCCCTCAGCTGCCTGCACTTGTGTCTGCCCAGGTGGCTGCACCTGAGGAAGGTGAAGCCCTGGCCATCCATTTGGGCCCTGGTTAGTTGCAGGGCCTCCCTTGCCTTTTTCTTTTGCTGCTTGGCGTTAGAACGGCATTAGACTGTAAAGAGGAGAGTCAGTGGCAGCACCTCCTACCAGTTATGGGAGGTTGCCATTCACTTCTGGCAGGACTAAACATGGTGCTATAAGAACTGTCCTAGATGTCAATATGTGTTTTACTGCATTAAAGATGCCCTTGTTAAAATTGGTCTTGGTTAATATGGTTGGTTACAAGAGAAACTATTGTCTGAATTTTTGATTCTGGTTCCCTTCTTGCTGTGTCTGTCTTTTGGGTGCGTTGAAATAGCAGTTCTGCAAATACCTAGAAAGGAGATTAGACCTCAAAAGGCATCAAGCACTGCTGAATGTTCCAGTTTCTCTCATTTTTGTTTTTTCTCTGAATCTTTTTCAGATACCTGTAAGAGGTGATGAAACTGTCTAAAACAAATGAAATAAAATTACCCTGATCCATCAGCTACCAAATTTTGCTGCTTGAAAAAAAAGAAATTTGAAAAAATCTGTCTCCCGTAACAGGCAATATATGAAGAAGTGTTGTACTACTAGCGTGCACGAGGCAGCACTGTTAGCTGTTTTTTGTGTTTTGGCAATATAAGTGTGTTAATAAAAAGCTCCACATGTATGTGTGTTCACGTTCACGCTGTGTACATAGGAGAGATGGACCTTGAGCTCTGGGGAGATTGGTATGTGGGTTTGTGACTCAGAGCTGTTCCTCATACATATATTCCAGATTAGTTCCAGCTGAATCTTTCTCTCTGGTTCATCTGAAGGTGTACAGCAAGGTGTCAATATTTACCCTTTGTGTATCATTCCTTTTTATACGAATGTATTCTCTTGTGTTCCTTTTTTATCAGTTGTAAAATTGATTGTAAAAGCCAACTACACTTACCGATTGAAAGTATTGCTATAACAGAACTGCATGCCCAGTATAGTTTGACTTGAGCTTTAGTTTTCTGATTTCAGACTGGTTCCCTTCAATTTAGGAGAAAAGCATAGATCAGATGCATAATGTATTACTTGTCATCTTTAGCGTTATACTGTGGTATTGTATCACATGCTGATCTCAATGGATGTAACTGGAGTCTACTTAGGAAGTTAATGCAACTTCCTGGTAATTCATTTTAAGCTATTGAAAATGGTCTTGGTCATGCTACTTGTGTTCTTGGGTTTTTGTTTTTTAATAGAGGCATTTTTTAGGAATGTTTTAATACACTTATGATGGACAATACAATAGTTTTAATAGTCGTGCAGTATTCTGTATTTACTTGAAGTAAATCATTTTATATGCAATTTGTTAGATAATTACAATTTTATAAATAAAATTGTGTGAAATATGATGTTGTGAATGTGTATGTACTCTTGATGTAGCACTTAATATTAATAATAGAAAGATACATTCATTGAAAGTTCTTCCAGGAAAACATCCCTACCTCCTTTCCTCCAAACTAACTGGGGAAATAAATCCCCATCTCTCATATGCATTGTGTTCTGATTAAATCACAAAACATGCTCATGCCACCAGTGGCTGCCCTTAGGTGAATAATAAGCTAAGGCATAAAAAACACGTCCCCACATGAAGAGATCCCGTATTTGCTGTAATCTGTTGTTGAAGTCTCTGCTTAATGAACATGCTATGCTTCTTTCCAACAGGTTGCTGATGCTCCTCAGGCTGCAGTGGCTGTGCTTTCCCCAGATTATTCTGGTGACTCTGGTGTGTTTGGAAGTTGCTGTTTTGCAAGACTTAGACAAATTCCCACCTCATTCCTTAAAAGTTTAAATAAGTGAAACATGTCCTTAAACGGAAGTAGTGAGAACTGGCTTACATTATTGTGCAGGTAAAAATGGGTAATGATATCTCGAGCTGCTTTGGATAAGAGGAAGAAGCAGACTTTTAAAAAAAAAGTATTTCAAAACCTTTAGGTTTTGTACACAAGATGGCACTGTGAATTTAAAAGCAGGTCTATATCCAGATTGAAATCAAATGCCTTTTGCATATTTCAGGCATATGACATTTATCTGTATGTATGTAAATGATTTGGCAAAATAAACATCTAAACTGGGGACGGATTGACACACAAACACAGGAATGACGAAAAGTTAACAAAAAAGAAAAGCCAAGGGCATTGCCTAAAAGATGTGACAGCCTTGGATAAATGTTTTCATGATAGAGAGGGAGACTAGGAGTGGCTACCTGCCATCTGTCAAATTCTTAACAGACTTGTACACTGATTCTTGAAGTTGAGGCTAATTACCATTTTGAAACAAATGACCTATTCCAATGGGTGCTCCAGATGCAAGGCCAGTATTGTTGGGATTTGTGCCTTACCCAGAATGAAGCTTCTTATTGAAATGTAAAAATACGTGGATGTGTTCACCTTCCTGGCAGTGAGATGTTGGGCCTTGCAAAGTTTGTACAGATGCCGACAAGCATGACACTCGAGGGAGATGCTGTCTGCCCTGGGGTGTGGCCATAGTGTTTGTTCTGGCTTGGCTGTGGTGGTGTTAAGACAAAGAGAAGGCCCATTGCTGTCATAGAAACAGTCTGAGCAGCAGCTTTGTTTAGATGTAATCTAGCTAGTCAACATCTAACTGAAATTACTGTCAGTGATTTCACTTCACTTGACTTCAGTGAGTAGTGAAATGCATGTGATGGTAATGTCCTTAGATCCCATTTGTTTTTAAAGTTGCTCAGAGGATAAATAATTTTCCAGCTACATAGAAGCGACCTGCAGGCTGCAGCATGCCTCAGGACAGCATGGCATTTGTGTGGCTTAACAGTCTCTTCAGTTACCTCCTCCTTCTGTGACATACACCCATCTTTGCCCTTATGTGGGCTTTCCTTCCTAGGCTCAGCACAGATTTTATCTAGGAATGTAAGTAATTTGATATTCCAACCAGGGAAACCATCTGTAAATAGGGTGTCACCATTGGCCTGAGTTTATGCTTACTGTGGCAGTGGTATTCCTGATAAATATTTGGTGATGAGAAGGAGCTAATGCTTAACCACAGCTCCAGTCAGACAACCAAGTGGGAAATCTGTCAACATCACAACCAGTTTGTGTGAGCACTTGCAGTTTATACCAATGTGAAAAGGAATAGTCTTTTTCTAGAACCAGGTAGGTTGTATTACTGGCCTTTTGAGTAGTATTTTGGGTTCTGTTTAAGTCAATAGAAAGAGTTTCTGTGCTTGAGAAAACTTGTGAGGGCCTGTGAGCTGTTACTGTAAACAAGCTGGGTATGTTCAGCAGCAGTGCAGAGGTTGTCTATTATTTGGAGCCTGATGTCACGAGCTCCTGGTCTGTGTTGACAGCTCTGCACTCCATCAGTGGCTTTATTGCACTAGTGCAAGCAAATGCCTTTTTGAATGTGTGTTTTGTTGTTTTGGTTTTCTTGCTGTTGTACAGTGTGGTATTGGAGGCTTTTTCTGCATGTTTCTGGCACTGGATTAAATGGATGTGGAATCTCTGCAGTGTGAAAATTCCTGTAGCATCTGCTGTGTTTTACTACAATCTGAGAGCTTAAGCTGACTATTGAAGGCAAGTTTCTTTTAATACCCAGCTTGTGTAAACAATCCCTTTACCCTCATGGCTGGCATCTTCCCATCGTAGTATCTGAGGGATAGGCAGTGGTCTCATGGAGCTTGGGAGTGAATTTGTGAAGGTCAAAAGTGGTGGTTTGCAATTACCTGGCATGGGATCTCATAGGTGCTGACCTTGGGTTTGCTGCCTCTGCTGGTAAGAAAAGGAACTTGAAACTTCTGAGGCTGGCACTTCAGCACTAGGAATGCTGAATACACTTTAAAATGTTATAGATTCTTACAACCTTCATGCGTGGTGGGCTTGATCAATCTAGGCAATGGTATCACACCAGTTCAAAATAACATCTGCTGACTTGTTGGAAACTGCTGTCCCAACTGGCTCCTTGTTTTACCCAAGTGCTGTCGGCTGGTTAGACCTACAAAAGAGCAGCTGTGAGGTAAGATGCTCAGACTGGCAGTTTTCCATCTTCCTTACCTAGGAAAGGAGAAAAAAAGAAGTCTCTTGCACCTTCCATTTCTCACTCGATGGGCTTCTGTTGAACAGCTGCTGCAAGATATTCCTTTAAAAACTCATCTATAAAACCCTCCCAGTAAATAAAGAAGCAAGCCCAGGAGCACCCATACACACATGGCTTTATGGGATAAGAGTTGTATCATGCATTGCTGCTAAAATGCATGACTGTTACGCCACACAGTGCCTCTTGTGTGAGCACACACAGTGAAAGTGGTTGGAATAGCTTCCTTAATATCTGCTCAGCTGAAAGGCAGTGATTGCATTGGGCCAGAGCCAGGAAAAAAAAAGAACTCACCAGTGCATGATGGTGCAGTTGCGGCTTCTGTGTGGGATTAGAAAAAAAGGACAAACCACAGGGTAAAGTGAGTGCACTGAAATTTTTATTTGTTACCTCTAGGTACCACGAGTTTGACATTAATAGGCAAGACCAGTGAATGAGCAGCCGTACATTGCATTCAAACCTGAATCTCCAAAGCACCAAAAATTGAGCTAGACTTACTTCTTAATCCTATAGTCAGCACACTAGTCTGGACTTGCTGCATCTTGTATTGTCCCTAATTTAGTAGTACATTTTTATGTAGTTAGGGGGCATGAGGAAAGAGTCAATTGTGTAGTACCACTTCTACATCATCATAGGACTACAACATGCACATTCTACTATGTGGCCCAAGCAACAAGAATACAAGTAAAACAGTTACGGGTGGAGACAGGTTCATGTTAACACCACCTATGAATTTGTAGAAACCTTTTTGGATGGGTACCTACAGCAGTTCATCAATTTATGTGGGAACGTTACACGCATGCACAAGTGATACAGTGGAAAACATAGCAGGAGCACCAGCAGGACGGAGGACAAAGGTGAAATCTGTGATGAGATGTACTGGAAACAAGACCTTCCTCAGCTTTCTACAGCAAGTCTCTGCTCTGTTAGCGAGGCCTGCTGGGCAACAGTTTTGTTCTCATGGCTGCGGAGTTTTGATATGACTTCTAGAAACGCCATGCTCTGCACTTCCTTTTGAAGAGGTTCTGGAAAAGGAAATATTAAAAGAAACAGTGCTTTGTATGAGACAAGCAGAAGAAAACTGCGAGAAACTTTTCTAGTAAACCCTGTACACACAAGCATGCAGCTGTGAATATGCATAATCTGGTTATTGTTTAATTTGGAATTGCTTTTGAGGATGGAGAGACAACTTTTCAGGGCCTTCAGCATACACAAACTCCATGGATTTCAGGTAATGACGAATGATGAAGCTGCTGCATAGCACTGGATTGCCTTCCATAACAGATGCCTAGGAAGTATTTTTAGTGGAAACATTTTTTGGTTCATTCTTTAAACTAGCCTGACCAACTGAGCTGGCCATGACAGGCTCATTGCATCATTTGTGTGTGTCAACTCTTAGTGTTGTGTGGGGGTATGAGATGGGTCCTTTATGAATGTGGCATCACCTGGTCACTGTTTGCTGTCCCTTTACAGCTCAGCTCTGAAGTTAATGCAAACACAACACGCAGAGCATTGCCCAGTGCTGTGCCTATGGATGCAGTGTTTATGTACTACTCAAAACTAGGAGACACTGTCTAATGATTTTGATCCTGGATTGCGTATTACTTACTTTTTGTATTAATTAAGAGAGGTTGGGAGCAACTCATAAAATCAAGCAATTTGTAAGAAATTTGACAAGTTTTCTCAAAGCCTTGTACTCTGAACATCTCACAGTTTTGATCTAAAATGGTTGGTTTTGTTTCATGCCTCTGTAGTGAAATCCCACTCAGCAACAAATACAAATAATTTTGCTTTTCCACATGTTGCTGGGGGCCTAATCTCTGAATTTCCTGGGAGAATACCCAACCACCTGTTTCAGATAGCTAAGCTTTATGCTGTACTATTTACTTTTTGTTTTTAAGCAAGCTTTGGCATTTGTTTCCATCCTTACCTACTTTCTTATTCACGTTTTTAGTTCTCATGTAGTTTAACCTCTATCATGTAAGAGCTGAAACCTCTTACGCTGCTGTGCACCTGGAAATGTGTACATACAGACAGATGTCAGTGAAGCTGTTGGGGTGTTCATGCTATGTGTGCACTTCCTGCTTTCTCCTGAGATACCAACATGTTTAAGGAGGCATTTCACTGTGCCTTACCATGGCTGATAACATCCAGTTTCATGGAGACTCCTGCCTACAGAAAACTCTGCTAAGAATGCCCTGCTTTGGATGATTCTTCCATTTCCCATTGTCCTCATTTTTCTTTCCCTAACCATTCACTCGGTTGCAAAGCAACTTTCAAATGGAAAGAATCATATAAAAATAGGTATCTGTTAACCACTTAACACCATCTGAAGTTCAGCAAAGGCAAATGCAGAGTTCTTCACTTGGAGAAGAATAACTCCAGCCACCAGCAGGGGCTAGGGGCTGACTTGCTGGAAGCAGCTCTGTGGAGAAGGACCTGGGTGTCCTAGTAGACAAAAAACTGTCCATGAGCCAGTAGTGTCCTTGTGGCCAAGAAGGCCATTGGTATCCTGGGGTGCATTAGGAAGAACATAGACAGCAGGTCAAGAGGACCCTCTGCTCAGTCCTGATAAAGCAACATCTGGAGTGCTTTTGTCCAGTCTGGCCTCCTCAGGACAAGACAAGGAGTTCCTGGAGTGCATCCAGTGGAGGGCAGCGAAGATGACTAAGGGACTGGAGCATCTCTCACAAGGAAAGGCTGAGGGAGCTGGGCCTGTTCAGCCTCAAGAAGAGATGACAGAGAAGGAAAATAATCCATGTCTGTGAGTATCTGAATGGAGGGTGTGAAGAGGACAGAAATCAGACTCTGCTCAGTGATGCCAAGCAACAGGACAAGAGGCAACAGGCAGAAGCTGATGCACAGGATGTTCCACCTGAACATGAGGAAGAATGCAGGTGACTGAGCACTGGAACAGATTGCCCAGAGAGGTTCCGGAGTCTCCCTCACTGGAATGTTGTGGATGCAATCCTGTGCCATGTGCTCTAGGATGGCTCTGCTTGAGCAGGTAGGTTGGACCACTGTGGTCCTTTCCAACTTGACCCATTCTGATTCTGTGAATACATAGATGCTGGCAACATCAAGTTAAATGTGATGCCAGATACCACATAACAAAGAATAGTAACAACAGCAGCCACTGGAGAATTAAACTGAACCAGTGGAACTGTTTCTAGTCTTTATTGAACTATACTGGGGTCAGTTACAGTAATTTCACGACTATAAGGCGCACCCTTTTGACTAAAATTTTCCCTCGAACCCGGAAGTGCGCCTTATAGTCCGGTGCGCCTTATCTGAGGGACAAAGTGGCAAAAGTTACCAACCCGGAAGTGCGAGCCACGATGGGGAGTGGCCCCGCAGCAGGACCGGGCTGCGAGGGGGAGTGGCCCCACGGGGCTGTGCCGGGCTGTGAGGAGGGAGTGGCCCTGCAGCAACGTCGGGATGTGAGGGGAGACGGGCGCCGTGGGGCGGGCCTGCCGGCATCGGGGCGGCCCCAGCGCTGCATTGGGGCGGCCACCGTGTTGGGGGGGAGGGAAGCTGCTGGAATCGAGGTGGTGGCCGCGTGCGGGGGGGCAAAGCCTCCGGAATCAGGGCAGCCCCAGCGCGCGGGTGGGGAAAGCCGCCGGAATCAGGGTGGGCCCACTGGAATCGGGGCGGACCCGCCGGCATTGGGGCGGCTCCGGCGTGGGGGGGGGGTGGTAGGGGGGGAAGGGTGCTGTAATTGGGGCAGCCGCCGCGTGGGGCGGGGGGGAGAGCTGCCGCAATCGGGGCAGCAGCGTCACAGGGTGAGCCTGCCGGCATCGGGTCACTTGAAGTGCCAGGAGACTCCCGGAGTGCACCAGCAACGCGCAGTTCCTGGTGCGCCAGGGGGGATGCGTGACACCCGGAGCGCCACGGAACTCCCGGAGCAGCGGGGCCCCGCGGACGCTGCACGGAGCGGCGGCGGCCATGCCCCGGTCCCCGTGACGCCCCACGGAGCGGCAGCAGCCATGCCCCGGCCCCGCGGACGCTGCACGAAGCGGCGGCGGCCGTGCCCTGGTCCCAGGGATGCCCCACGGAGCGGCGGCGGCCATTGCCCAGCCCCGCGGACGCTGCACGGAGTGGCAGCGGGCATGCCCTGGTCCCCGGGACACCACACGGAGCGGTGGTGGCCATGCCCCGGCCCCGCGGATGTCGCACGGAGCTGCGGAGGCCATGCCCCGGCCCCGGGGACGCCCCACGGAGCGGCGGCAGACATGCACAGGCTGGCCCAGGGGCCATTGGCTGCCGGGTTGAGGCAGGGCTTTGGCCAGCAACCGCGCAAGGGAGCTGGGGGCAGAGCCTAGCTGCAAAAGAAGGTGCGCCATATATTCCGGTGCGCCTTATATTCCGGTGCGCCTTATGGTCGTGAAATTACTGTACTTTAAAAATAACTATATAGGTCTGTTCACAGTAGAATAAGGAAACGCGGTTCACTATGTGGAAACAGTAATGAAAACAGTTTAGAGGCAACAGAACTGTAAGAGGTGTAGTTTAGTATTTTCCCATGTAGAGAGCTCCTTGATCCTCCTTTCCTTGGTTTAAATAGTAACTCCCCCAACTTAAAAGTTAATACCAGGGTTGCTCAGTTGTTATTCTTGTGTCCTTACTCATTTTTACACAGTTCTGTTCATCAGGAAGCAGGGCAGAACGGGATCAGTCAAATGCTGGGCCTTAACTTCATAGGTGCATAATTCAGTGACCTGCTGCTATCTGTTTTCTGGGAGCAGGGTAAGGAGCCTGATGCCTTAGGCAAAGCTTAGAGTGCGGTGGCAGACTGAACTTGGATAACCCTAAAATACCCCCCTAAGACTGGTCTGTACTCCAGTGGACAAGAGATACAGGTCTTTGACTTTAAATAACTCTGTCAGTCCTGCAGGTGACAAGATTCAGGAAGGGAAAATGCAATGGTCAGATTTACTGAAGATGATTATTTTAGTTGGAAGCAGTGGAAATAAAGATCAAGACAGTGAGGCTGACTGTGAACCTTTGACAGAAGCCTTCTGCTCTAAATTGCATGGATAGTCCCAAGCACGACATGGCTCTAGAAGGTTGTGAGTAACAACTAAGTTTACATTTCTTAACATTAAAGTGAGTGCTTACTGAAAGCTGAGGCTTGTTAGCAAATTTTGAGCACAATCTTTGCACACAGAAATGTGTATACTCTCTAAAACCAAGTATTTGTTCCTGTAAGATGGCAGGAATACAACATTCACTTGCATGGATGTACAGGTCTCCAAAATTACACTTGCAGTTGGCATGGTGAACTCTGTTTGTAAAAAAAGCATCTTTGTTTACAGAGACAGCATATGTTTAACTGTGGTAACTTTTAATCTATTAACTGAATTGCCATAAACTAATCTCTAGAGAGCCTTCATATGTTTCACACTTGGCAAGTTGTGCAGACAGGCTCTGACTTTACACCTTTCTGTAATTATTCCAGTTCTTTGTCATCTTAGTTGTCTGTAAATGCTTAAACCCTATGGAATGAAATTTGTTCTCCCTCCACAGATTCAATCTGAACTGAATGAAAGAAATGTAGCAACATTTTGAAAACCTGAATGAAATTTCCCCATGACACCTTGCTCTTTTTTGTTTTGTGGTTTGTTTCTTCGCCCACACAGAGGTGGGAAATTGCAGTATCAAACCACAGCCTGCTCCAGCAGCCTGTAAACAGCCTGATCTTCAGCAAAGGGTGAGCTCAGAGAGATGAGAGTTTACAGTGTCCAGCAGTGATGTGTGTTAGTGCCTGTTGTGCCTGGTGGGCTGAGCATGACAGGGTTGTTGAGGGAAGGAGTCTTCCTAGTGACATAAATGTAAGGATCCTTCCTAAAGCACCATCACACTTCAAGTACAGGGAACTTGCAGCTAGAAATGAAAATAAAGGTCTTGTGATCTGCATGTTTGCAAAGACGACTTGATATCATATCGCTCTTCATTTGTTTCCTGTCAAAGTTTGGGCTAGCTGCATCCTACAGCAGCCACGGTCAAATTTCTGCAGTTAATATCCAAAACTGAGTTAACAACTTCATCCTTGACACTATAGATAAACACTGCAGAGTCATAGTAAATGGAACCTTTGTGTCTATATCCATTGTGAACAGAGAACCAGTTACAGTGTGTTTGCACACGCTCTGTGTTCAGCTGTAGGAGAGAACTATATTGCATACATAAATCTTGGGAAGCAGCCTCTCCTGCATACTCACCAGATCCTATAAGAGCACAGATCAGTACCATGGAGTTATATTTTATTTCTGGAGCACTCCTGTCGTCTGAGAGCAGTCTGTGTAGAATCTGAACAAGCTGAGCATTTTCAAGATCCTTTTCAGCAGTGACTGAAATACAAGTGAAAATTTGTAAGTCTGTAAGTAACACTTGCTTTGATGCTTCCATGAGTTACCCCTTTAATGAAACACAATCTCTCACCCGAGTGAAAGTGAGGCTGGGGTACATAACTCATTGGTATAAAACTCAAGCACGTATTTGATGGTATGATGACAGGAATCACAGCTCTTGCTATAAATGAGAAGGTGTCTGAGTGCTTGAAAGGACAGTCATAGAGTTTAATGATGAAATCCAGTCTTAATGTGCAGTAAGCTGATGGAAAAGCCATGAGGCTTTCTAGCCATTTAGGCCAACACCTGGAATATTTCAGCTTTCAAGATTTCCATTGCCTGAATTTGCTTTAGGAAATGCTATCTGGGTAAATATAGATTGTGTAGTTCTTGATTCCATGGTAGAGGGAGCTCAGAGTCCATTATAAAGCCTGTGGAAAACTTTTCAAGATTTCCATTTGAGTTACTGCCTCTGTAGCTTTTTAAGATTACATGTATTGAATTCAGACTCAACCTTTAAATGCCTGAAGACAAGACAAAGAGATGATGCATGTGATAGGAACATCTTTCCTTTTATTTGAAACAATTCCTTGATGTATTGGCAGTGATTAGAAAGTTGAACAGAGCATTCCTGTAGTACACAATGGCAAGAGATGAAATCAAGAACAAAAATATGTAAGGTTGTGTAGTTCCTTAGTTAACAAGTAAGCAAATAGGATAAACAAAGCCTCTGTTGAGCATTTACTTTCTTGTTTGAAAAGCTGAGGTACTACAAATGGAGGTCAAGACATGTAATTAAGCCTGCCTTCATATAGCAATTCTTAGACTTACTTCTGGGTAATTTAATGAAGACATACTGGGGGCATTAACCACATCAGTGTATTCCATAGCTCTTACTTTTTAGGTAAGTGGACGCTTCACTTTGAGAAGCTCTTCAAAAGCAGATTAACATTCCAATGTAGGAATGGGGTCAGGTCATATAGTCTCTAGTCTAAGGTATGTTTGCTTTGTGGGTTTTACCCCAAATCTGAAAGTTAAGCTAAAGGCCTTTCTAGATTGCATCATGGAGCAGATCCTGTATAACCAGCACCCTCCAGTTTCCTGCGTAACATGATGGCTTGCCTGTGTCTGCAGGAACCAGCACAGAAATACTGAAAGGCAGGTGGAAGGAGGAGGCTATTCTACATTGCATTCTCCCTCTATGGCTTGGGCATAGGCTAGATAGGAAACAGGTGGAGTGAACTGCTGGGATACTCACCTAACTCTAGCGCTGCTATCAATGCCAGTGCAACGAGAGCTTCATTTTGCATTATTACGTGTTCGCTGGTTGCCATGGTTACTAAATGCTTGATGCCACCGCTCTGTACAATAGTCCTAATTACATCCTAAAATAAATAGTGCAAAGATGAAAAAGTTCTGCATTGCATACAAACGGTATTAAATAAGGGAACCATCGGGGTGCTGTGTTATCTGTGGGTAAGGATACTCACTAGCTTTATGCACATATAAACACTTTATACATCAATGTACACATGTGCAGGGCTACACTTGATCTGTTACTGCTCTGCAATTGTAAGGTGTTAAACCAAGGCAGGCAACCTCATAACTGACACAGATAATGAACTCTTCCAGGTTATATGGTGTAACCCAAGTTCTCATGCTGTGCCATCAATCATCAAATAATTAGTGGTTCAAAGTATCCAACAAACTATGTATTTAGGGTAAGGAAATACACAGATGTAGTTATAGTAAAGTTATAATGCTTCATTTCTCTCCACGAATTTTCAGGGTTTCTTAAAAATGTTCAGAGGTGAGAACACAAACCTTACTATGTAACAGAAATGGTGTACTTGAAAAGCTCTTTAGACATGGACAGGTAAACGAGCAGTGGTCTCTTATGGAATTTTTCTTCTAATACAAAGCAGGTAAGGAAAAGGGAGGTATGGGACACCATTGTGTTGATTTCTGTTCTAAAGCTAGCTGCTGAAATGAACTTCTGTGCAGTACTGCTGCCCAGTATCTAGGAACTTAAAATGTCATTTAACTGACTTAAATGTATCTAAAGCAGATCAAAAATACACAGCTCAGATTCTGTTTTCAGGTCCAAAATTTCATCCAACTTACGTCACAAGAGATAAATAAAGATTTTTGGTCTCTACAGGTGTTTGTTAGTTATAATTTCAAAAGTGGTTGTGCACCTCATGTTTTCATCATCTTTTATCCCAAAAATGTGCAAAATGTTTGCCTGAAAAATCCGGTGACTTGGAATGCTGAAAGGAAACTATTCAAGGAAATGTAGAGTGGGTTTTATTATTTTTTATTTGTCTTATGAGTGCACAAAGGTTTGAAGTAGCATTTATTTCTTTAAACAAGAATATGACTTAAATTTTTCATCTGTATCTTAAATTTCCATTTAAAACTCTACCCTCTTTGTTACACCAGCTACAAGCCAAAACCAATAAACTGACCTATGTGTTGAGAATTAATTACTTTTTTAGTCTTTGCAGAGGCACTGGTGTTGTTTATGCAAAGAAATAGGCACAATAATAATCATAATCTCTGAAAATGAAAGTATTTTTAGATAATCATACTGAAGATACTCGCAGCCCAAATTACAGCCTAATTACCCAAGAATATCACATTTTAAATATTTTTTTTCCTTCCTAAATGACATAATGTATACAAGCATTTAAGTATTTTTATATTTTTCTGTACTTGAAATTATGTATTTTATTATTTGTGGTTTTCTGCTGGAACACCAAAGTAGTTTTCAGACTGAGACAACATGAGAACTGCTAAGTTCTATTTGAATTGGTGTGGAATTTTGGCTATGTAAGTCTTAGGAACCAATCAGCATCTTTGACATAAAAGTTTTTTCTATTGTAGGTGAGCATCACTGTTTAAAAGGCAGAACCAAATAGATGACAGCCATCATTGTGGCTGAAATCACAGGTACCTACTCCAGTTTTACAGAATGACTAAAACTGACTGTTGTCTTTGTAAATATTACCCCAAAGCATTTAAAATTAAAAGCTGAATTCAAGCCTGATGTTCTTAAGAGCCATACAGCTGTCCTCATATTCAAACCTAGCGGGCAGCAAAAGCTTAAAAAACCCTTATCCTTTCAGCTGTTATCCTTTTCATGTCAAATTTCCTCTGTGAGTACATGCACCCCACAAAAATTATTTCACCTGTGATAATGCTGTTATTTTCTGCCTTAATAGCTACTTGATTTCATCAGTAGTGTCTCCATATTTAGAACTGAATTCTGTTGTCCTATAGAGAGTATTTATTAAGTCTCACATCTGTGGTGGTGTTTGCCATCCATGCGTGCATGCTGGGGACTCCAGAGAGGGGGGCAGAAAAAGTGAGAACCAGAAAAACCCTGATCAGTTTTAGAGGCTGAACATAAAATGGATAATTGGTATTAGACAGAGACAGTGATGTTCGAAATCAGCGAAGATTTAAATCCCTCTAAGGCCTGTTGATTTGTTCTTGGAGACACTCAGTATACATCTTGCCCCTACTACATTTTTCACTTCATAAATGCCATGGATGAATGAAGAGGTCACTGTTACAGTCCAAGCTCTCCAATTCACACTTGCTATTTAAGCTCAGTAATGCAGCCTGTGTTCAGATCACTGAACATACTAAAGGAAGTCTGAGCCTGAAACAGCCTGTCTCCAGAGATGTGTTTGTCCTTTATAAGGCTGCTTTGTCTAACACTCAGCTGAACAAGAATGGTGGACTTGGACTGCTTAGGTAAAGATGTGATGGGAGGGGCAAATTAATTTTTCCTAATGTTATACCTTTTGCCATACACAAGCAAACTTTTGTTAGAATTTGAAATAAATTATAATTTCTAATGATACATCAGAATCTTAAAACTCTGAAATATGCTGTATGACGAGTAGGGACAGACTATTTCTGGATCTCAGTTTTATGTAAATATATAACAAGATCCTAACAAATGAGTTCACTGATTCTTCATATATAGCATCATTAAAACACAGAGAATACAGCATGCTGAACTTCTGCAGGATACATTAAAAATAAAAATGAGTCAAGCCTTGGGCAGAGGAGATATAACACATGAATACCCAAGTTGGTTCGCTAAGGATTGAAAGCTGGGGGGTTGGTTACCACCAGCAAATGCACAGGTAAGTCTTAGTTCTGACAAGCTGACCTTCTCCACTAACTTACTTTTGATTTGCTGTGTCGTATAAGTGCAGAAAGTAGTCTGTTGGACTCTCCCATTACACCTGCGTGATCCTTGGCTTCACACCACTCCACCAACCGTTCCACCAGTTTTACGTTTTTGCCCAGCTGTTCAGCTGCTTCTGCTACATGATGCCGGAGCCAACAACACAACAAAAAGGTTGTCACTTTTTTAAAGCAAGTGCTAGAAAAACAAGCTGAAAGTTACTAACTTGGAAGAGTTAGAAGAACTTCACTAGCCTGCATTACCAGTGGGAAAATTCTAGGTTGCATTGAAGCAAGTAAAGCCAGTCAAAATGAAAATAAAAATCCAGAAAAACATTAATAACCCAGCTTTTGAAACAACGTATCAGCCCAGTTAATGAAGCTTGTGCACTGATTAAGAGCAGGGAAAATACAGGTCACAGCACACCCCAGCTGAGCTGAGAGCCAGCTCAAGAATTAAAAACCAGAGGGACTGCTGCTAGAAGGGAGTGTGGTCAGTTAGATCACGTTTGATAGACTGTAAGTCACATAAATTTCTCCATAAAAATTCTATTTCATATCCAATAGCTTTGCTAGAACTAGAATGGATCTTTTGAAAAAACCTGTGGGACTGAGTCAAAAATAAATACACAGCTAATTTACCTCATGAACTATTTCTGGTTTTTAGCAGACTTTGCTTTATAAATCCCCATCCTGGGAACAAGTTGGTAACTTTTTGGAATTTCAGTCTATCAATTAATAGAGTATTATCCTATTCTAAGGACCGAAGTACAGCCAGGGAATACAGTAAGTGAACAGCAAAACAGGAGTATTAGCTCAAAACACTCACACCTCAATACACACTTGTAATGTGACAGTGCAAAGAAGTTCAAAAGTAAATAAGCATTTGACACCTATTTGGAGAGTCTCTGGTAGTCAGTTTAGGAATTCTGAAAAAAATTCAATCCATATTCCTCTCCTTTCTCATATTCCATGACTTCAGAAATGAAATTTAGAAAAACTCTGCTTCTCTCTTTTAAGAATCTTGGCAGCATATCACAGAGTGAACCAAAGAGAATCACTTAACATAGAGAACAGTTTATTTTTACCTTGTGCATCTATTAACATTCGTAATGTTCCCAGCAGCTTGAACTGAACAGGGGGCATCTCCGATCTGAGAAATTTCAATACAGCTTCTGCAACGCCAGCTGATAGCATCTTAGCCTTATTTACAACTGCACGAATAAAGAACAGGCATTGATATCAAAAACATTTCTGCAAGATGTAGTTTATTTCAGAGCTGGCCTTGAAGCAAATTTTCAGATGTGGTTTGAAAAAGAGGTTGTGAGCACAGACTTCAGGAACAGTGTGCGCTGGTGATATTGTGCTGTGGAAAAATGTCACGGTTCCTGTGAAATTAAGTGCTTTTTTCCTAGCATGCACATGTAACTTTCTGTGTTCAGCTTCAGCACCACCTAAGGGGTAGACTCCTCCCTTTGGTCTAGGAAAGGTATCTTCCACAAAATGCATCAGGCAGAAGCCCATGCTAGTACTTGCATCCCCAAATATGAAAAAACTTCTCTGAGGCCCAACCACACTTCTATTTCTCACAGGGAAAGGAACTAAAGTATCTAATTAGCAGAATAACCTCCTACTCAGTTCCAATTATTCAAACAACACTGTGGCGTGACATGTCTGTAGTCTTTTGTTGCCTTGCTCGCCTCTCCAACCTCTCTTTCATCCCTTCCACCAGTCCATGTTCTCCATTTTCACAGAGCTCTCAGAAATGCATTTAAGGTGCAAACCTTGCCCAGTAGTGTACTTGGAAAAAAGTACTTATTAGGTGTTTGAAATAGTTTTTTGACACAGAGCTCATCATTGGGGTCAGTTATTACTTGCTTGTTTCTTCCTAACAATGCACAGGGATGGTTATGTAGGTCTCTGGCAGACATCCTCCAGCATAGGCCACAGGGAAGCTGACTGATGGAAATGAAAAGAATGACTCACCTAAGAGAGGTAGGCAAATGGAATACTGCTAAGCCTCAGTGGGGTTTAGCTATGTATGCATGATCATTTCTAACAGTTATGATTTGTCAAAACTGAAAACAGTAAAATAAGGTTAAATGGATGAAAGACTTATTTTTGGCTTGGCACAAGTAACCATATACAAGTGTTACAGATTTGCTTTGTTGTTTCGTGCTCTACCTTTATGCTTGAGTAATCAAAACTCGCAAATTAAGTTACTAAAAATGACAAATAAGCATTCAGCTTACTGCCAACAAACAGTAATTAATTGCAATAGGCCAGCTATTCTGTCAGTCATCCTCCAGCTCTAATTTGGCAATTTTCAAAATCTTAAGTAAGATGCAGTGTTTTAACAAAGTGGGCACTGTTCTTTCGTGGGGACCCTCAGCTGTAAGACAGATTGCAAATGAAACAAGCAAAAAGAAAAATAAATATGCAGTGCTCTGGACAAAAAGGGTTGAGAAGTCATATTCAAGGCCTCCTCAGCTCCTCGCCAATTAGAAGGCAGCCCTTTCTTTGGTGGAGAGATACTGTGGGATCAAAGAGGCAAGGGACAGTTACTATGCCTGTGATACATTCAGAACTGCTTGTCTCAACTGCTGTGCAACAGACAAAAAAGCAGTGATGGGCCAGAATGAAAAGCAGCACTCTGACCTGCCTCTAGGAGGGTCAGTCAGAACTCCCACCCACATTCCCTGGGGGGTACAGTGGGAGAACAGAATTTCACCTTTGAGTAGTTAGCAATGTAAAGAGAGGCTTACCAGGAATAGCCAGGTTTCTGAGAGCACTCAGTGCAGCGTGCTGCACAGTTACATTTCCATCCTCCACATGTCTGTCTAGCAGATCCATCAGCTTTTGAACTATGCCATTATCCACCATATGGATGCAGTTTCCGTCTGTGCAAGATGTAACAAGTCACTTGTGAAGGAAAGATTATTACTAAGATTTTTACAATAGCTTCTTATGAATAGAAGGGTTATCTCCTTACTCCTTTTTAGATTTTATTCTTGAGAATGTGACCACCATCATCTGTGGGAATTGCAGTGCTCATGACAAACTTACAAGAGTGACAGAAGAAATACTGAAGAAGGCAAAAATCTCCTATAGCTCTCTATAAATGCAGAATAATATTTTTAAAGTAAGCTTAACGCGTTTGAGGATCGTAAAGTTTAAAAGTAGTGCTGTGTAACTCAACAGCAGCTTTACTGCAACACATTTCTTGTTTGTAGCTGTACAGACAGAGCATTATAGAGGGGCACACATAAATTTACATAAGCTATTATGGCATGTTCTTACCATTTCTGGCAAAATTTGCAATAGCCAGTGCTCCTGCAAGCTGTAGCTGATGACTATTGGAAGGAATCCATGAAAGTACTCTTTGGAACACACTGCCTTTTCCTCCTTCAAATAACTTTTGCATAGATTCATCTAGGGTAAAAAGCACAGAGTCAGCAAGGCAAAGTGTTTGTTCAGGAAACTTCTCTTTATATTTGTGAAGGTCCGCTGCTTCCACTACAATTAATCCAGTCCTGCAATGAGGGACAAAATCTGACCTGTTAAATGTTTGCCTGGTGGGTAGCAGGTCATCTAGGTTATTTAGAAAATTAACAAATAGTGAAATTCAGCAGCCAAACAGTGTTACAAGTATCTGCTGTTGCTTTGTGGAACATAGTGACAGCCCATACTTACCTCCAAGCAATAATAGAACCATGAGATCAGAAGCTGTTTTAAGCTCTGCAATATCATCCTCTTTGTCACTGTCCACAGTCTTCTGGACGATCTCAAGTAAGCACTCCACCAAACCTGCTTCAACCAGCTGCAGTTTAATGACATCTGGAAAATAGCATGGATAACAGGAGTCAGATTCAGGATTTAAAATGCATCTATATCATACACACACATATGTAGGATGGACTGTAAGAAACAGTGATGTCAGTGTTTTCACTGACAACTTGTGTACATAAAACCACGACTTCTTTATTTGAAATTCTTATGGCCAACTTCTCTTATTATTTGTCTAACAGGCTCTCCCTGGCTCTGGACTGCCTTTAGAGCACAGTCATAAGCTGAAGGTGCATGGAGCTCTGCACTTCTAAAAATTAGGATATTTCTCTACAGCAAACTTCTGGCACCTCAGTCATGGCACAGCAGACTGTGATCATGCTTTCCAAAGACAGACAGTATAGCTGCCATTCGTTGAAAGGGCTGCAGGAAGAGTGCAGAAAGGCCAAATCCAAAAGGTTGGGTTGGCAGAGAAATTTGTTCTGGAAACTGATGAGGCAAACCGATTTCTTAGTTGGTATTCAAAGCAAGGCTGGAGAAGGTAATAAATACTTTTTTCAGGTGACATAGAATCTGGGAACAATATTTTTTCTCTTGTTTCTAAAGTAACAAAATATTTAACAGATATTTTCCTTGGAATCTCCTTTACATGCCTAAACTCCCCTTCTGTTAAGAGGGAATGGCTGTCATGCTATGTTAGGTCTTTTCATATATAGAAGTGATTCTGGTAGTTTTTGCATGCTGATTTTGCAAACGAGTCACAAAGCTCTGTAGAAATGTGCAAAATAAATGGTTCTCTCTCCATTTTCAACATGGAATGGTATTTTAACAAAAAGGAGTTTAACTCAAGTTAAAATATTTTTAGGCCATGGCTTTGGAAATACTTTTTCATACAGTTTACAAGCCACACTTGGGAGAGGAAATGTGTTCTACCTCTGGTGAAGGATGTGTTAGACTCCCAGTTTCCTGGTGTCACTAGGCTTTTTGCCTCAGTGAAATTTACTGTTTCTCTAAGAGCAGCTGACCTTCTCATGAACTTTGTAAGGAAACACAAAATCTCCAGCTGAGATTTTTTTTAAATAGGCACTTTTGCACTGAGGTGCTTCAAAAATAGAGAATTCCCTTAGCTATAGAATATGAGGTTGCAGATGTTCTGAGATTTGAAATTGAAATTGCTGCACCAGCATGCTTAATCAACAAGTAAATTAGAAAAAAAGCTTGAAACACCCTAACCACCAAAATCCAGACTCTGCAAATACTTAATTTAGATGGTTTTCCCTTCTGACTTATTGCTAATTATCTACAATCAAAAGCACCTAAACAGTACCAGCAAAGTGAGCTCATTTAAGTGTGCCTTGAATCTACAGTGGAAATGTTTTTCTGACTACCTCTCAACATCTGAGCATCCGAGTTACGATCAGCAGCAGTGACTTTCTCAAATCTTATTGCAACTAAAAAACATACTCTAAGAAAAAACAAGCATTTGAATTGACATATGTCAAATACAGAAAAAGTTCAACCCTATTTTGCCAGTCTCTGAGGATGGAACTGTCTTAGAGCAAACTGTAAATTGTTATATAATAAATTATATATTTTGGAAAAAATGTGCATTTTTAGAACTGAAAAAGGGAATTGATTTCCATGTCACTTAAAATAAGAGTCAAAATAACTTTTTTAATTGAAGTGAAATTTTTTCCTTAGACTTTGTAAAACAGACGCACACAGAGTGTGTATATACAACAGAGTAGAATGAAAAGTAAATCTGAGTTTGCAGTTCTATTTAACAATCTATTAAATTAAAAAAGCTTTAATGCTGAGATGGTTAAAAACAAGGTTAGAGAGCCATCAAATACTGTAATGTCTTCCCTACACAAAGCTGCTTCCCACATCAGTCCAGCTCCACCTGGTAACTCATTTCTTCATTTCCATTAAGACAGATGATGCATTGTATAAGCCACCTTTGTCTGATGCTTTGTTTCTCTGAGAGTAACATCCCAGAGGAGTGATCAGGGCAGCACATCAATTCCTGCTCTGGCTTGAGCAGTGATTCAAACTCCCAGGGGCTGCCTGGGGCTATGTAAGATACACCACCAAACACTCAAATTAAATTCATATGATCTCTCAATGAACAGTAAGGGCAGAGTGTCCAGCCCTTAGGTCTGCAATTGGCATGCCCTAGCAAAAATAATCTTATTGGAAATGGAACTGCCAGTGGCTCTTTGATTCTGGGAAATGATGTCCTGGTGCTCCAATGGTCTGTGAACGCTTGAGCCGATGTTTGCAGACAAATGTTGTGAAGCTCTCTAAAAAAGCAGCTTTTGATATTCCCACTGTGGGCACAGAGCAATAAAATATAATACAATTGTATACAGAGAGAATCAGCAATGGAATTAGCATCAACAATGTGCTGGCTTTTGTCATATGCTCAACAATTAAGACCTATTCACTTTTCATGAAACTACAATCACAAGGATCAGCCGTGATGGCTTCAGAATGATGCAGCCCATTACTCTGCATTTAGTGCCTGAAGAAGACACTGATATACTGAAATAAAAAATATACATAAGAGAATGAGTAAAAGAGCAAGAAAAAAATTCTCACCATTTTCTGCTAGGGGGGCCAAAACTTCAAAAATCATCTCTTTTTTATCATGTTCTATTTGCTTCTTGAACAGTTTCACAAGTTCTTCAGCAATGTTTGTGTAGGCAAACTGCTCCTTACTTGACTCTGTGAAGCAAAAGGAGAAATTCAGAATAAAGTAAACAAACCACATCAAAAGGTAGAACTGCTTTTTCTCTTTGTTACCAGTTTTATTCAGTAAGATGACTAACTGCTCTTCACAGACAAGAGCAATAGACTCAAGCTTGTCACAAAATGGAAAGATAAATGTCTAAGACTTTAAATGTGCTGACCTGAATTAGTTACAGTTAAGGCTGTTAGAATATATAAATATATAATTCAAGGCTGTTGGGTCTGGTTTTGCCCAACAAAATGTGAGGTAGCTATAGAAACAGTAATAGTACAAAAATAAGTCTATGATTTCCCTCATGTTAACAGAAAGAAGAGCAGGTCATATACTGAATTTTCTATGGGAGAGATGGAAGATTTGCATCAAATGCTTTAATATTTACTTGGTTTCACGGTGGTGACGTTTCCTTTGAAATCTGTGTCTGGCTGTGGCTGGGCCATCTCACACTGCACAGATACAGTGTAAAGTGGTTTTACAGCTGGGTGAGATTCCTACAAGATTAGCCAGCAGATCTTCAAATGTACATTCAACAAAAGCATCTCTTATTCCATTGCCTCTGTTATATTCCTCCTCGCTGACATTATTACAAGGGATGCAGTTGGTAGGGCTGGTGTTCTGCATTCTCCAGTTGCCACCTCCTGAGGGCCATCTGTACTTGGAAAACCTTCCAGCACCTTTGCTATGCTCTGGCAGATGCTTAGGGATTACTTTACTGTAGAATTGATCCTAAGGACTTGGGAAAAGCATGAAATGTAGTCCTAGACACTTTTGTGCACATCTCATTATTGTTTTCTCTCACAATGCATGGTTGCATAGTATATTCTATGTGGATTTTTGATCTTTCCAGTGTTTTACCAGTTTCATCACTGGTTTGTGCCCTGCTTTGACACAGAATAAGTAATATAACGTTTTTCAAGGGATCTGTGCAATGCTGTTGTCTTGTAAGTGATGAAAAATTACAAATCTCACCAAAAAAATCCCTGAAGTTGTAAGGCAAAAATAAAATAATATACTTACAATGTGATTGACTATTGCTTAAGAGAGAATAAAGTATTAAAAAGTAAGTTAACTTTGGGCCAGTCTTAAAGAATGAGCATCTTTTCAGTGTTTATGAACTGGAAGGGAAGCAGCTGCTGCAAAGTTTCTTTCCTGTGGTTCTCATTACTTAACAAGATAGAGCTAGATCTTTCCAAAGAGGAAAAGGAAACTCTCAGTGAGTTCTCAGTAGCCTCATTTATTATTCAGTAGCTACCATTTATTATATTTAATATAATTATGGTTTTGGTTGCATTTAAGCACTAGAACTTTCAGTCTATGACTTAAACTTTCTGCTGTGCAGACAGTACATAGTGCCCATCTAGAAGCCCTCTGATTCGTAAATCTCTTTAGTGCTACCTTGATGGCTTTTTCTGTTGTTGATTTGTTAAGAATTATCTGCTGTAAATAAATGCACTCTGTGTGTGACCAGACTAAACTAGGTAACATGATACTTTCTCTGGACTTGAAATCTATGAATTCAGGCCACCAAATACTATAAACTCAGAGATATATTTTTCATATTTTGAATTGCTGAATGTTCTTAGATGATATTGTAAGTGCTATGTATTATTGACTCCAGTGTAAAAAAACCCCAACTCATAAAACTAGAATTTCACCAAATAGGTTAGCAAAAGAAAAACAATATAAAGCATAAATGTTAATAAAACACTGGCCTTAACAACACACAGTTGCATTCCAATGAAAACTGATCTGCTTGTAACAAATAAGAGCCACAGACTTCAATTTAAATGAAGTTGTAACTAAAATTAACATCTGTTCATGATTTATACATGGAGGTATTTAGACTAGAATATGTTAAAACTCTGCACCTAAAGTAATATGCAGATTAGTGAACTATACCCGTCTCAGTTTCATTCAGAGATTTTCATGAACCAAATTTAAGCTTGATAAAACTTTGTGGAGTTACACCAGGATACAATATTTATATTCTTAATAAATAATTCACATTAAGTAGCAGTGCTATGGAAATACTGTTTAGATGATTTAAAACATGCTTAGTTGCACTGAAGCACAGCAACATAAAACATAAGGTTGAATTAAGTACCCAAATAAATTTCAGTTACTGAAGAGGAGGGAAAAAAAGAAGAGACAACTATATATTCTACAGAAAATAAGCAAAAATTTCTTGTCTATTACTGTTGACTGTAACAAAAGGACTTGAACGAGCTTTTATTAGTCTTTAACTAAGACTTAACATTAGGAAAACTGGATGTAAATTTGAGATTAGTATTGTGGACTTACCAAGTTCTGCTAAATTGCCAAATGCAACAAGGCACATTTCTGTCAGAGCTGCATTTTGGCAATGAATACCCAACAATTTCACTAACGTAGGAATAACACCCATATTGATAAGCTGTGACTGCAAGGTATCTACATAAAAAGAGAGGACAACAGTGAGTTAGCATTTCTCTTCACCGTACTGTTCTTTTAAGGAAAAAAGCAATTTTCACACAAAGCAAATTCTAGACTATGCAGCATTAATATGTCTGTCTCCTCTACTCTTCAGACTAGGATTTGGTCCAGATTTGAGATATGGACTCATAATTCTCCTTGTCCCTGGCAATGTAATGTATTCCCAGAAATATTCCTTTCTGATCTGGTCATAGGGTATAGTGAATTATGCAGTTACTAACAATTTTGTTGTTATCAAGTTCCTAATACATGTCAGGTTTGATTCTGGGCTCACTGAGACTAGCTGACTGAGATTGACCTGAACTAGGACAGTGAAACAATGATTTATTTGAAAGCTTTTTCTATATACTTTTTTTTAAATTAAAGATCAAAACTGGAAAATTAAAATTAGAATGAATATAAACTGGTACTGAAATAAACATGAAAAGTTTTATAAACACAGAAGTCACAATGTAGATTATGAAGAGCTTGAGAAAAAAGAAAGTTTAATAAAGACAAATAATGGAAGGTTTAAGGAAAGTCCTTAGAAGCCATTCTGATTTCTTGCATAGGATGAAAGTTTATAGTATTTACAAGTAAGAAAAGCATTGCTCCTAGGTGTCTGCAAATAGAAAGATGCTTTGATGGTTAGGCAGAAACATGATTGGTTTGAAGGATTATTTATAACAGTATTTCCTCTTACACATTTTACCTATAACATAGCAAAGAAGAAAGACGTTTCACAGTCGAATAGAATAAAGCAGACATAAACACATCAGATGTTGTTTAGTAATTTTCCTAAACATTTTTTTCCTTTGTTTCTAAAGCATTTCAACTATGTTTAAATGTTATGGACTCAAAAAAAAAAAAAAAAAAGATCCAAAGCCCAGTGAAGTCAAGAGACTTCTTTTAGCTTTTGGTCAAGCCCCACTAGGGAATTCTGGGATAGGTTTGTTTGTTTTTTCATTTGTATGTTTGTTGTTTTTTAGTGTGGTTTTCTTGTTAAGGAATTCATTCTAGGCAACTGAAATCAGTTGGAGTTCTTATATCTGTGGCATCAGAGCCATAAAAAAGTGCAGATTTTTATAGGGAGATAAAATCGTATGACATCTGAAGTTTAGCAAATTTAGAATCCTCTCATGCTCTCGAAAAACTCTTTGCCCTCAAAATTCTGGCAAGCATGTTTGAAATTTTCTTATAATGAAAATTATGATACAATTCCAGAACGTTTAGCTCATTTGTATTCAGTATAAAATCCTTTGATAATAATTATGAATTTGGTATACCAAGTAAGTAAATGGCATGGTTATTAGAGGTTATTGGGGATGAGCAGGAATCCTTATGGCTTGACATCTTTAATAAAACTGTATTACTTACCAGTAACTGAATTTCCTTTTTGGGGGGGAGGTATTACCTCTTCCACAGATTCATGGTCTTTAGTGAAATTTATGAGAACGCCATGTCAGACACCAAAGAGCTGTTGAAGTTGTCAAATTTCAGGTAAGTACAAATTGTACTAGCGCATGCATTGAATGCCATTTTACCTCTGGTTGATGTGTGTGTGAGTCACTACTATACCCTCCTACTTTATTCCAAACTGACTAGAAAAATCTGTCTTTCAATAGGAAAACTGGGGAGAGAGGGAGGGAGATGAAATGTTTCTACAGAGAAAATTGTTGTGTAGGAGAACTCAAGTTACTGGTAAATAATCTGGTTTTGTCCTTGGTTTGTGATTGTCCCCTGCAAACTCTTAAAAATGCTGCAGGAAAATTAGCTGTCATGGAGAGTGGGAGAACAAAGACACAAACCACAAATGCCATAGAAAATTATTTGGAAGAAAATTGCTTTGTTACTAGACTATACCTTTAGTCACTCTAAAAATCGCTTTATCCAACTGTAATGGATAAAGAAACAAACTCTGTGGACTTCATTCCATCATCAGAAGCATAAACTCTCCATTTTAAGCAGGCTTTTTCTTTCTGCTGTATCTTTCTTAACACAAAATACATAAAAAGCATGGAGGGAAGCCACATAATCTTTGAAAGGAAATAGGAGTCTTAAGAGCCAGACAGAAAGACTGTTCAAGAGAGCACGGAGTGCACTGACTGAAGGACCTCTAGAATTTCCAAAGTAAAAAAATGAAAAAACCCCATATACTAAGAAAGAACAATTGTATTGGGTTAAAAGTCAGGTGGTACACCAGACTCCGTAACAGTCTGATTTTCCCAGAGTAGAAGGATGGCACCTGAGTACAGGAAATATCTACAGTGGTAAGAATGGCATTACAAGAATTGACAATAAGGTAAACATTGCCTTAAGAGCAGTAAGTGTTAATTTAAAATTTACAAATTTTCTCATTTGACAAAGACAGGGCAACCCTGTGAGTCCCAAAGCTGCACAGGAAGCAAGACCTTTGAAAATAAAAGGCTGCCAGCAGCTATTTGGTATGCTTAAGCCTGCACTTGCCATACAAATTCTGGACCTGACATTTACATCTGTCATTACCACCAATAGGAGGCTCTTTCTCTAGCAAAGTCTATTAAGCATTTTAAGAGAAAAGTATCAGGCATCTCACTGGTTTGGAGACCTACAGCTCTTTTTAGTTCAGATAAATTAAAAACATTGAAGTGGTTCAGTCTCAGCTGGAGGGACTGCCGCAGTTCTCTCTCTTGCCCTAGGAAAACCTCAGACTGTGTAACTTGGACTAAGTGTTTATCTTGGCCTTTCACTGCAGGAAGTGCTAATGCCCCATCAGAGCAGGAGACAATTTTGGGGAAACATGCATCCATCCTACAATCAGTTGCCTGACACAGGACCAAAGTGAGCCGTGATGCCAGGCAACATTGTGTTTCGGGATGAAACAGCACTTCTACCCACTTCCTAAGCAGAACTTTATGCATAGAGAGCAGGAAGCATGAACAACTGAATGCCTCTTCTGAATTTATGACTTAAAACCACAATTTACACTGCTATCACATGTTGCACTATGCCTGTGTGTTCTTTTGGGGTGACAAGCACTGACAGTGATGCTGTACAGATGCATATACAGGTAGATAAAAGGCAATCAATACATGCGCCAGCACAAAGAATTACCTACCTAAAACTTGAATTTCAATGGCTCCATGTCCTTCGGTGACACACATGGAAACTCCAAAGAGTAAGATCTGAGGAGAATATCCCAAATTGAGAACTTTATTGGGGACATTTTTGTTAAAAATGCTGCTTTAGGTTAATTCATGATTTTGAACAGAATTTCAGAAAACAAATCATTATTTATGTCCCATCAATATAATGCTGAAGGAATAGTACTTTTGTACAAATTGATGGCATAATTTCATACCCTAGAGAAACTGCTTGCAGTCCCCACAGCTATGTTAAATCATGACAGAACATAAAAGTGATTGTATTGATTGTCTCACTATGGTAAGTAACATACTTTTTTTCCTGCTTTTACACACTTTAGGTTACTTTGCAATGAAATATATTTAGATCTCAAAAGCATGCTAGGCATCTCTAGCTGTGATGTAAATGAAACAAAACCCATGACAAGCATGAAAATTAGCAAAGGTAAGTCTTAGGAGGAAGCATTACAGAAATATTGCTGTCAGACCATAATAATGGTGTCAAATCTTCCTTTAATTTCCTCTATATTTACATAGCTTCTGCAGATGGTCAACAGTGCACATCAGACCCCAACATTCATTCCAGTTGCTAAGAGTTTTGTGAGAATAAGAAAGACTCAGCAGTTGTATGATTTAACAGCAGGATGTCACATTTTACGAAGGTGCTGAAGTAAAGACAATCTTGACAGACTGAAGTTTGCTGTGAAATGAAATGAGGCAGCAATCTATAAATGTAATTATTTTTATCTACATATATAAGCTCATATATATATATATATATATATATATACAAATGTATGTATACATATACACATGCATACTGTATCCACTTAACTTCTCCAATTTGACTATCTAATAAGCCAATTGGCCTAGTTCTTCTATAATGTCTGCATTTCTTTAAAAAGCCTTCACGGTATGTTTTAGAGATCTCAAGATACAATTTGTTACCTTATGGACTGATCCCATTAACTTGCAAATAGTCTTGGCTCACAGGATTACGGGATCTGCAGAATAACCACTCGCATTTCTAACTCTTTTACATGAGTGTTCGCAAATGATTTTTAGTTTTATTAGATTAGTTATTAGTTTTCCCCTCTTTATCCAAGCCTGCTTTGCTTCTTGCTCTCAAGCACATTAATGGCTAACAGAAGCTAATAACTGAAAGCAGGGATGAGCTATTTGTGTCTGATTGAACTTGGGTAGTAAAACACAATTATGGAAAGAGGGCTGAGAAAAGCTGGGCTGAAGGCAAAGGGATGTTTTCCATCAGAAAAAAATCCCTCTTATTTCTAGCAGTGCAATTAAATATCAAAACTTTTTTTTAAAGCTTAAAAGAACTGCAAGAAATGCCAAAGTTTGAGTTTGTTGTCTTAACAATTGTAGTTGCTAATGAAATGATAAGATACCAAGGAAGCAAAGAAAGAAT
The DNA here is from genome assembly GCA_013186435.1 of Turdus rufiventris. Lineage (NCBI taxonomy): Eukaryota > Metazoa > Chordata > Aves > Passeriformes > Turdidae > Turdus > Turdus rufiventris. The sequence goes on along the minus strand of PYHW01010106.1, from coordinate 109,584 downwards.
TGAGAGACAGTAAGAAAAAAAAAATTCCTGAATACAAGCAGATGACACAAGAACCTTGTAAAAGGAATCCTATTTTTAAAGCTTGGACAGCACTGTTATGACTGGAGTTACAATTACAAGCCGAGTATCCAGAATCAGGATGAGATACAAGAACACTCCATTAATTTGCTCTGTTTAGGAAAAGAAAGTCTTACTCATAGCTGCTCCTTAGTTGCCTTTTTGGTAAAACTCATGTGTGATAAATCCCTCAAAGTACTCAAGATTGAGTCTCTCATGTCAAAAAAAAATAAGGCAGTTGATAGTTACTAATAATTAAGTAGTAGTTATTGGAAGAAGAGGGCAATTAGCTGACTGGGAATGACAAACTAGAATCAAATAAAAAAAATATATATTCTCTTGCTCATAAAATGTTGATGATTAGAAAATATTAGGGTGTTCACAGATAATTAGATGCAACTAAGAACCAACTGTGCTGTAAGGTCCTTATCTGGATAGCTAGTACAAATTAAAAGTGTGCAAGTTGTTAAGAGCAGTTAAAGAAATCCTCCAAGTCCCCACCTGTAACTTTTAACACAGCATGCCAAGCTAGAAAAGATTATAGGAACATGAAAAGAGAATGCAGAAGTGCTATTTCAAAGACTGAAACACTTCCTCCTTACCTAATATTTTCCCTTTTATTTTTGTCCAATTGGTTTCCATAACTACAGACAAAGAAATCTGTGACTCCAGGCTGCAATCCCATACTGCTCATCCTTCAGCAAAACCAATGTAGTGTTTTATCTTCTTTGTAAGTAACTGGGATCAAACCTTTGCAAGTAAATCCCAAAAATGGTATTCACTAAGCCATGAGCACAATTAACTGTCAGGTAATCTCAGTTTTGATGTTTAACAGGCCAGCAAAGAACTGCATTTAGTCAGAGTATTATTCACCTGCTGCTACAATGCATGGAAGTCATGGTTGTCTCAGGCTCCTAGTTGACATTGACTGCTGTCCCGAAAATTTACAAAGGTCCACAGGTGATATTTTTAGATAAACTCACAATTACAGTCCAATTGTACTTGTGACTCTTAAAACTGGCAAGACAACTACCCGTTTTGCCATTCACATGCTACAGGTATGGTCACTGAATTTTCTTCTAAAATTTTAGTCCTTTAAATCACTTTTTAAAAAATATTGATTTGGCATATTATTTGGCAACCATTAGTTCAATGGTTGCCCCAGCCAATGAGCAAATTCACAATGGAACTAGAGGGCACAAATCTTACACAGCCTACCCATGAATGCTGGCCCAAACATGAGCTGGGTTCCTACAAAAGGGACCCTTCCTCATGGAGACAACCAAGCATGTGGGGTAAGGTGGAGGCTCGGTAAACCCCCAGCACTCCTCCCTAAGGTGATGAGTGAGCTGGTGAGCACACTGAACTAAGAGCTTGGAATACTCCAGCATTTCTCACTTCCGACACTGCTTCAGTGGCTCCTGTGCATAGTGTGCGTGAGATGAAAGATGTCCTCTAGCAGAGAGGAGAGCAGCTAGTGAATCCTCCTGGCTGTCACTGAACCACACAACTGCTTTATTGATTGCATCAGAATAAGCTAGCTTACTAGATGGAATGAGTCATTTATTCAATGTTCCTAACAGTTAAGCTGTTCAGATGCTGCTTGTTTGGGAGATTTATCTCATAATTAGTTTTCCTAGAGAAGATCTGCTGGGAGCTCAGTCACTGAAGCAAAACTGGTAACAGTATCTCTGCACATTGCTTTTGGATTTGTCTGTCTTGATGCTTTTTAGTCTTAATTAACACAGAGCATTCTGGTAGCTCAGAGGTGAGAATATCTATTTGCTCCAAACATTGTAACAAAGAGAAGTATTGAGTAAACCCTATGAATACAATAAATGTGATACTCATGTAAAGTGGGCAAGGAAAACAGTTCCTGGAAACAATATGAAATGCAAGAACAAGAAAGGTGCTATTTAGAGGTGATGGAAGAAGTACTGTAAACAAGAATTCTTAGATAATACAGAGAAAAGAGGAGGAAAAACCCCAATGTAACAACAAGCAAGAGAGATGAGACACATACAAGTTATATTTGGAGCTGGATGAGTAACACAAAGAGCTGAGATCTCCAGAGAGATGACACAGAAAACACACATGAAAAGTATGCTGGAAGAGATGATAAAGCAGATTAAAAATGTATACAATAAACCCTATGGATCATCTTGAAAAGTAGAAAAGTTTTGGGGACATAAGATTGGAAAGTGAGTTGCAGCAAGTGCTATCTTTCAAGAAATGGTAACTAATAAAGAAGATATTTTTTCCTAAATGCAAATTCAGGAAATGGGCATGACTGAAGACAATGTAATTACTAACTGCATTTGTAATCTGTGTCACTGCAAGTCAGGAGAACATCCTCTCTGTAGCTTTCCTAATGTATTCCAATTTTCTTCACATTCTGAAAACTTGAAAATATGTGAAACTTGAAAATGTTGTAAATATATTTTGGCACATTAAAACACTTGTGTGTAGAAACAAGCTAGGTACTAGTTTGCACAACTAATGTAGAACGCTATTGTGTTGCTCTCAGTGGTCAAGTGTTTCTCATTTAATATACTATCACGTTTTTGTCCCAGTCTTTAAACATCTCCAGTTAATGGTATAATGAACATAAACTTATAATTTTTAGACACAGAATAGTGTTGAACATACCTATAAATGATTCCCCATTTATCTTAGAACTATGTAACATAGGGTTTTATGTACATTCCACAAGGACAAAAAAAATTAACTGTTTGGCATACATACCCTTAAATAATTAACAACACTGCATGTCTGCAACAAATTAGTCTTATGATGTTATTTGATACTAAGGAGAAAGAAAGGACTTAATATAGCCTTCTAATTACCTTCTGTAAGTCTGTATGATACATCTTTAAGATTTGCTTTTAGACAAAGAAGTAAATTCCAGATGCTGATCTTAAAACTCTACACAATTTATGTTATATGGAATTGTGTCAGGAATATATCTAGAATTTCTGGGAACATAATTTTACTGAAACAGAAAATTATATGTCTGAATTGAGGTCCCTGATCTCTTCAGAATAGCTTAGTGTTAAGCATCCACAATGTAAACCTACAGACGATTTTAACTTTTAATCTTTTTTCGTTGGGGTTGTTCTCCTGGTAGACATAAAGCAAATTTTCGGTGTTGTTTACCATTCTCATTGCTATAGTTCATCAGCATGCCACAAAAGACAGTCAAGAGCTTCTCACTGGCTGGATCTGTTTTACTGCACAGTGACCTTAAATGGTCTACTACAATATGTGCACCACCTGCATGGTCAACTGCGTTCCTGCCCTCATCTGTAAAACAAAGAGTTACATTTAAAAAAATGAAACCAAACCCCCACCGTTGAATCCCAAACGTAACAGTAATCATACAAAATTAAGCTTTTAAACAGAGTGAAGTCATTCCTCCAGTGCTGTCAAATTCATCTATAGAGATGCTTGAGGGCCAACATTTAGTGCAACAGAGCTAGGAAAGTGAAAACACCTACAACAAAAAGGATTAACCACCTGGCACTAATACCTTTGTAAAGAAGTTCAGTGTTTGAGGCAGAGCTGCTGGAGCTGATAAATAATATTCTGAAGATGCACTGAGTTTTGCCAGAGGGAGGTTCTGAGCACTTGACACAGCTTAGTCCATATATAGGCAATTTACTGTTGCTGTAACGCAGATTGAGAAATTGAAATACAGAAAATAAACTGCTTTGATTACTTAAAAACAAAAAGGGGAATAATGGATAAAACAGAGGTGCCAGTTCCCAGTGGCAACTGTTTATGCACTCCCTCTGCCACACAGCATGTTCTCTGCACTTCTATAGCTGAAATTTAATACTATTGTCACATACTTTTTGTATGGCTAAAAGAAAAATTTACTCTGCACCTATAAAAGACTAGGCTGAAGGGTTGTAAATAACACATCATAATCTCTGTATGGAACTCTTCCTATATAACAAATCAGATTTGATGCAACAGTGTGGCATAGAGGAAAAATAAGCCTTCTATTACAGTAATCATCAATACTACTTCCTTCCACAGCAGTAAGCAATAGACAACAGTCAACAAACTAAATTCCAAGCCTTCTAAATGGAGAGACTGCAATGTAAGCTACCACTAGAAACAGCTCAAAAATCTGGATGAAAACTAAACCTTGGCAGGGAAGAAGGAAGGAATCACTGAAGTTTTACAATGTAAGAAAAAAACCCCAAAGCCTCCCATTTTCTTCATGGCCCCAAAGCAAATCTCATTTCCTTGTTATTCACCACTCTACCATTCCTCCTCTCTCACTCATCATATGTGCAGGTCAAGCAACCAAGTTTTTGTCATTCTGCAACATATTCAGCATGAAACCCAAGGCTGTACACATTTATAATATGATCTTCTACTGTAAAGTGTTCCAGAGCTCTGCAAAAAGAAGCTTCTAACTCTTGTTAGCACTATTCATAAGTCATACATATCCCTTCTAATATATATAAAAAACAGGATTCTAAGTATTGCATATAGGGACTTCAGAAAATTTGCCGAATGGAGCTGAAGGAAGGACTTAACTTAAAATTATTATCAAAGCAGTAAGAGTTTTGCAGAATAAATTCATTGCCATGACTGTTTCCACCTTGGACAGGATCAGGATATCAAAAAACTGTGTTTTGCTGCAGCCACATCTATTTCATTTTGGAAAAGGAGAAACTGTAATCTATTAAATAGCTAAATTCAAGGTAGGTCTCTGTGTCAAGGAACAAAAAGGACAACAAAAAGAAATTGCTCAGATCCTTGCTGTCAATAACAAATGTAGTTCTAATGCTGGAACAAAAGGAAGTCCTACATCAAAATATAGTGAAACAATATAGTCACATGTTTAGACTCAGTGCTTATTACATCCACCAAATCAGCAGAGAATAAAAAGTATTTTGGCTTGGAATATTCTGGCATTCTGCTTTGTGTATCTTCTTCTGGTATTTTTTTACTAGTAAATTTATGCAAATACATGATTTTGTATTTAACTCATCTGTTCTGTGTCAAAATAGGTATACAAAATGAAACTGAATCACTGATGCTGAATCAGATGGACTCACTGTGGTCCTCAAATTACTATAATGCAATTTAAATCAACAAACAAAGACGATAAATTCAGATAAGAATCACATGTCAAGCTCAACCCTGTGTCTTAATGAACTACATGTAAAATACGTAAATGAAGTATAATAGAAAGGTAGAGTTGGGTGAGTGTTTGGAAGCAAATGTTTAAACAACAACAAAAAAAAAAGTTACAGTAATTTCACGACTATAAGGCACACCCTTTTGACTAAAATTTTCCCTCAAAGCCAGAAGTGCGCCTTATAGTCCGGTGCGCCTTATATGATCTACAAAGTTCGGAAAATTGGGAATCCGGAAGTGTGATCTGCAAGCTGAGCCAGGACCCGTGGGAGCTGCGGCCGTGCGGGGGGAGTCGAGAACCGCTGGAGCCACGGCTGCCAGGCGGGGGAAACCGGGAACCGGTGCGGCCGCTGGCCAGGAAGAAGCAGGGGGAAGCGGCGCGGCCGTGTGGAAAGCGCTGAGAAGTGGTGAGAAAGCGCCGCGGAAAAGCGTCTAAAAATTGCTGCGAAAAAGCAGCGAAAAATCGCGGCGAAAAGCTGCTGGAAAGAGGCGAAAAATCACGGCGAAAAGCCGCCGAAAAATGGCGAAAAATTGCGGTGGAAAGAGGCTGGAAAACGGTGAAAAATTGCCGCGGAAAAGCAGCCAAAAATTGCGGCGAAAAGCCGCCAAAAAGCGTCAAAAAATCGCGGTGAAAAGCTGCCAAAAAACGGTGAAAAATCGCCACGAAAAGCAGCCGAAAAACGGCAAAAAATCGCTGTGTAAAAGTGGCCAAAAAATGGCAAAAAAATCGAGGTGAAAAGCCACCAAAAAGTGCCAAAAAATCACGGCGAAAAAGCGGCCAAAAATCGCGGCGAAAAGCCGCTGAAAATGGCGAAAAATCGCCACGAAAAAGCGTCGAAAAATCGCGGCGAAAAGCCACCAAAGAGTGGCGAAAAAAAGTGGCCAAAAATTGTGGTGAAAGGCCACCGAAAAGCATTGAAAAATCGCGGCAAAAAGCGTCAAAAAATTGCGGCGAAAAGCCGCTGAAAAATGGTGAGAAATTGCCACAAAAAAGCGGCCGAAAAGCAGTGAAAAATCGCCGCGAAAAGTGGCGAAAAAGCAGCTAAAAACTTTGCAAATTGAGAACGTGCCAGTAATTCGCTACTTTGTTGCGCGCCGCGTGGCTCCTCACTGCAAAAAAATAGTGCGCCTTATAGTCCGGTGAGCCTTATCTGAGCTACAAAGTTGCGACTCTCAGGGGGTGCTCCTTATAGTCCGGTGCGCCTTATGGTCGTGAAATTACTGTACAAGCTAAGTTCCTTACCTGGATAGAATTTGGCAGAACTCTGCTGAAAATTACTGTGTGATAATATTTTACAATGTATTTGAATACTTCATGTATTTGAAGCCTCTTACTTCAAATACATGACAAAACTCTTATCTACAAAATGTTTTTGTTAAGTAAACAGATAAACAGCTTCTGCTGTACAGAAAGTGAAAGTAAAGCAGGAAGATTCAGAAAAACATCTCGCTTCAAGAAACGCCTGTCTTTATGGTATATTCAAAAAGTTAGATACCAATGAACCTCAAAAGGTGGCAGGCTGTAAGAGCCAGCCTTTGACAGGATTACATATGCTGGTAGACTTGTAAAGGAGATGCCATAACTGAGTTTGTTGCTCTCCCTCTTTCCCATGCTGGAGTTCACCCTGTGTGGCTGCTTTTCTGCCCCAGGCAGCTGAGTAATACCAGACCTCAGTGAGCGCTATAATCAGGATCTCCCGGTGCTGCCTTCTTGGCCCAAGAGGATTAATTCAGCTCATTAGTGCAGGACCACAAAGAATCCTGTGCCAGATGTAGGAGGAAAACCCTCAAGGTCCTGCCTACCCACTGACAGCACTGCTGCAATGCTCCACTGTACCCCGAGCAGAAAGCACAGCCCTGACTCAGAATGCTTAGTGCGCGTTTCACCAACTCGGCTCTCACTACTCCTCTGTCACTAAGGAACAGATTTTGCACACAAGAATACTTATCCAGCTCCAAATCATTTAGAGTCAAAACAAGCCCACAGCATGTTGCTGCATCTTGTTCTCAATCCAACTATTACCTTGCAGTTCAGCAGCTCTATGAACTCCCACATTTAACGTGCTTCCAAGCCTCCCAGAAGCTGTGTTGATTTTTTTCCCTGTGACCTTTTTAAATAAACATTTGCTATTCCTAATGGAACAGTGATTGAATAGTTTAACGAGAGCATTCACATTTCTGCTTAAAAATGCTTCACTGCAGATCACAAAGGGCAATGCTGTTGTATAACTTTATTTTAAGTACATGTAATACAGTCTAAAGATGCCAGAATGAGAACCTAAGAAACCAGATAGATTTTTTCTCTGTAAAATGTACAGTAAGATTTTTTACAGAATGAGTTATTACTTCCCAATGTTCTTTAGCCCAATTCAACACAAGCGTCACTAAGAATTAGCACAGTCCCCTTTTCTATCTGACTTGCTCAAAGGAGTTTTATGCAAAAAAAGGGTTTTAAATGGACTATCAAATTACTGTGACTGCTCACATTCAGACTATGAACAGTCTTGTCAAATCTTCCTGTTGCTCAACCATGCCCAAAGCCAACAACCAAACTTTTTTTAATGTGCAGGATAATTAGATCTTTACAATGTGGCAGAGTAGTTTCAATTTTCTTTTCCCAAGCCATTTGCATCACTTTCCCTTGGGTTTTTGTCCCTAATTCACCAAGCCCTAAAACAAATCATTAAGTCACAAAATGTTAACAAAAAAAAAATCTAAGTTAAGAAAAAAGGGCTGTGCCATAAAAGAAAGAGATACTGGAAAATATTTGTGCTTAAAAAATACATCCATTTCCCAGATGATCAACTAGAAAACAATTTAATGGCATTTTTTAAAAATAAGCTTTTGGGAATTACATATCAGACTTACGCTTTGAAATGCTCTAATTTTGTCTTGCATCTGGATACCTAAGTTATCCTTTCCCCAATTCATGTTTTGCAAAAGTTTATTGGTATAAATAGTTGCACTGATACAAATGGTGCAAGTCAGTGAGGGAAAGAATCATCTGCATGATCAAGGTCCCTGATTTGCATAAACCAAATTGCCAAGACAGCAGATTTGGGCAACATGGAAAAAATATACTATTTATTTAAAGATTATTTTTAGTTGTGCAATGATTAAATCATTTAATCATGACATACTGACATTTTACTTTAATCAATTCATCGTTATTGCATTTGGATACAATCCTACATTTTTTTTTACCAAAATATTGCTTAGATTAGACAGTGCTTTACAGACAACTCTTTCTTGTTTTCCTTAATTAAAAAAGATTAACTAATCTACATTAGCCCAAGTTGGGGGGTAGGGGGGAACTGTTCTTTCTACATGTTGTATTCTATTTTTTCCTGGTTTTTTTAAATTAGGTCCTCTTTGCAAGACTTTTATGGTGACGCACTGATTTGCTTCTGCTGCTTATTCTTTCACCTGAAATCATAATGATCTGTGATAGCAAACTGGCTGCTGCAAGGAAATGATGATGTGACAGAATATTAAGAACATGTGTAAGGAAAAAACTGCAGGAGTAGAGCTCAAAAAAAAAAAAATCCTGGTCACACATGGAACAAAAAGAAAAAAAAAATTCAAAAAGCAATGGCAAACCCTGAGCTAGTGTAAATGACACTATCCATATAGACACTAGGAAAAGTACTGCCACTTACATTAACTGGGACTTTACCTTTTCTTTTCCTGTTTGAACACTGTAAGATTAAAACTTTGTTGTCATTCAGTTTTAACACTCGACTATATTTTTTATCCTCAGTCTTGTTTGTGTATGCTTTTTAGTCATTGCCCCTTTCAGGTCTCTGACTGTATGACTACAGACCATAACCCTGTTACACAACACATAGTAGCATTTCATTAATTTTATTTTTCAAGGAAAGTAAGCTTCATGCAATTATACTGCAGTACTATTGTTTGCTGCTTTTTTTCTGTGCATTCGTCTAAAAGGGACATTACACAGCAATACTGTACTTTGAGATTCATGTTTTAATAATTTGAAAGATAATTTTAGAGATTGCTCTTGTACTAAAACTTCCCTTTCCTTTATTAAATTTTTAATGGAATTATAAGGCTGATTAACAAAAGTACAGTTCTCTTTTATTTGTTTACTGGTTAAAATCAATTAATATAATCTTAAAAGTTTTGTTTTATAAAGAAAAAAGCCAATCTTGAATTAGTTATGCTTGCTTCAGAGACAAAGAGAATTGTCCTATAGTCAGTTCATCTTAAAATACTGGCAGCTATCCCTAGCCCTAAGGGCAAGCATTGAGGTATTTTAATACAGTCCCTTCAAGGACTGAAAATAGGTAGAGTTGATCTTTTTGGACAAAACTGTTGTCAGCAATTTTTTTTGCTAATGACAACTGATGCAGCAGTGTATTGGCCCTCTTATGCAATTGGTTTCTTCTAGCAAACAAATACAATTTATAAATGTATCCAAGCAGAGATCTAGGGATATTTTTGGTAGACTCATCATAATATGTCCAATGCGTGGACCACAAGATACCAATGCCAAAAAGCCCTAATCTCTTTCATGATTTCCTTTATCTAGAGAGTCAGGAGCATGGCAGAACATTTGAAAGGAAAGGTAAGTGTGCAGGTATTGCAGTCTCCCTAATGCTATGCTGAGGTAGCAGCCAAATGCAAGCCAGATTCAAGACCACAATTTCATTTATTAAGTAATATCTGCTTATTAGTCATATTCCTCTTACGTTGTATTAATACAAGAAAAATCATGTGTTTCTGATTTCAGACAAAAGAAGAGTGATGAATTTACTGCTCAAGACTTCAATACTTCACTTCCAGTCAAATGCTACTAGATCTGAGATTCTAATATAGCAGCAGAAATGTTTTTTATCAGCAACAAGACATGCAACACTACTAGACTCAGTATTGGCAAATAATTTATTCTAGATTCCAAGGATACTTCAGTGTGTACAGTAATTTCAAGACTATAAGGCGCACCCTTTTGACTAAAATTTTCCCTCAAACCCATAAGTGCGCCTTATAGTCCGGTGCGCCTTATATGATCTACAAAGTTCGGAAAATTGGGAACCCGGAAGTGCGGTCTGCAAACTGAGCCAGGACCCGCGGGAGCTGTGGCCGTGCGGGGAGAGTCGGGAACCGTGGGAGCCGTGGCCGCCGGGCGGGGGAAACTGGGAACCAGTGCAGCTGCCGGGCAGGGAGAAGCGGGGGGAAGCGGCGCGGCTGTGGGGAAGCATCAAGAAGCGCCGCGGGAAAGTGCTGAGAAGCAGTAAGAAAGTGCCGCAGAAAAGTGGCGAAAAATCGGTGAAAAAGCGGTGCGAAAAAGCAGCAAAAAATCGCCATGAAAAGCGGCCAACAAGCGGCGAAAAATTGTAGTGAAAAGCCGCCGAAAACCGGCGAAAAATAGCGGCGAAAAGCTGCTGATAAATGGCGAAAAATCGGCGAAAAAGCGGTGCGAAAAAGCAGCAAAAAATCGCCATGAAAAGCGGCCAACAAGCGGCGAAAAATCGTAGTGAAAAGCCGCCGAAAACCGGCGAAAAATAGCGGCGAAAAGCTGCTGATAAATGGCGAAAAATCGCGGCGAAAACGCGGCGAAAAATCACCACGAAAAGCCACCGAAAAGTGGTGGAAAATTGCGGCCAAAAGCCGTCGAAAAGCGTCGAAAAATCGCGGTGAAAAAGCATCGAAAAATCGCGGCGAAAAAGCGGCGAAAAATCACGGCCAAAAGCCGCCAAAAAGCATCGAGAAATGGCCGTGAAAAGCCGCCAAAAAGCATCGAAAAATGGCTGTGAAAAGCCGCCGAAAAGCCGCGAAAAATCGCCGTGAAAAAGCGTTGAAAAATTGTGGTGAAAAGCCGCCAAAAAGCGGCAAAAAATAGTGGCAAAAAGCCACTGATAAATGGCGAAAAATCGCGTCAAAAAAGCGTCGAAAAATCGCGGTGAAAAGCCACTGAAAAGCAGCGGAAAATAGTGGCGAAAAAGCAGCGAAAAATCGCGGCGAAAAGACGCCGAAAATTGGTGAAAAATTGCCGCGAAAAGCGGCCAAAAAGCGTTGAAAAATAGCCACGAAAAAGTGGCTGAAAAGTGGCGAAAAATAGCAGCAAAAAGCGGCGAAAAATCACCGCGAAAACGTGGCAAAAAAGCAGCGAAAAACTTTGCAAATTGAGAACCTGTCAGTAATTTGCTACTTTGTTGCACGCCGCGCGGCTCCTTGCTGCAAAAAAATAGTGAGCCTTATAGTCTGGTGCGCCTTATCTGAGCTACAAAGTTGCGACTCTCGGGGAGTGCGCCTTATAGTCCGGTGCGCCTTATGGTCGTGAAATTACTGTAATTAAAATGTAGTAATTATTGCTTCCAAATTCTGTTTGAAATTAAAGAAGCCAACTTAGAGAAGAAGGGAAAGTTCTACTCAGATATACTAAAGTCAGGTAAAGGTCCTCAAAGCTGAATGTAGCTTTGCCTTCTTTTATGCAATATGCTTACAGCAGACTCTTCTCTTGATTTTACAACTTTACGAAACTCCTTAGTAATTCCATTCCAGTCAAACAAATTAGTCTAGGTTTATGAAAGTATAAGTCAGAGCTGAAACTGGCTTAGTATTTCATACAGCATGAAATAAAACATGGAACCCAATTACACAGTAAAACAGCAGGCAGTTCTTCTACACTGGTAAACAGGCATTTATAGCATCTCATGCTATTAACAGACCAGACCTGCACACCACCATTAATTTAGAATTCCTATTCCCAGGCCTGCAGTGCAATGTTCTCAGCTTCAAACTCTCCAAGAGGAGGGGTGTGAAATGAGCATGGCATAGTCAGAGTCTGGTGAGAATAGGGATGTGCTGCTGCTGAAAAGAGCCTAAAAGAGCTGTGGGTCTTCACCAAAAAAGTCAGAGTAGTAGTCCCAGAAAGTGTGAAACTCATAGGGATTTGGAGTTGGTTGGGAAAAGCCCAAGAAGGAAGAAGGAAAGAAAACGAAAAAGAATCACCATAAAGCATATTTGTGGATTCTACCAGGGTACTTTTCTTTCCCTGTTAGAAAAAGAAAGACAATTATTCCAAGAATTGAAAAAGTGATAAGTGGACCTGGCATCTACAAACAGCTGAGGCAAGTCCTGGGCTTGTCCCAAGTCATGAAGCCTAGGAGGAGCCTAGCCTGAGAACTCATGGGTTTTGTATCACCTCTCAAATGTCTTTTTTCTAATGATCTAGAAAGAGTTCCTCATCATTCTGATTCCATTTAGGCCAGCTGCAAAATAAGGAGTTAGAATAATATTGTTTAACTGCTTTCTAAGAACATTAATGATTAATTGCTAGTAAGAATTCAATATTACTGAGGAAGTATATGTTGGTATACATACACTCTAGTTTCTAGCTGATGCAATACTTATATGCAGAGCCTTGGAGAAAAACCTGGACTACCAAGGACTTCTAAAGTAAAAATGCAATCATTTTCTAAGACTGTGAGACAGATTTAAATGTAAAACACTATTAGTGTACAATCAAAGCCTTGAATTTGAATTCTCTGCAAGCAAAACACTCAGTTTTCAAGCAACAATTTAAGATCTCATTAAGGACTCTGGTCTTGATTTCATGGTATTTCTTGGGAAGCAGCTTAGTAGGTGGCATTTGCATTAGGTAGGATCTAGTACAATGATAAGTGAAAAATCATGGTAAGATGCTGCCTTGCTCTACGAATCAGGGTGACCTTCATAAAAATGATTAGCCAGTATTGTGCTATTATCAACATCAGTTGTGTTCTAGGATTCTGCTGGTTTTCCATATGGTAATGAAAAAGGTTATGCATTTTTTGAAGAAAACTGAATTTAACTTCTTTCCAGTATGTTTTATTTTAAAATGTCTGATTTTCTCCTGTAGATCTGAAATTAATTGTGAAAGAAAATAACTGTACAATCGAGCTGTTTCTTATTTTTGTACTTAGCCTTTCATAGCAGATCCCTGCAAGAGATCTGTACATACTTACAAGATAGGGAGCTGAGCTTACAGAATTTATAGCATGTATAAGATCTTTTTAACAAAAAGTGATAAAATGTTCATGTTCTGAAGTTGAGGCCAAGATGAAGAGGGATCTGGTTTTATGTGAAAGGCCATAGCTGAAATTCAGCTAGGAGACTTGCCATCAATACAAGTAAGACTGCATAGATAACAAAGAAATGTACAGCTTGGGAAATGAGAAAAGGACGCAATAAATCTCCTGCTGAGAAAGGCAGATAAGCAACTGTCAGAGGAGAGCCTTTATAGCATGAGCTGGCATTTTTAGCTTCATTCCATCTCTGTAAGATGCTTATGTACTAACTACGGTTGCTAAGGACATGTACCCAAGCTGGTGGTTTCATGAAGAAACAAGGCTGTGGCACAAAAAGAAGTAACTTCTGGATTACACAAGGAGGTCTCTGAGCATTGCCATTAAGATGTGTATTATGGTAGAGCAGAATGGGAAATTTTTCACTTCCACTATAAGATATATGGAGAGTTTACTTCCCTCTGCTAGCTTTCAGAATACATGAATGCTCAAACAGCAAGAAGTAATTATTTTCTAATGGGTAAGAGCCTAATCTAATCTCAACTGAAGTAAATCAGAATGCCTCCCTCTAGTTTGTATGGCTTCTGAATCAGGCTCTAAATATCCCAGTCTTTCACTTCATCTTAGAATTATCACTTTTATAGCATAAGTATGCCAGCCTCTATCATGTACACAATGCCATATAAAAACACAGGAAAGTAGTTTGTCAATCAGTTCAGAACTGAAGTATTTAACCAGTTACCTGTGGAAAGATCACTGAGATTAAGATAGCATGTGCATCACAAAATTCATGATAAAAAATACTGTGAGGCTATTATTTGCCAAGAAAATAATACTAATTTAATATAATATCATCATCCATTAAAATTCTAGATAAAATTTATTTGATTGGCTTGAGCTTTCATCTAGACTAACTGCACTGTTGTGGGGGGGTCTCAGAGTAGGAGAGAGAGCTGGCTACAGACAGGTTTTATCTTTCTCCCACATTGCCTTGTTGGTCTTGCAAGAAAGTAGGCCTAAGTTGAAAACTGTAGTCGCAGTTTCCCTTTCCCCCACGCACTTGATCAGCCACATGAGACCAGTCACCAGACTCTTCCCAGTCTACTGTGAAAAAAGTCACCAGAGGGAGCCAACAGGTGTACTAATCACCAGGGTGTTCATTATGTGATCACGAGGTGCAATCTGGATAATGTGTTTCTTTAACTTAATACTCCAATGGCCAGAGCTGATGGTAGCAAATAATTCTTAGGCTTTATCTACAGCAGAATTAGTCATTCTGTACTGACTTCAGACATTGCTCTTTGCAAACACAATCTTTACCAAAAAAATGGAGATGAGATCTTTTCATTGCATGTGGAGCCAAGGTGCAAGGAGAACTTAGAAGAGTAAGTATCCCTTATTTGTAACATCTGTACCTCGGTAATATCCCTTAAAGAAAAAACTTACTAAAGAAACAGCACCGGGAAGAACAACAGGAGGGGATGGACAGACAGACAGTAGCAAGGTACCTATAGTTTGACTCATGGATAAAAAGAGTGGTGAAGCAGCTAGGGATAGTTGTTCTGCTCTGACTGGACAATTTCTAAGAATTGAGCTTTGATTATAGGCAAAACCACAAAACTGGTGGTTAAAAGGAAAGAATGGGCTAGGAGCTTTGCACCTAATAGGATAGTTCTGATAAAATTCTGCCCATGAGGCCAAGGACTCTGGGGATTTGGAAGCACAAGCAGCTGTACTGGGTACAGGCTACAGATACATATGTATGTATCTGTACTATATATCTATAGATATATATTTATAGAAACAGATACTGTATCTACAGATGCAATAGGGAAGAGAGCAGGAGGGAGGAGAGATCATGCCTCCATTTCTTTACTTTACACTTTCTGCTTTGATGAAAATTTGGCAGCTGAGGGCTATGTGGCATTTGCTACATGGAAGTGTGTAGAACCATTACAGCTGTACAGGAACATGCAGCAATGTATCTGCTCTTAAACTGTAGGGTTGCACTGAACAATCTGCATACAGTAGCTTCTGACAGTCTGCAATTCATTACTTCATACTTAAAGCTTTTTATCTGCCTCAATTGTTTCTTGCATCTCTGCATACTAGTGGAAGGCTGGGAGACCAGATACCTCATCAGCACTAACAAAAATTCCTTCCACCCTGCTTTGCAATTATATTTGCCTGGATTCTTGATGTTCAGAGATTCACATAATATAGATTTCTTCAAAACAAATACTTTAAAAAGGATGGTCTCAAGGCTGCTTGGTGTAAGTTTGACCTACTTTTTCCTCTCTGTTTATGTAATGCATTTAATTCTTTGTATTTTCTTCCATGTTCAAATAGGTAATTAAGTAGTGTTTTTGTGGGCTAACACAGATGAGCACTCAGACCATAACATGTGTACTTCAAACATAATGGACAAGAAAATCTATCAGTAAGTCAACAGGTTTTCATTTCATGTTTTCTGTGAGGAAACCAATCTCTTCAGTGAAGTCTCTGGCCAGGTGTAATTCCCCTTTCACTTGTGGAAGGTACTAAATCTCTTTCAGCATTGGGACTTAGTAATGAATTACCTTTCCATAGTAGCTGTGTTCCAGGAGTACCCACTCCTGAACTTACAGGGAAATGGTCTTGCTTTCATGCAGCAACTCTGGGACCTGTGAATACAGAGGAACCACTGGCATTTTCCTTTGGAAAATCAATTCAGGGAATCCTTCTCTTCTTCAAAGCCAGTTTTAAGGGGCTTTCCCTGCAGAAGCAGCTGTTTGTCCCACAACTTTCATCCTGCATCACACCAACTTCTCTCAGAAACAGAGACCTGATTAACTCATTTTAGCACAAGCTGTCACTAAACAAAGTGATGCACGCTTGCTGGGATGAAATACAGGACAACTGGTCTTTCAATATAGAGAAATATTGCTATGAGCCATCCAATATGAGCTTTATTGCATAGGCTCAGCTTTAACACTGAGTTAGGACTTAGAGACATTCCTCCCTGCTGCATGTTATAGTTATATGGGGAGTAGAAGTGCAGTGTATTTGGAAAAATATAGTTACTGATGTATTTCAAGTTCTTATACAAACCACAATTACCAGAAGGGTAACAGATGCTTTTGTCTCAATTGGAAAAAAACACCAAAAATCTATCGATATGTAACATTTTTAGTTAGAACTACCAGCTTCTACATCTTGTCTTTGTTAGACTTTGTATCTCCTTGTTAGGGAAAACCAATAGTAAAAACCTGAAATATATTAAATTTTTTAGTAATAAGCACAGTGAAAGTATTTGTCCTAAATAAGAATTTAGGATAAAGTGCATAACTATTAAATAACAACACATTAAGTTAACAGAAAATGTCAGGTAGGGTGGATCTGTCAACTGTAAATAGCCTCTTCCACTCAAATCCAATATGCTAGTCTTGATTTTTGCTACATTTTATTACACTTTACTCATTAATTTTATTCAAATACACAGGGAAGATAGTGACTGTCCTCCCACAGGAGCACGACAAAACGTAGCACACAGAACACATCACTGCCTACTGCAGATTTTATCAGCGCCAGCTTTGCTCCACAGAAGGACAACACAAGGTGAGTAATACACTTTTCTGCACTCAATTCTGCACTGTAAAAGCCAGCAGTAGTCCACAAAACCTCACACTACAAACCCATTTCTACGTGTCTTTATAGTATTTAATGAAAAAATGTGGGATGAACAATAATGACATGAACAGTTACATAGATTTTACTTATATGAAATAAACCAGTGCACTGGAGAGTGACCTTGATCTCATATATAATCCTGAAACAGAATAAAGTACATAAATTATGTTATAAGAAGCTTAACAGCTTCTATGTGAAGTTTCCATGGGGAAGTAGCTGTTCAGTTGACTGGTCACCTTAAAGAAAATCCTAAATGAAAGAATTATATATTAACATCCTCAAGCAGTAGTTGTCTGTAAATGGAAATGCCAATATATGATAAACTTCCCTGGGGTCAAAGGCAAGGTAATTAAAAACAACATAAAATGTAAATTTTTGAACTCAGATTAAAAAAAGTAGCAAGGAGAAAAGCTACAGTCAGTATTCATACAGCAGAACTTTTGGTAAATGCAACACAGTACACAGAAAAATTCTCACTCTAAAAAATAAGTCACTAACTCTCAATAACAAAATAATTTTACAAGTTCATCTCACTTCCATTCTGCAGACATCCATAATTCCTTCATGTGCAACATGTTCCTGGTGTCTCTGCTTCTGGACCATATTTACTGTTAACTTTTTTCAAAATTTTGAAGTAAGGGGTAATAAGGCTGCATTTTCAAAACACTGCAACAGCTGGTTTGTTTTGCAGATGACACACCCATGAATGTGATCAGCACATGCAGTCACAATTGCATTTAAAACCGCAATTACTTCCCATTGTAAAAATTTATTGTACCTATAAAAAACTAAAAAACTTCACCAACATCCCCCCACCACCTCCCTTGACTACCAAAAATACAAATATCTAGTCCTGGAGCAACTGATCGGCCACGTAAGAACTTCGAGAATCAGCAACATAACTCAGGCATCATTTCAGCCACATATGCAGCTCTGCACAGATTTGAGACTGGTTAGAATAATAGTGTTCCTTTCTGACTCTGTTCCATTACAACACATTCTGTTTGAGAAAAAATTAACTGTTCAGTGCCTCTCAATATATAGCATCTGCTCCTTGAAAACCTAGTTCATTATGTTTGAAAAAAAACCCCCAGAAAATCAAACCCAAGATCAGAAAATCTTTCCATTTTTATATCCAGTTGTATCACAATACTGAAAACGTGTTTTAATCTTTCTGTCACGAAAGCATTATGCAAGTGTGATGTTCAATTTTCTCATCCAATCAGAAGAATTGTGGGGTAAATAAACACCAAGAAAAGAGGAAAATGACCCCACAGCACAAAATGTACAGAACACCAAAGCACTCCCCTCCCTTCCACAAGAGCAAGTACAGAATACAGCAGATTTCAACACTCACGGCTATCGTAGCATATATTGCCCAGGGCACGTCCTGTTTGCAGCAATACTTCCTGGTCTTTGCAGTTCAACAGCTGCACCAAGGGAGGGATCAACCCGGCATCCACACAGGGGTTCCGCATGAATTCTACAAATAAAGCAAAGCCTGTTAATGCCAGGCCAGCTATTCCAGCTTCATCAGTTCCAGTTACAATGGCCTGGCAACTGGGCCTTTGGTGTGCCCTGAGCACGTGCACAGACAAACAGCGCAGATTCTTACGCGACTTTCTGGAGAATCAGCCCAAGTCAGGATTTGGGCTTAATTCTTTCCGTTATTTGCTAGTTTAGAAGGAATTAAGGGTATTTAATTGACTTCCATGGAAACTAATTTAACACAGTTCAGACTAAGCATATTTTTAGTATCACAAAGAAGTGCTGAAAAGAAGAGTGAATTCACAACAAATTCCACATAAACTAGAATTACTAAATAACACAAAAGATTACTTAAAACTAGTATTCCAGCGCAGCATTTTTTACTCTCTATTGCATTAATTACAATTCCAGAAAAGCTTTTGCTTTAAGAGGTTTTAAAAAGAAATTAAAGCTCACTAACAGTTTTTATTTGGAAGGTGAAGAGAAGAACAGAAAAAAAGAATGAGAAATACGAGAATTTATATGAGCCCAAGGGTCTGTAGCTTTCCACAATCTAACTGATGCCCACCATGGGTGGCAAGGGGAAAGGTAGTGGACTCATCCACTGGGAAGCTCTTTGCCCTTCCTTCCTGCTATACCACAGAGAACCAAAGAATTATTTTGCATCTGCGCAAGTAATAGAGAACTATCCTGGTGTCAGAGACATAAAGGGTTGCTCTCCAGAGGGAGATACAGCTAGGCAGGCACCGTGCTGCACAGTTTAAAAAGGTGGTTTATAGAAGGAACCATCTGATAACACCAGTGCTGTCTCACAGTTTACTATGGAGCACCCTTTAGAGATGTAGTATTGTACGGCAAACTGTCAACGTGCTTTTGATTTGTTCTGAACTGCAAATTATCACAGAATCACAGAGTGGGTAAGACTGGAAGGGGCTACAATGGCTCATCTGGTCCAACCTTCCTGCTTAAGTGTGGTCGTCCTAGGGCATAGGATTGCATCCAGATGATTCTTGGATATCTGCAGTGAAAGAGACTCCGCAACCCCTCTGGGCAATTGTTGCAGTGCTTGGTCACCAGTACAATAAATAAGTTCTTCCTCATACACTGGTACATCTCTTCTCAAGGCTGAACAGGCTCAGCTCCCTCAGCTTTTCCTTGTAACAGATGCTCCAGTTCCCTCTTACCCTTGTGGCCTCTGCTGGGCCTGCTCCAGGAGCTCCACATCTCTCTTGTACAGAGGACCCAGAATAGGACATAGTAATCAGGATGCAGCCTCACCAGGGCTGAATAGACGACAATTTATGTCCCTTCCTGATCCTAAACAATATCAGATCTTTCAGAGTCAGTTTACATTTCTGTTATTAATCCTTTATGAGCCACAATGAACCAGGGTTTACAACCCCCTAAAAACAGATGAAAAAATTCTTCTAATTCTGGATCAACAGAATGCCTCATGCCAATAACTCAAAGATTTCATACAATGCTTGAAGTACAAATACATCTTCTCAAATACTCCCTTTGTTGCACCTATTACAATGTTCTTTAATGTTTTGGTAGCTACAAAATCTAGTCTCTTTTGTATTTAATCCTGTGTTATTTTAGCTAAAGACTTGTCAGAGGTAAGCAATTCTCATGTGCTAATGTAACTCTGATACATCAACACGCAGATTGAAGAAGAATCAGCAATATCTATACACTTCCACAGGCTCAAGAGAAGATAGTTGTGAGCACAATTAACCCACCTTTCTAAGTTACAGTAAATTCACGACCATAAGGCGCACCTGACTATAAGGCGCACCCCCCGGGAGTCAGCAAAAATTGCAACATTGTAGATCA
>PYHW01010106.1:58051-84182 GCA_013186435.1 Turdus rufiventris | reverse complement strand
AACGCGGCGGCCGCCCTTATTCCAGTGGCTTCCCCCCCTACCCTGCACCGGGGCCACCCCGATGCCGCGGTGGGGCCACCCCGATGCTGGTGGCTTTCCCTCATCCCGCATGGGGCCCGCCCCGATTCCGGCGGCTTTCCTTCCCCCCTGCAAGGGGCGGCTGCCCCGATGCTGCACGGGGCCCGCCCTGATGCCGGCGGCTTTCCCTCCCCCCGCGTGGGGGACGGCCCCGATTCCGGTAGGCCCGCCCCGTGGTGCCCGTCTCCCCTCACATCCCGATGTTGCTGCAGGGCCACTCCCTCCTCACAGCCTGGTACAGCCCCGCGGGGCCACTCCCCCTCGCAGCCCGGCCCTGCTGCGGGGCCACTCCCCATCGTGGCTCGCACTTCCGGGTTGGTAACTTTTGCCACTTTGTCCCTCAGATAAGGTGCACCAGACTATAAGGTGCACTTCCGGGTTCGAGGGAAAATTTTAGTCAAAAGGGTGCGCCTTATAGTAATGAAATTACTGTAATGCTCTTTAAGTAGGACTAATTGGTTTTAGTGTGGTATCAAAGGATTCATAATGGTTATAAACATAGGACAAATCTCAGACCAAAGAAATTATCTAATATTCCCTTAACCACCTGTATAGATGCTACTTCTGTAACTATGGGTACCATGCATAACTAGCTGCAAACATTGTGCATGTCTCTTTTTCTACATGTTTTTCATACAGAAATGCATTTCATCAGTGATGGGCTATTTCTTCCCAATAAATTACATTTCTGTCTTAAAAACTAAACAGTACAAAAGTAAGAGTAAAATAAATTCCAGCAGCCAACAGCTACTTTGATTGTATTAAAAAGTACCAAAAAAAATTTAGACAAAACAAAAAGAGTGAAAGGGAGGGACATGAAAGGTGTCTATCTATAAAATGAAAACATAAATGAAGTAAAACATACTGACAAGTGAGGTGAAAAACTGAAGATGTTCCAGCAGAAAAGTTCTTGTAGAAAACCTCACCATTTCTGGCTACTTCTGCTATGATGTTAGCTACTTTTGCTGTGCAGGAAGATTGTGGCGTCAACAGACACGCGAACACCTGAAGAACTCCACTTTTCTGGATTTTTTCACTTGTCTCCATATCTGAAAAACACATCACACAAAAATGACTTGTGCATCAAATTGCTTTGGGAAAGAACAGAAAGAAATGCAGAAGTGAAGCCTTCTTAAAAGTAATTATGATAGTCATTATGTCCCATATCAGAAACCAACTGTTAGTTCAGTAACCATGCTTATTTTATCTGATGTACTCATGGAACTTTATACTTGGCCATTTCTAATCAATTGACGTCTATAAGATGAATGCTATGTAAGTATATATAGATACATACTCATGCTTACATGGGGAAAGTACTGGACAGACAGTAAGACTAAAGGTCATAAAGTGGTATGCAGCAGATAAAGGTATTATGTAAGAGTCAAGGAATGACACTTTGAAGAGATGAATTATTGGATATGTTCAAGGAATGATGGGGAAAGTGCTTACAGTTTAGGGTACAGCTTAATGCAGTGTAGGAATCAGAAACTGGAGAAGAGGGAGAGGTAAGATGATCCTGGTTGTAAACTCCTCTTTTACACTCAAATATTGTGTGTTAATCTGTTAGTGATTAGCTCCAGTACAGACTCAGTAGAAGGAAAAGGGAAAAACACTGAGTTTCCCATAGCAGATATCAAAGATTTGTGACAAAAGCTTTCCCCTTTCTGTATGTAGAGGAATTGTGCAGCTGCTCCCTAACAGGGCTCCACCTAACATTGTTGGCCAACAGCAATGCTCTGTAACAAACTGAAAACCAACATCGATTCAATTGCAGTTAAAGACAAGGTACTAGATGCTATGATGTATTTTACTAACGCTTTTAAAAATGGCATATTTGAGATGAATATTAGTGTGACACACAGTACAACTAGATGGCAGCTATCATTTTAGAAAGCAGCATGACTTCTTAAGCCAAGGGAAGTTATTTGCATTCTTCAGAGTTTACTGTGAGATGCTCCAATTGATGACTTTTGCAAAGTGAAACAAAGCCATCTGAATGCAGTTTGCAACCACTCTTTGGTTGTTCTTCACCTGTAAATTGATAATAACATACCACCCTCTCTGTTCTCTTCCTCCTTCCTTTCTCCACTCTCACAGCTGCAATTGAATTTGATTTGTGGCAGCCCCAGGACTACTCTGCTGCCTTCGAGTGGGAGAGATCCACTCCAGCTGCTCCTGAATAGACGCCAGCACAAGCCTGGCAGAGGTGACTCCCATGGGTTTTGTGGCTCACACCGAGTATGTACATGCTTCAGTGTCTGGGAGCTGGTTATGTCTACATGACAGAAAACAGACTGAAAACAGAGACCTTCAAGTCTGCATTGCAATTATGCCTCCCATTTCTGTATATAATTCCAACTTGGGAATTTGGTGTTTGGCTACGACCACTCACAATATGTCAGTGACGACATCAGACAACAAACACATTAGGAATCAGTAACGAGTAATCTCAACATCTCATACATATTATAAGTGCTAATTATAATTAACCTGTTTGCAATCTAGTTAACTGCAATTTTTGAAACACACTGAAAAAAAGATATAATATAAAGGAGCTTATGGCTTATTTGAAAGATTTATAAACTCTGACATATAGCATATACTTAGCAGCAATATTTTCCAATGGATATAGACACAGCAAAAAATTAAATCTGAATTTAGAGAAAATCATATCAGAACTAAAGATTAGTCCAGACATCTTAAATGTCTGTTAAGGAAGAGCTTCTCCCTCTCTTAAGTTCAAAACTCAAAGTACAGAATTCAAAATGCAAAATATGGGTAGGTGCGAACCTGTATTAGCAGGCAGGAGACAATAATGCATTTTCTCCTGTCATGCTGCTGAGATACACAGTATCCAGTCATATTTTATTGGTCTATAGTTTGATGGACTCATTACTGTGCAAAGCATAAATTACATAAGTAGAAGTACTAAATATATCCTGCAAGAAGTGGGAAAATAAAATTAAATGCTTCTCCAGGGAAGTTGTGTGCAGCAGATACACCCTGATTTATTTTATTAAGAAAAGCAAGTGAACATCAATAAAAGCACAGCTGTAACAGACCTCTCAGAAAGTGGGAAACCAGGTACCTGGGATCACACACACGAAAAACTAACCAATGACTTTCCTACTCTGAAGCAGTAGAGGAGGCACTACTGCATGTACTCATCCCTTCAAACCAAAATCTTCATGTTTCTTGTTAGCCAGTTGGGTATCAATGTCAAAATTTTGGTAGTCATAAAAGAGGGAAGATGGATAAATTTGACCAGCAGTGAGGGCAGAACATCCCTAGGTGAGTGCTCGAGCATCGTTATTTTGGGGAAAAGCACATTACTCTGGCTGAATTACTCTGAATTATACTATCAGACAGCCCACAGTGCTCTCTTGAAGCATTTTTGCCAGGAATTGCCTTAGGTGTAAAAAATACCACAGGGTGCTTCAGCTTGTCTGCTCCAAGCCTTAGTAAGCACTGCTCTTCCTCTGCAGAACACATACAATTTACATTTGGTGTAATATACAAATTAATTCAGTTTCAAAATAGAGAGATAACAGTATGACACTAAATCTTTGCAAGTAGTTTGTAGTAGGTCCTCCATATAAGGCATCCTAAGAGAATGTGCCAGGAAAACTACTCTTCATCCTCATGCACACTACTCTGTTTTGTATCTGCAAAAAAAAAATCTGTTTTTTTTCAGGGATTCTGTGTTCAACATATTAAAGTTCTAGTAAAGAAGGTGGGAAAAAAAAGAAGAATGTGCTGTAATATACAAATTAATTTCTTAAGTCACATGTAAATAGCAGATATTTTTGTTACAGGAAACCAATCTTTCTGGAGTTTTGAAATGCTTAAACATGGAAGGGTATTTTAATTGGAACAAGATGTCTTACTTATAAACCTAAAATTGCCTTGTTAAATATAGCATTTTTGCTCAGTATTTTTTATATTCCTTCAAAGGAGAAAGACTAAACAGGCAAATGATGCACAGGACTGCCCTGTGAAGTCCAAATGAAGATCTTCTACCACCCTTTAGCTGTCTGCAGAGTCAACTCTATGCTCAGTTCAGGTTCAACTGTGTGCTCAGTTCAGGTATTAAGCGTTAAAATGCATGTCTGTAGAAGAGAATACCAAGCTGGAGGCCTTGAAGATGATTCCAGCACAATTGTAGGTACATAAGCATTTCTCATAGTGCCCAAATGGGACAGTTGCTTCACTTACAAAATAAGAGTGAACAATCCTGTGTATGACTCTCCTTTGTGCTCAGCTTCACATAACATGTGTCCTGTATAAATACATAAAACGTACAGGGACATAGAAACAGAAATGAAGTGTGTGTGGTGTCATTCTTCGGAGTGGACAATAGATTGTCATGTTTATGTAGCAGTATTTTCTCTATGACTGTAAAAATGATCAGTTGTTTTTGATTCTGCAGAACCTGAGACTGGGAGACCACATACCAAGCTGCCAAAGGGCTGGTAACCCTACCACTGCCCGGCTCTAGGAGAAATAAGGAAGGGTTTGCTGAGAATTAGAAACTGCTAGTGGCTTTAGCACAGTCAACCCTCAACTCCTGCCTTTATTTATTCACTTCAGAGGCTGAAGAAAGCCCGCCTGGCTTCCTGTCTCTCTGTGTGCATGCACTAAAGAGATATTATTTATTAAGGATATCAATCTCCTGCATGCTACTTCCATGCTACTGAGCTTCCTAGTAAATTATTAGAGGGTAAATTATTTTAAAAACTTATTTCAGTTGTCATCTTTTAAAATTGCTATTTCAATTGTAGCTGGAGCATATAAACCCAAAAATTTTCTCTAGGAGCAAGAAAGACCTAGACAAATCTCAACCACATATTCCTCTCCAGTGCTTTCTATACTGGCCAGAAAGAAAATCACAACAACATTCCTTTAGCAGAATTTCATCCCCTTTAAAATCCCTTAAATTTGTGTCTGAGAGAAACCTAGCACTGTAGATAGTCTGACATTAGAGTGCCACCCCTCATAATCCTTTTGCTATCTGTGATGTATCTGTGATTTCAAATGCTTTCTTTTAAAGGCTGATTTTCAGTCTGCTTGCACCAGCCCACTCCTAGAAGTGCCCCGTCTGAAAGCAAAGACTGTAGAACTGTAATAATGCTGCAGCCCTTTCACACACAGTCTAATACAGAATAATTGGAGGGAAAAACCCTCTAAGGTTAAGCCCACTGTTTTAGATGCCTCCTTGTGTCATCAAGACAAAGGATATGTTAGATCATGTATTGTCAAAATCTTATT
This sequence comes from Turdus rufiventris, assembly GCA_013186435.1. NCBI lineage: Eukaryota > Metazoa > Chordata > Aves > Passeriformes > Turdidae > Turdus > Turdus rufiventris. The sequence goes on along the minus strand of PYHW01010106.1, from coordinate 78,833 downwards.
AATGTCATAGCTGAGTGATTAAAATGTCAATATGCTTGCTTTTTGTGGTTTTTCCAGTGCCTGAAGTTGGAATAGTTAAAGGTGTGGGCAGGAAAATCTTTAATGCCACAGATCAGATCTGCAGAGCTGAGCACCATTGGGTATCAGACTAGTTAATTAAGTAGCAGAAATCAAAGGAAAAAAATCTAAGTGTTTTGAATTAAAATTCTACACTCTCTTCCCTCTCAGCTCTCTTTCCTCTGAAATGTCACTTTTCTCTGTTCACTCTTTTCTCCTCTCTGTATTATTTTGTACACCTTTAAGTGAAATAAAAGGCGGGAAGGGAAAGGTAAGGCTTATCTCTCACCAGTGCGTTGCTATCAGAAGAAAGCTGTAGACTCACCATTCATTATCCCCTATGAACAATGAGTTTAAGTTGTACTATTATTAGTAACCCTACAGTCGTGGTGGCTAGCACTGCAATAATTCCCATGTTGTGGAGCTTCACACCACAGAATTATAAATTAACAGTTTTGTGAGGGCCCTCTTTATTAAGGCAACCATGTTTGCCATTTACCCTTTTGACAAATGCATGACTTCCCAGCTGCAAAGATGTTTTATAAAACTACTGGAACTACTGCAGAAATTTACCTTGGCTTGATAATGTTCCTCCTACATGTATTCTCATCAGAAAGATGAACACATGAATAAATAATGATGAATCACATATATCTTGAAAGGAACCTTCCATCTGCTCTTTCAGAATGCAGAAGGGAAGAGAATGAAGGGAACAAAGGATATATTTCGAACTGGGACATGCTCCTAACAACCACAGTAAGAAGGTTCCTGTGACCAAGCATAAGCACTGATGCTCCCTCCCTATACAGCCTCCCTCAAGAAACATTGTCCCTCTCTCCACAGCCTCCCACTGTATTTTTCAAACCACAAAATGAAGATTTTAGTCTGACTACAAAACCATAAAAAGTGCATTGTAAAGAAGCTCAGAAAAACAAATTATATAGTCTCATGAAACAAAGAATGCACACCTGATAAGGAGGTCTTGCTTAACAAACCTTAAACAAAGAGCCTGTTCCAATTATCAAGAGTTATTTAACAGGGGAAAAAATCCTATAATAATAATAATAATAATAATAATAATAATAATAATAATAATGTATGTATAAAAATAACTGTAGACATTTGATTTCTTTCATGCTCCTCCTCATGTGGGGAAATCCCTAAAATCTGCCTGTTCACTTATCCTTGAAATTAGGTAAGGAGGGAGGATTCTTCCTTCGCTTACCATGTTCCATCATGGTATTTGCTCTGTTTTGTGTCTGTCAGCAGCTACAGGGCAACTTCAATTCCTATTTTTAATGAAGAAAGAGACAGTACACAGATGTTTGTAATTAAAATCTCAGCTCTAACAAGGAAGGAAGGACAGATGGAGAGACAGATTTATCAGTCAACTAGCTGCATGAGTCCTGATGATTAAATTCTCCAAAAGATACATCCAAAGTATAAAAGTGAATTTCAAGATGAGATTCTACCCATTGAAAAGCCTGTTGCAGGTACCGATGAAGTAAAAAATATATTAACATCTTTGCCTCCATTGAAGAAAAATGCACATCTACTTCCATGAATATTCTGTGACCATGAATAGATCACAGCAGAAGGCAGAATATTAAAGTGAAGCAGCTTGGCACTCCTGAGTTCTTGAAGTGGATCCAGTATTGAGCCCTGGCACATAGCTGGTGGATTTATCCGAGCTGCTCCCCCTTTCTGAGTCACCCTCTCCAGGATGTAACCACTTCAGTAGCAAGGTTGCTGAAATAGTTTGATGTCAGTGCCTCAGCTGCCAGGTTTGTTGTCTGGCATCTTAGTACAAATGTCATGCACTCACACCTTCGTGTTTTGTATTCAGCCTCTATACACATTTTCCCCTGCCTCCTCTCTTACTTGTACTGACTGAACTTAGTACAGGTCCCAGGGTAAAGGGTATTCTCATGCTTTAGTTCTTTAAAATGTCTAACAAATGCTAGTTGTATGAAGTAAAATCCTTTCTCCAAATTTGATTTCGCTTATTAATATAAAATCAGATTTGAAAGCTGATCATTTTATATGCAGGAATTGTTTCATGTTTCTTTAAGTAATCTCTTAAGAGAGCTCTTAAGTGAGCTGAAATTCCTGCTGTGAAATTCCACCCTTCACTTATTCAAAGAGTACATCTACACATAAAGGAATTTTTTAATCTGCTGGTATTTTTAGTGAGCTGTGCTATTGGAGTAGGTTAAAGAAAACCTAATCTAAAAAAGATGACATTTTTAAGTTATAAGGGACTGGGACAAAGCTAAGAATGAAATTGCAGCCCTGAAATTGTGAATTACATGATCTCTAAATATAATTTTTTTGGTAAAAGGTAGGTGTTTTCCTTTGCATTTTTGAAATGCAACACAGAAGCAAAATAAAAGGCCCGCCGTTTGAAAATGCAATACAGAGGCAATCTAAAAAAAAAGATGTGTCAATTCTATTATATGGAACTGCTATTCACTGATGCCTTATGCAAATTAAAAAAATATAATAGTTAATCTTTATTTGGCACATTGTGTATTCAATGAATAGCACTTGGAATTTAACACTTGGATAAACATTTAACTATCTGGCACTAACTAAATACATCACTATTAAGGGGAATTTATGTAAAATATAATCCCACTAAGCAGCAGTGATTACCATTCAGTATCATTAGAGTAAGCCAGTTTACTGGGAGACAGTCCAATAAAAGCAGTCACCTTGATTTAGTGTAGTTATACTGTAAAAATATATTATATACAGCTCTTAATGAGGAAACATTTCTGGATTATCTGTGTACAGTATCATGACAAGGCAACAGCCCAAGAGCTAAAATGCAACGAACATCCTTCTTCAGCAAAAAGAAGGAACACTTTATAATGCAGTATTTGAGCCAGAACTCCCTCTTAAAAAATATTCATCAGGATCCTCAACTTTTAGCAGGGCATTTGACTAGAAATCTTTGCAGGTAAGTTTAATGGCTTGATTGGCTGAGCTGGCCCAATTAAATTTGAACCCCTGCCTCTCTTACAAGAGGTTATCTGTGTCAGAAGCAGATTAGAAATTCGTGTTGGTCTGAGATGTGGGTTTTGGTTGGACTGCTTCCTGCCAGCCACTCAGGTATGTGCATTTAGCTTGTTTTTTGTTGTTGTTTTTCCCCCCCACCGCCTCCAAAATTTGATCTTTATATCCATTTCTCCCTTCTGCCATTTCTCTTCTTCCTCTAAAATAAAAATCTTATGTTCCACTGTATTCCTTGTTACTCATCCATTTGGTTTCATTTCTTCCTTTTTAATTTCTACTCCCTCTCCCTCCCTTGGTTTGAATAGACATTAAATGCATTATGCTCACTCCACTGAATTTCAAAGATGCTGAATCAAGGTTTAGTAGTAGCTAAACAGACACTAGTTCATATCTTCAATACATAAAGAAAACAAGTCCTACAAGGTACTGTGATGCCTTGGTGCTACTCTTAATATTTTTGTAGCTTCCAAGACAAACCAGGAATAATAATAAAGTCCTAAAATCCTTGTCATAGGCTAAGGACACCATCTACCTAAAGAATACTTTAATCTCAGCAGGTAACTATAAATTTCAGTAGACAGTTAGCAATGATACTGTTTGGATTTTATCTTATTGGAGGAGAACATTGTAGTTTTCATCTGCCTATTTCCTGTTCACGGATAACACCATAGATGTCTGTTGATTGTTTGAATGTTCAGGCTGAGACATTTACATGTCAGGACTAACATGCAGGTCTGTGCCTGCTCGGTCTGACTATATATCCATGGGTGGCTTCTTTCTCCATCCAACATCACAGGTGGGAGACGTATGTCAGGGATTACAGGAGGACACACCCGAGGAGGATCAAAAATCCTCCTGGAAGGGAGACTGCTGCAAAGAAGGAAAGGAGATGCTAAAGATCAAAGAAGAATAAGAAAACAGGGAAACGCTATTTGTCAGTGAACTTAATTCTACTAGTTACCAGTTGTTTTAATAGGCCACTAATCCAATTAGTACCACTGCCTATGCCCTTGCTTGTGCTAAGCTCTCTTGATGTGCTTATGCATTGCCTTGTCACAGCTTTCATGTTTGTAAAGTATGCTAAATCTGCAGGGATGCTGAACGCTCTTTTTTTATTTCTACAAAACGACTGTGGTCAGAAGTTAGAGGGTCAGAATAGGGCCTATAGACAGTTGTTTAAAGCTTTAATACTGTGCAAGCATTCACAATCAGGAGAGCATTGTTCGTTGGCCACAATCTGCATGAAACAACAGTGGCATCATTTTACTCTTATTCTGCTTATACAATTTCTTCAAAACAGATAAAGGTTAGTGTGCTGATGTTTAAGAATAAGTTTGCTTGAGCAAGCTCTGAAATGTGGAGCTTTTTCTCCATGCTTTGTTCTCCATGAAAGGGAATGGAGAAAGCTTAAGATGTTTGGCCAACAGGAAAAAAATAAAGTGATTTCAGTTGTTTGTGCCTTAGAATAATGCTGCTATGATAAAGGTTTGACAACTTATTTTTTTCTGTTTGTGGCAGGAGAATAGATAATTTTATGCTAATACAAGAGAGCTGTAGAAACAAAAGATTAAATGATTGTTTCTTAATCCTCTGTGTACTAAAGAGGTACAAGGCTTCACTGAAATCAGATGCACTTAGTGTTACAAGTTAAGCAGACAGCTGCCTACCTGCAATGAATAAATAAGAGTCTGTACACAGAGCTATCAAGAATGCCCCCCCAAAAAGGTAAATAGGTAAAATTATGTAAATCTTGCTTTTTTTCTTTTACAAATCAAAGGTGTTGATAGCAACAATAATACATTTTAAAATTTCAGAGTGGTTTTTTTTTCAGTTGAGCCCTGAATTACAGAATTATACAATTCTCAATTTTTCATGATTTTTCTGCTCCGGCAGAGGAATTGTTCCATCTTCTATGGACAGTGAAGATCAAAAAAAGGAACATCAACTAGAGGAAGTACAAGCACTAACTAAATTCAACAATGTATGGAAGCCACGGCTATGAAGAGGAGAATAAGACAAATTTCCAACTGAAATATAACCTCTGTGTAAACATATGGTTGTGAGAACTGGAAATCCACCAAAAAAATTAGAGAGAGACAACTAGATGCCTGTTAAAGCAGGTGCCTACCAAAGTTTCAGTGAAAAATCTCAACACTGATAAAGGAATGTGAGAAATCTGCCATGTCTTCAGATATCCAAGATTTTCTTAAGCACTCCAGATGCTAACATATCCTCCACAGGGATGCCATCAAATAGGAACAAACACATTTCAGAAAACCCACTGGTGACTCCCCAGAGAAAACCTGAACAAGAAGCTTTAGGTAGGAGGGATGAGCCCATGGTCCTTACACCAGAAATCTGGAACAGCAGGAAGTTATTTTCGCAGATACAACACAGCCAGTATATTCTAAACAAAGCATGGCTCCAGCATATACATTCTGGGGCAAAGCAAAATACTGTTACAAAATTGTGTGTGCATTATGGGAATTAAAATGACACTCTAAAGCAGACATTGAATAATGTCAAGATTTCTAGTTTCAAGCATGAATTAAAGCTTTTCATGTGTCACGTGATGGTTCTTTGAGTTACTAGGTATGAGGAAAGCCCAACAAGTAGAAAATAGTGCATCTTAATCAGCCACACCTTTAAGGTAAAGTGCATTATTTCAAATATTTCCAGTGTTTCTAAATCCTTTTCAAAACTGGGGCCTTGCCCTCTGAAGTAAACTTATCTCTATTGCTGCGATTTTACTTAACCATTTTTTTCAAACAAACATGTATACTCATATTCTTAGTCTCCTAAAAAGTGTATGTAAAAAAATACTTCAAATGCATGTGCTGGCCTTTGCTCTTCAGCTGCATGTCACAAGTTTTCAGAGCCAGGTGCTGAAAGCTGGGATTAGTGGGTATTTTCAGCCTCTTACGCTGAATACAGCAGAGCCAAAAATAACATTCTCAGCAGATTTTCAGATTTCTCATTTATCAAAACTGGGTTATTTATGTCTGCTGTAACTTCTTGTATCTGAAACATAGCATGTCTGGACTAGCAGTAACTTTTTTTTGTTGTTGCTGCAATAATTATGTCCCAGAGAGCCTGCTGTTTAAAAGAAAACATCTATTTCCTTTTTGCTTTCTTTCTCTTTGGCAGTCCTTTCTTGTGGACATTTATTTAGGGATCTTAAAATAAATGCACTTTTTTGGTAGGCATAGTATTTATGAAATGGCTCTTAATGAGTATAGATTTGTATACATTGATTGAAAATAATGACCAATATTATTTTCTCTTGTAATTCCTCATACAAGACAATTAACCTATTGTTCCCAATATCCAATAGTAGTACATATCCATATTTTTATTTGGGTGTGAGATACAAAATAAAGCAATTATACTTCACTTGCTTAATTCCAGAATGTAAACATACGATCTTTCAAATTACTTTTCTTCAGTATATGCCTTACTCATACTTTTGAGGAGGTTTGTGCCTTTTCTGATTGTTATGATCATTCTACATTCCATGTCACTGTAAACAGTCTGCTTCCAGATCAGCAAAATTCTATCTAGACAACAACACATCAATCCACCTCTCTATAGTCCAGATGGAGCAGACAATGGAGTAACTTGTTTAAATGTATAGTTTTTAAAAGAAAATATATGTAATACATGACTTTCACCTCTTGATTGAATATAAGGCAGTAATTAATTTAGTGAATGGTTGGCTCTATTTTTTTTGCTGCTAATAATGCTTATGGCTCATGCACCCCAGCCTTTCCTTAAAAATCAGAATTATGGGAAGTTTAGCAGATGATGAGTGCTTGCAAGTGAACAGAGATCAAATATTTGTGTTTTTCTTTCAGAAGCAAGGTGGACAGAACCTCAGTTTATGTGAATGAGGTAAATCCACAGAGGTGAAAGGAGTTCTTACTTACCTGTGAATCTCATCAAATGTTACTTCAACTTTATGGCTGCAAAGTCCCCAGATATGCTAGTTAACTTCACTGGGAATGCAAAAGGAAGGCTGTTGTAACCCTGTACCCAAGACGTATAGGGAAACCTGGCATGAGGTAGCAGAAGGCCACACAAAATGAGGTATGTCATTATTCTAAAGCATTTCTAATGCATGTTTATGTTTTATTCTTCTACCATTGTTGCCTGTTTCATCCTAACCTCCTCAGTTTTCTCCAGTGCCACAAGCTAGACCATGTATGACTGGTCTCAGACAGAAAAGCTGGTGACAGACAAGAACTAAAATATCTGCCTAAATAGGAACATATATGTATTTCCAGACAATGTCTCCTAAGGAAACCATCTGTGCACGATTTTCAGACCCAGGTCTCAGATGTGAAGAGCTATACAAGTTTCTCCTAGACAAACTGTAGTTAAAACTATTTGAATTTGGCTTGCCAAATATTTACCAGCAGTTATCACATTCAGCTGAGTATTTGACTCACACTTCTGTAGCATAGCATATGTGTGTGTGTGCACCTTAATTTGACTGGTGTGACAAATGGCAGATAGCTCCTGAAGTCAGGCAGGAGGTATCACGTTCCAGGGCATTACACCTGTCTAGGATTATCAAGAGATCAGTTTTGAGAAGGAGAGTGAAAAACAAAAGAAAACACAGCAGATTACATAGAAAGAAATTTAAAGTTATGATATTCTTAATAACTTTGTCATCTCTTTTTATACAGTAGAAAATATGAGAAAAAAGTAATGTTTTATCATAATGAAAACAAAGATTATATGCAAAATAAAGGAAACTATAATTTTCACTGTACTCTTAGAGACTAGGGAATTCAACATTCTGCAGCAGCCACAAACATACGCTGCATGCAGACAACAATAAAAAGCAGTGTAATGGTCACTAAAACGATCATGTCTACATGAACTATGCAAAACTGAAGTTGTCCTTTACTAAAAATCTCCATTTGTTGTAGTATCATTTGGTTTAACTACTGATTTTGGCTGGCAGTAGATGGGAGTGGGTTGCATTAGCATGTTAGTAATGTACTAAATTTTATATAAGATAAAATAATATTTTTATCTCAAAGTCTTAAAGCAGTGAATAAAACTTTAACTTCTGTGATTTACAATATTACCATGAACTCCCAACAAAATCACAGTCCTATAAAATTCTCTTAAGCCATTCCTTGCATGGCTTTTTTCTCTAACATTAATGATGATTTACTGAACTATAATATAAATGTAAATTTCATTAATTTAATCATACACATGGAAATATACTAAAAGAGAGCAGAATAAATATTTGCAAAATATTATTTAAATTATTTCTGCATTACAATTAACATGTACTCTTATACAAACAATTTGATTTCTCATTGTTATTGTGTAATAATTTATACACAGACAAAGGTACAACGTGTCTAATAACTAGGTATCATAGATATGATAATATATACACTATAATTATAATATGATAATAATTGCACTGTAATTAGGAATCAGTCAAATCCATAGTAAGATGTTAACTGGATGAGAGCTATGAGAAAGCACTTAGAAAGCTGATTCTGTATCTATTTGTTGAATCAATCTATTCTATGCAATCTACCTCAATCTCTGAAGTCTTTTCAATGTACTGCTGTTCTCATAAAATTATCTCAATCCAGAAGTCTGTTCCCCAAATCATCAGGCAGCCTTGAGGACTAAAGCCCATTGTCCAAAAAGGCTTGGCAGAATTTAGGTATGGACGTGTCCAGTTCCCTTGAAACATAATTGATATACTGGTTCCTAAATTACCAGCAAGCTGTTTAAAAAACGTATCCTATCTGACCCATCTTATTTTCAGTGCATTATTTCAGTTGCCCTCAATCTTGGGCAAATGTAAATATGTGGAGATATGTATCACAGGGAGCTCAGCAGGGCTACATCCATGACACTGACTCACACACAAAGAGCACAGGAAATTATGGAGAGAATAAATTTTCTAGAGCTAACCCAAAGAGAGAGGTCAAAATCCTAATAATCTGTTTATCTAATCTGGCAACTAAAAATCCAGAAGAGAAAAGATTTTGGAAGGAAGAGCAAAGCCCTAGACTGAGACAGAAGAGAGTCATCTGTGGTTGGAAGGAAGCATCAGTAAGTTTGCTGTGCATAAGTAAAATTATTTTGCATCTGCCAGACTTGTTCTCTGACACAGCTCTGTGACCTTCATATGCAAAATAGCAAACTCTGTTATTTACACAAGTTGTCACTTTCCATATGATCTTTTTTTAGTACTTATTGTTGAAGTATTAGGCTTAAAAGTAGTGGAAATAAATCCAGTTGGAGGCTGGATTAAAGTATTGGATATACCCTACAAATAAATCCAACACCTTAAAAAATGGTTGATCTAAATCTTAAAGATTTTATTACTTTCTGGCTGATAATCTCCTTCTAAAATAGTGATAATCAGAAATAGACTACTATTAAATGCAGACACTGTTATAATCTATTTTTTTACTTGATCTGGATGGTGCTTATATTCAGCTGTGATAAACCTCATCAAGTATTTTACACCAATCCAAAAGGCCTTGATTTGTAGAATACCATAATGTGAAAAAAACCAAGACTTATTAATAGTTTGTACTTTTGAGTGTATTGATATTTCCAAAGGACTAATTCTTTTTTTAAATAAGACAATTTTAATCACGGCTTGCACCTATTCCTGAGAAGTTTTTCAACCTGAAATTGTACACATATTTTTCTTCTGCCGCAATTTGAAGCATTAAGAAAGTTAAATTCAGAAAACTCTTATCAACTGTCATCATCATTAACCCTCCCTTTCTGTCTACTGGGAGTGGGGACAAGCATTCTGAAGTTTTTTGTGAAAATGACATCTTGTTACATTCTGATGTTATTTTTGTTACATACTACATATCAAACTTGGACCATCTTTGGATATCCAGCCTAGTTCTGGTAATTGAAACCCCTGGACTTAATTGGAAGTGTGAGGAGAAATACGCTACAAATGAGAAACTGTGCTCTTTCAACCAGAATTAGCAAGCAGCTCTCTTATCCTTTTCCCCATCTTATCAGGCTTATTTCTCCATCTCTGCTCTTTTTTTTCTTGAATGATCGATTAAAAAAGTAAGTGTCCTACTTCATCTTGGAAAAAGGACAGCTCTTCCAAATATTCAGGTATTCACCTGTCACTGTCTTCATTGCTACTGGAATGTTAAAGACATATGGGTTAAAAACCCCCAAAACTGAACAGAGCCAACCTAGCAGCCTATTGCTTGAGTCAGTCTTTCTGCCACATTTTAATTCACTGATCTCATACGATTTAAAATTGCAAAGAGCCATATAACTTACTGTTTTGTGCCAGAGCTTGAAGCAGACAGTCCAAGCATCCCTCCAAGCTATCTGCTGTGCTGTCATTGGATGTTATCTTCAGCTTTTTCAGGGCTTCATTCAAATTATCTGCTTGATAAACACAAAGGAAAAAGCAATCAGTGTCCTCACTAATTTGATAACAGCACTATAGTCTTGAATGTAAATAGTGTAAACAGTTCCTGTATCAATGGAGAAGATATGCCTGGTCTGTGTTCTGAGGATACAAAAAGCCAGGAGTCAAAGGTTATAGATTAAATTAAACTTTTCAAATTTATATATACATTTATCATTTTGTATCTGAGAACAGGATGTCACAGCAGGTGCTTTATGAAATGCCACTGAACAGCAATTTATCCATCAGCATTTTTTCAGCCTTGCTGGTACAGAAAACCAGCAGCCATTGCTTTGTTTCCCCCCTTGTGTGTGGTAATAAAATAGAACAGAAACAAGCATATCTTGATCTTCTTCATCAACAGAGGCCAAGTAAATGAAAATGCCAATTTCTACTTGCTGTGTAGCCTTCCATCTTGACTATTTATAGATGCCTAGTGCTAAGTTTAGAACCTTTTTAAGAATTATTCCACTTTCCACCACAATGTTACAAGCATCATTGTTTATATGAACTGTGTTAACTCTTTAAGTTCTACTGACCCACAAAAATAGATGGCATTTTCTTGAAATAAGAAAGTTCTGTTGTGGATTTCAGAAATTAAATCTTCCCTCTTTAAAAAAAACAAACTACCACCACTCAAATGCAAATGAGATGACATCATTCTCCAAACACACCTATGTGCCCAGTAGGGGTTGGGGTAGTATGACCATTACCATTTTGAGGATTCTGTCCTTTCATCAGCAAGATTTAAAGGCTGGCAACTGCAGCCTGAGCCTCTGGTAAGCCCACTGATGACTAACCTCACTCTGAATGGACTATTCTTTTAAAAATGAGTGCTGATTCAGTTTCCATGCCAACTCTGACAGCAAGCAGAAAGTGTTACTCAAAACAAATAATGTTAAATAGTGTCTCACTGTCTCTTGTTCCCAGCCTTGACCCAAGCCCAACACAGCCATTGGTGCAGTTTCTTTTCAGCACAGCACTGGTATCTTCTGAGCCTGACTAGAAGTCAGTGCTGCCTTAGAGCTTCCCACCAGCGTAGGAAGCCTCCTTGACAGGTGAGCTGGCACCTGCTCTTCTTTGCCTCCTCTTCACTTGCCTACTTGTGGGATGGTGCAAAGGAAAAGAGTGGAGACATAGCAGGGATCCCATGAAGAGGGTAGAATCTCACTCCTCGAGCTGCTTTGCTTCTCAGCCAAAGCTGTGGCCTTTGTTCCATCTCCAATTTTTATTAGCATATGCTTTTGTAGTTCAATATACCATACAGATAAAGGTGAGATATTTAACTTCAAAAAGTGCTCAGTATTTATATATGAAATTGCTTACATGCTTCTATGACCAAGGAGTTATTTTGTTTATTCAGTAATGAACACATTCTTAGCAACACTATACCAGGAGTGTCAGTACTTCTAAATGCAGACAGCCAGTAGCATGCTGGCAACTCGGCAAAAGCCTTTTGGGCAACCACACTTGATTGTAGCTCCTCGATATCTAAAAACCTTCCTCCCTACTACTTGCTCACCATGCTGAACTGCTACCTTCTGGAGCAAGCTATAAGGGAAAAAAACCCTAAATTGCCCCTCATACTCACGTTACTCTCTAGCAGGCTCATTGCAGCACTTTTCTTGAATCACACTTAACCAACAGTAAAGTTGAACACACACTGCAAAGTCTCATTGCTTAAATACATTATTCAGGATATACTGTTAGAATTCGTCAAAAGACACAAGTAAAGGGTACTCAGTGACCAGCCCCAGTACTATTTGACATTGTGCACTCTGCCTGCTCTTATACCTTCATCTGCCTCCTTCTCATACTCTTCAGTTTTCTGCTAATATAGCACTATTTCTCTTCTTTCCTAACAGGCATCTCATATCCTTGTATATTCACATACTTAGTTTTGAAGCTGTAGCAATATTTACAGTAAGAAGACTCAATCTACTATATATATCAAAAGCAAAGGCTTCTGTAATCTGGGGAAGAAGAAAATGCAAAGATAAGATAAGAAATTCACTGTCACACCAGATTTTGCAGACTATTGTCAGAGAACACACCCAGATTTTATTTCTCTTTTACAGCCTCTTCACTTAATAATAATTGCTCAATAAATCACAAGATCCCACTTCCTATTTCATTTTTCTGTGCAGAGATGAGCGCTTTATATAAAATACTTGTTATTTCTTTCACCCCATGCCACATCAGAACCTGCAATAGAGTTAGAAGTTTCCCCAGTCTATTTTCCTACCACCCCTTTCTGCTCAGTGCCATGTAAATTTTTCTGGGCAAAGTCCACTATTCTAATACTACACTATTACAGATCATAAGTGAAATGATGCATTTTGGGCAAAATTGTTCAAATGTGACTACCCAAATATTTCATTCCCTAGGACAAACAACTCACATTTTTCATGGTACCAAGCATGTGGACATCCCACAGACACATGTGGACATTCAACTGCAACTTTAGACATACTTCAAGTATCAATGGGCACTTGTGACAATGGTACTTGTGGCCATGCTACTTTTAAAATATCTTACCAAACAATGTTGCACTGTGTGCCCAATTGCCCTTCCACTACGTCAAGGGCACAGAGGGAAGAAACAGTCCTTCAAGAAAGAACTTACTTGTTTACTCGGGTTCTTTCTGTCCTAGTCCATCTCCTTTCCAAACTGAGTTGATACCTTGAAAGAGACAGCTACTTTTGAAAACCCAGACATGTGCAAATAGATCTTCAACAGATTCAGAGTTTTTGTAATCTTTTTATTTTTCTTCTTTTTTGTTGTCCTGAAAAGAACAAACTCTTATAGTCTGAGATGACTCTGACAGGGCACTCAGAGAGAAGTGCTGTAGTGGTCCAGAGGGCTCTCACCATATAATCACACGAGGCTTCCCACTCCTGCTGTTTCACAGTTCCCCTAAACCCCTTGTTTAGGGAAGAAGCTGCAAATGCTTCTTTTCCAAGTACAAAACCCCTGCTGTTTTTTGTGATCTTCTCCTGCTTAATTTTGTGTCTCCTCCTCTCCTTCTACAGAAGCTGTTTCCAATAGGCTTGTTGCTCCATAGACTGACCAGATTCTCAGCTATAAACCCCCATCAAATAAAAGCAATATAAGGAATCCCTTTAGCTTCATTTCACAGAAATGTGAGTTGGTACGCTGTATCAACGTGCAAGTCACGCGAAGCCCACATTAGGAAGATCTAAGATTATGACAGTAGAGGTAAAAACTGAGGGCCCTTTAGTTCCCAGGACATTGAATATGCTTGCAGAAATGTATAGCATGGTTCCTTTTGAATCTATGCAAACTGAGACACATCCTCTTGTATAATTTTTCAAAGACACCTAGTCCCATATAAATGTTCACATGCAAAATACTCCAAATACAGAATTTATTGAGGACAGAAGAATCTTGTTCTCACATTTAGCCCATTGCCAAAAAATACTCCATCTCCTCCTTTCTTTGTAGCAGCTGCCCTCAAGCATTCCCAAGTGTACAATATTTTCTGCCAAACCACTCAAACTCATCATTAGAGACAACTCTTTGGTCCTAGCCCATCCTGAAAATTTTTAAACCTGGCATCTAATCAGGAGGTACCTACATACTGTCAGAGGGCAGCAGTGAAGAATTAGTTTTTGATTAGCAATGTCAGAAGACCTGGTACAGACAGACAAGACTAACATCTTAATCAGGAAAGAACTTTTCTTTAAAAACAGAAGCCCTATTCATTTCTGTCCTACCACATTCATTGAAGTGGGTTAATGCTTTTTGCCTAACAAATTTTCTAGTTCCAGGGATATAATGATGGATCATTATCTGCAGGGCTCCTTCTGCAACATGTTTTTTACTTAGGTACATTTGCTCTACTTTTCTAGCATAGTAACTAATTTTAATGAGAGTGTCTATTTTTGACAGCAGTTCAGCTGCTTCATTCTTAAACACTTTCTGAATCTCAGATATATGCCATCTGGTCTTAGAGACTTGTTACTCTTTCATTTAACCACTTGCTTCTGCATCTGTTCTGACATGGGCCTTCGTTTTCATTACCTGAAAATACTGACACACCATGACTCACTGCCACCTGAGCACTAAGCTACCTAATTAGTTTTTGTAATTATCAGGTCAGCCTATACACACTAACAGCTACTTAGTCAATCTGTATTCAAAATCAGGATAGAAACCTAAAAATGTGGTCTCAACCAGCAGTCAGTACACTTGGAATATCTTGCCAATGCAAATCTTCTGTTTGCATTCACCCCCCACCTTGGAGAACATTTGGTATCTTTGAAAATAATTTAATGTATTACTTTTACTGTAGTCACAGATAAACAACAGATTATAATATAAAAAATATTTACACTATGCCAAGGTATATGGATCTGTAGCTGCTGTAATTGCTGTAATTTCTGCACATTAACAATTCTCCGTTACTTAAATCATGACTTGCAAAGGCTAGACTATAAGAATGATATTTCAGAAGATTTTGCAGAACCTTGGAAGATATTTTTTCTCTTTCCTAGGAAAACATGGTACAGATTTAAGTATGTTTGTATTTCATAATTAAACACTGAAGATCAGGAATTATCTTAAAGTCTAAAGAAACCAATCAAAATTCAGTGAAATCAACATAACTCTACTGCTTTATAAAAAGCCCTAAAAGATTTTGCTTAAAACCAGTCCTAGAAGAAGAATGATATACATTTTTTTTCCTTTTATAGAAAATTGTTTGATAAAGGGAGTCTGTAGTGGATAAAATTTCATTTAAAAATCAGCTAATGATAGACAAAGTAAAAATTCAAATAATTTGGTTCTCAGTTTATGAAAAGATGTTTTCTGGTTCTCTATTACTAGCAGTAGTAGAAAAAACCATCAAGATAGCTACCAATTTGTAAAGAATTACAATTTAATTGACAAGACTGCATTTGTATTTGCACAACTGTATTTCTGTATAGCTTTTTTTTTCTTCAGGTGCCTGATCTTCACTGAGTTATATTATCAAAACAGTTGTAAACACAAGAAGTTCCAGAAGTATATCAACCCACATGTATTTCACCATTTAAAATATTTACCATACAATACAGTGCATGCCAAGGTGTGTACACATGAAGAATACTGTTTTATCCAAGGGACACCACTCCCTTTCAGGACAAATGTTCTGTCAAAGAACAGATGAATGTCTTTCACACTGTCCTTCTTGGCAAGTTGTTCTCCTTTTATTTAGTAGTACCAGGTACTACTAAAAGATGAAGGAACATTTCCTTTCTTACTGGCAATTGTAAAGTTACTATCATTACATTATGTCATCATGCTTCAAAGATAGGAACGTGCTTGCTTTCAGAAGGTATTTATAAGGTATGGGAAGCAATGCATTGTGTAAGTGAACAGGAGAACTGGAAATTTAAGGTTAAAAGTATCTGTGTGGGAAGTGGGGTTTTCGAAATGAAATTTTCAGGTTCCAGAATTTCTGCACACTCTGAATTCTTCAGGAGTCTTCAGATGCAGGTACAGATTACACTCAGCACTTCTATAAAGCAGACCACAACACATCATGGGCAGGTATCAAGAAAGCATCAGGTATCATATGGGGCAGATGGGAATCCAGTTCTTTGTGGGAACATTCAACTGTAAATGCTTTTCTATACACGCCCAAGCCTCCTCAGTTTAAGACATGGCTTCAAATTACTGCAATATAAAAGGCAAGAGAAGGTATCCTCCATTAGGTTATTCAAGACTACTGTCCACCCTAAGCACAGAATGAAAAAAAATTAGTGGGGGAAAAAATAACAGGACCAAAATAGTACCTTAAATGACTACTGTGACTTCAGACAATCATCCAAACCAATTTCTTGCTCATGCTAAAGCAAAAACTCATCAGGCAAATTAAAATGGACAGCCTAAAGCACACAGTTGGAATAGAATATATCTCTTCTTGAAGAGTCAGTAAGTGACTGAAACAGGATTTTGGAAAAAAACAGGAGTAACCTTAATACTAATCAAATCTAACATTTCCTAAAATGCTGAATTACATATAACCATATGGAGCAGTATAGAAGAGACAAGCTCCATGTCTGCATGTGTCTGTGCACATGAATATATACAACTAGCAGGGCTTGCATCTCTACTGGCTCTTTTTTGATTTATTTTAGGTGGTTTACTACATTCTTTTGTTTTCTTTCTTTTCCTCTTCTGCTCCTCCAGATGATTTCTGCCTGAAGCACTTTTAATCTAGCAAGCAAGAGTCACTTTGTCAAGTCAAGATAGTAAGAATAGAGAACAGGTGCCAGAAAACAACAGAAGAAAATTAAACTAACCCAAACAGTACAGTCTAAAACATTTAAAACTAAACATATCAAGTTTTTTCAGCTTTATCTTTTCTTTGAGATGATCTTTGCCTACACTACTGTGTCTAACCTTTTCTGACTGCACGTGCTCTAAAAGTCTTGATCCTAATATGACTCAAGTTAGCTGACTACAAATGCCAACGTAGACATTACACAAACAAATAAAACACTTTCTTAAAGAGCTTTTTAATTGTTCATTAAATTATTTCCCTTACTACATTAAAACACTGGTTTCTTTTGTGGCACAATTTAACAAGGCTGTCAACCCTCTGCACTTTTTCAAACTTCTATACAAAATATGGCTTATTAACCAACAAAATAACACATATGTAATGCTACAAGTTGGTCTGAGTGGACTTTTGTGGGATGTCACAATGCAGGACAACAATTTAGACTTGAAGTAGACATTCCTAATCAATTTAACCAGCTTACTCTACTGTTAGCTTTTTCAATAAACAAGTTAAAATTACTTTTTCTTCTTACTGAGTCTAAAAATAAAACAAAGAAAGAAAGAAACAAATAGAAATCAGATAATACAAATCTGAGGATACAAAGTTCCAGAACTAAGAAGAATTCTCTTTGACTTCAACAAGCTCCAGTTCTGGTCTTTGGCCTACCCTCTGCAAGTAAGTCCTTATCAACTGTACAAGCACACGGTGTAGTATCTGTCATAACTATACTTACATCAGCTTGAGTTACTGAACAAATACCTGTATAAAGCCCTCAGGCACATCTTTCACCAGCAACAGTGAGAATTTTGTCTGGGTAGGATACTCAGGTTCAAAATTGGTACTGCTAGCTCTAATTGTATGCCACATCAGAGTTCTTCTGTCAGATGTTATGAAATACTAATCTCTGACTACACAGCTGTTTTCTAGCTGTCATGAGGTCCCTGAAAACCTTAAATATGGAAAGGAAGCACCTGAAAGGAACAGGGTGAACCATTAATCCACAGAGTGTTACATATTTTGTTTCTTTTCTTTTAAGCTGTCTGGTTTGAAGGTCATAGAATCATGGGCTCTTTAATACTGGAGAAGACCCTTTGACTGAACATCATCATGTCCACTAGACCATATTGAAAAAGTACCACAACCACTCATTCTGTGAACACTTCCAGGGATGGTGATTTCACCACTTCTCTGGGGAGCCTTTTCCTGCTTTCAGTGAAGAAACTTTTCCTAATATCCAACTTGAGTCTCCCCAGCACAACTTGAGGTCATTTCTTCTTGTCCCAGTTGCCTGGGAGAAGAGGCCAATGCCCACCTTGCTACAATCTCCTTTCAGGGAGATGTAGAGAGTGATATGGTCTCCTCTTACCATTCTTTTCTCCAGACTGAACAACCTCAGCTACTGCCTGTAGGACAAATTGTCATCCTGTGGTTTACTGGAGACAATCAAGATTCTCAGTTTTCAGGTATTTTTTTACTAACAATAAATAATAATATTATATATTATATAATAATAAATAATAAATAAATAAATAAATAAATAACAATAAATAAATCCATGATGATGCCAGAAAAGCAGGAGTCACATAAATTCACATAGTCCTAATGTATTTAACAGAATATTTAAATGGAAATCTTACATCACCATTATCAGTGGTTACTGATATCATAAATCAAGTCTCTTCTAATACTTGGGTATTTTCTATTCTTTTTTATAAAACACATTTTTAAAATCAATTTATTAGAAAGTCTGCTTCTAAGTTCTGCTTTTAATATGCTTTTTATATACACATAAATTGTGTATATAAAAACACCTTTCTGAAATTCACTAGAAGTAGTGATACCTAAATTACCATACATCTTGTAATTCTCTTATCTACCTAGCAGAAATGACAACCTCCGAAGCAGTCTTCATCCTCACATTAAGGGAAGGTATATGTGTAATTTTGCATAGTATGAAAGTACATGAAGCTTTCTGACACATCCTCTACAAGCATTCCAAAAATAGTAAGTTAAGAAACAAAATCTCAGCCCTTGTCCTGTTGGCTGTTAATAAAATCCCATCTGGTCACTTAGGAGCTGTGCCAACATCGCCACACAAAGAGCTTTTAAGCTGTTTGAATGTACAAGAGTCATTTGACAGCTTTTTTATTTACCTTTTTTTTGTCAAATACGCACCTAATAGCATACAGATGGCTAAGTTCTAACAAGTTTACTTGTGTGCAATCTCGAAACTAACCTTGAAAGTAAACTGCTGAG
Source organism: Turdus rufiventris (assembly GCA_013186435.1). Taxonomy (NCBI): domain Eukaryota; kingdom Metazoa; phylum Chordata; class Aves; order Passeriformes; family Turdidae; genus Turdus; species Turdus rufiventris. Next base: position 59,772 of record PYHW01010106.1, on the reverse strand, counting down.
GTTTTGCTTTGGGGTGTTGCTTGGGTTATACCTTTTTTTCTAACATTTAGGATTGTTCAGTCTACTGCTGTTCCAAGTTCCTTATTAGGCAAATACAAAGTGAAAGTGAAAACTTGGTGCCTGATTTTTCTAAAACTGCGAACATAGTAAGAATCTGCTCAACCTGCTCAGAGCCAACAGAATGGGAGTAGAGAATGGGAGAAGTCTCAGTAGACAGCAAGTTAAAGAAATGTTCACTGACAAAAATCTTCAAAGGGAAAGAAATCCCAGGAACCACTCTGGGCAATGAGAGAGACTTCAGTAACAGATGGAGACTCTTCTCAGTGTATATTATCTGTATATCTTTTAGTGCTAAAATCAGTTCTAGATTTATTCTCCCAACATTGTGATAAAAGATGAGTAATTAATACAGAGAAATAAGCTTTCCGCTGCAATTTATATTCAAATTTGTATTGCAAATCTTGCAGGGGTAATGCTGGTTACCCACTTCTGCATAATACTGAGCCAAAAGGGACAGGTGAAACAACACTGAATGGTCCAACAGACTCTCAGCTCCAGGATCAGTTGTCTGGATACAAGAAATCCAGTCAGACAAGAATGCTATTTCAGTTACAAGAAGTGTTTTAAAAACACTTTCTCCTCAATCCTATCCCTCTACATATTTTAAATGAATCAAGTATAAAATCTTGAAGTTAAAGATATCAGTTTGTATCTTAAACATCTGTAGGATAAGCACTCACTATACAGGTAAGGGTCTGATTCTGTCACTATTTATTGATGGGCAACTGAGTAGTCTTACACATCTGCGTAAACTCTAAGGTCTTGATGTACAATGAGATAATAAAGGGAAAAAACCTGCAAATGTAGAGTACATTTTAAAATTTAATTATGAGCAATTCAACCAAACGAAGTTTTGGAAAGGATCTGAGTAGAAAGATCTTCGCTTTGGCATTCTCTTTCAATTCTTTACTTTGGACTTAATTAAAACTAGCTACTCCAATCTTCAAAGTTATAACATATTATTAGAACCCAAAGAGTAATCTACTACAGAAAATAAAATGGATCTGAGCAGTGGAAAATAGAGACTAATCTAGGAAAAGTTGTGAATATTTAAGGAAAGACTATTATAGATCAAATAACAAAATATAACAATGTTTCCGCAGCTATATTTTTGTTTTGTTTAGTGCTTTGTTTTTAAAGATACCTTGGCACCTTAAATGAGGATGTAATTTAAATAAATAATTTATGGAATCTGCTTTTTTACTCCTGGTCTGAGATCTTAGATTTTTATAAGTTACAATAATTTCACAATTATAAGCTGCACCATTTTGACTAAAATTTTGGTCTGAACCCGGAAGTGCGGCTTATATCAGGTGCGGCTTATATATGGACAAAGATTGAAAAGTTGCTGTTTTAGTTTGGAGGACAGGTGTCTACTGAGAAAGGCAGGAGCTTCTCTTTGAAATGGAGAATGTAAACCCCCTCCCTCCAAATTATTATAATTTTTAAATCAAGGGGCTTTCAGGCAAAGATATGGGAATTAGGAATAACAGTTCTTTACGACGGAAATTAAAATAGAAATGCAGTACTACAAAGAAACAAACCCCCAAGCCCTGACAAAGTCAGAGTGCATCCTGACACCTCGTCAGGCAGGGTGTTGGCAGCAGTCCCATTAAATGGTGGCTGCATCCTCCTGCAGTGACAGATGTGATTCAGTTGGA
>PYHW01010106.1:26369-50846 GCA_013186435.1 Turdus rufiventris | reverse complement strand
ACCGGACTATAAGGCGCACTTCCGGGTTTGGGGAAAAATTTTAGTCAAAAGGGTGCGCCTTATAGTCGTGAAATTACTGTACTTGTAGTAACCAACCAACACTCCTAGGCAATTTTTCACGTGTACAAACTTTAACTATCCTTAATAAAGAAATACTGTTTTGTATTTTACGGATAATAAGTAAATAAATTTTAATTTTTCTGGAGTGACAGTTATGAAGGGTTCATCACTGTTTTTCATATTATCAAGAAGTCAAATATAAATCTGCCAGTCCTATTCAGACTGGCCGAACAGTAGATTTTGAGTATGCAGTTTGTGCTTGAAACCACTATAGCCTAAAGGCAGATACATATTTGTAACCTTTGCAAACAACACTGAATTTGGAGGTAAAGTTGGCATACTGAAGAGCAATCCAGAGGCACTGTTCAGTAGCCTGAGGACTGGATCAACAGAAGTTTCCTGAAGTTCAACAGGGGAAAGTGTTGAACAGAATAACCCCCAGCAGCAGCACAGGCTGGGAACACACTGTTGTAAAGACCCAGGGGTTACAGGGGATGCCAAGTAAAACATGAGGCAGCAGCACGTTCCCAAAGTAAACAAAGCATACTGTACAATGGTTACATTAGAAGCGTGACCAGCACATGGAGGCTCTGCTTGATGCCTGCAAGGATTTGTGTCTCCCACAATTCTAAGTCTGGTTTTATATGTCCCAGATCAAAACTGGGCAGAGTTATCAAAACGGTCATGTTCCCTCAACTCATGATGTGTAAGAACTTGGGGGCCTCTATAATCTGGCAAAGAGGAGGCTAAGGGGGAACTACATTGTGACACATTCTGCACCTTGAAATCTCTATTAATGACACAATGTCACACTAGAAAAATCACATTCTAGGAGCAAATGTTTTCACATGTATCAAACCAATATTTCTTCTGCACGGCCTCCTTTCATTTGTTATGTTGCTTGTTTACTTTCACATTTCAGAGGTCAAAGTAAAAACTAGTTTTCACTTAATTCCTATTTCCCCATCTAGGTCAATCACAATCTTCTGCAATACGTTAACTTTAAATCCTGTACAAGAATGGGAGTAGAAAGGAAGACAACTTTTTACATTCCACTGTCTTGTCTTGTTGTTTCCCCTTTTTAAAAGAAATAGATGGGAGGGGGCTAAACTTAAACTTTGTTCTATTTACCTGCTTCACTTTTTATGCAATTAAACAGTATCTTCAGTTTTGCAATTAGAAGGTTATTCAGATGAATTAATGTTTATAGATACTTCTTCAGAGGCTTTTTTTTAAAGACAGGGCTGAGTTCTCTTATCTTTTCAGCAACTGTTTGTCACCCTTTGCTGGCATGTCTACATTTTCTCTCTAATACACGAGAAGTCAGATTTTCTCATCTTTATCTGACAACATGATACACCAAACTGACTTGCCATTTGAGAATACAACTAATTCCCCTGTGCCACAAATTCTCCAGTGTACTAAACTTCTGCAACTTTTTCTGGCTTCCACAGATGTGAGCCACTGCAAAAAAAACTCCAAGTCTGTAGATCATAAAGCCATTAATTCTACCAAACACCGATGAGTATTGAAAGATGATACTTCGTCAAGTCATCTCCAATATGAAGGCACTATGGACATCATTTTATTATGCATCACTTAATTACCCATATTATCCTTTGATCATATATGCTCAGGCAGAATATAAAAGCTACAGTTTGGGCCCAAATAACATCTTAAATCAAATCTGCATAACATCTTAAATCAAATCTGCAGTCTCTTTATGCATAATACAGGGCAATGGGGAACTGAGGCTATAATCTGACTACACTGAGGTTTCAGCAGCAAAGCTGGTTTCAACAGATTACCTTTTCTAAATGCTCAGCAACCAGGTCATTTAAGGCATTGCAATACAGTGTCACTTAAGCCTCCAACACACGTAAACCTGTCATCTGATAGAGTTTTCTGTATTCAATTTAAAGAAGTCATGTATCAGCACTGAATATAAGTCTTACTTTCATTAAATTCAATGCCTCTTTATAAGCTGTGTTGAGCATGCAGATCTTTCATGTCAAAGCAACCACACATTTTTGTCTGATGGTTTTACATTACCCTTAGATTATATTACATGAATCAACAGAAACATCTAGAATGAAAAGATTCAGATGATACGCTGAATTCTGTGAACAAATTAGTTCTCAGATCCAGAGCAGAATAATACTCTCACCTAAACAAGCAGAACTGGGCTTCTAAACTTGAAGGGAGTCTTGGAAAGTTAGAAGGTAAACAAAGTCCAACACCAACAGGTGCTACATGATCAAAGCCCCAGTGGCACAGATTCTGTTACATAAACACACCACCCCAGTGGACATCAAAGCCCCATTCTGGTTGTTCTTTGAGATCCTGACAAGTGAGTGTTAAAACAAATACTGTTAAAACACAAATATTTTTATTCCAAATTGTGAGCAAACTCAGAAGAGCCCTCTTGGTTATAAAGCTCTTTTTGCAAGAAGTCAGGGAGCCAAAAGGAATTAAAAAATCAGGGGCTTGCAAGATTTCTGAGTTTTCAACTTTGATATCTACCTCTTGATCCCAGATTTACATCTCTGCCCAAAGAGAGTCTAATCTTAAGCTGGAAGCAGGCTCCTCAGCATACTGTAAAATGTAAAAATATTGCTTGTGAAAAAAAACTTCTGGTGATGGGAAAAAAATAATAGGTTCATCTATATATTTTTTAAAAAATAAAAAGGGTCAAGCAGAAAAGGCTTGTGTTTCAAAAAACCTGCCAAAACTAAGTAATTTTTAAAATGTGCCTATTGACCAGCTCTCAAAAATCCAGCAAGCTCTTTATGTACAGCCAAAGATGCTGTTTTGTTGATAACAACTTCTGATTTTAGAAATAAAGCAGTTTAAATAGTTGCTAGGTACCGTCACTTTACCCAGAGAGTGATCACTGTTGTGATCACTGAAGTACAGAAAACTGTTCAGAAGTGGAAGAGGTAAAAGTAGACTAAAAACAATCCCATAGTACCCAGCTATTGCTTTTTATCAGAAAACCTATTTAATATAAATTAAAAAAAAAAAAAAAAAGGAAAACGTAAAATCCCTTGCTTAACTAAAGTGCTGCATTATCTAGGGCATTTCTCTCTCCAGCCATCTGTTTTGAGCTGGGTGCATGCACTGAACTCAAATTTTATGTTCACACGAGAACTCTACCAGTTTCTTCCAGAGACTGAGTGAGAAGTCTCAAATTCTACCTTGTTCTCAGCAGCAGAAAAAAGAACAGTGTACCTTGAAAAGGAAGAAGTTAGGACTTTCATAAAGATAAGCAAACACTTCAGATCATGGCTGGGATGAAGCTGCATTCCAAAGAAATGTACTGAATTGCTTCTTGTTTGTTTCCACTATTCTTGCCTTCGGAGAAGTAGGCATCCAGACTAATGTATGTGTGATTGTAAGCATAACAAGTAAAAGTCTTGCAAAGACAAATTCCTAACATTTTCTGGGAATATAAGAAAGCATCAAAAGCCATCACCTAATGGCTACAAAGTGAATTTCATTCTGAAAATGCAATATTTCCTTTTTATCTATGTTGCTACGAGATAGAACAAAGGTCACTGTACGTAAATTAATAGCTTATGGCACTGTGCTTACTGTTCCTTTTACAGGAAGATGTTCTAACATAATGATCTCCATGTTAAATTGGTTTCTTCTTTGATATAACAAATTATATAAACTACATAATTCCATCTATTTGAAAGAAAAATCAAGTTTACTAAATCGTTTTCTCCATCATCAAATATAGCTCTTTCTTCATTTAGCAAGTTCCTTCAGAGGCCATGTATTAGCACAGCACCACATCAAGGAACAGAATACATGTTAAAAGTGTTTCTGATGGTCAAAATCAATCTAATGTCTGCATTCCTCCCCCAGCTGCATAAACTGGGGAGCCAACGTTACTATGTCATGAAAGAGTGGAGTGACCCACGGCATTTTACATGCCTTCACCAAAACAGGACAGTTTAAGATGTAGCACAGCCAAGTCAAAAAAAGCAGGAGCCCAATTACTTCAGTGGCATTCAGTATGGGCTTTGTGGGGGTACAAGAATGCTGTATAAAGAGTTTTTATCACAAATAGGGCTCAATTCTGTACAATTTCATTATACAAGATACATTCTTTCATATATTGTCACCTATTGTACATTAGGTAGATCTGAACCATGATTTTGAGCTGTTTGCAATAACTTGATATGTAACCAAAGAGACCATTAAAAAAAAAAAAAACAAAATCAAAACACTTCAAAAGCTCTTGAAATTACAAAGCTGAGGACCAGTTTGTCAATTATTTCCCTAACAAAGATGGTGAAAAGGGAACATGGTAGAAGAAACTGTCATGTATTTAATTAACAAAGAAAGAATCTGATGAGGAGAGATTGAGAGATAGGGGGAAGATGGAAAAGAAGAGGTAACTGGAAGAAGATGATGTAGAAAACTGGGCAATAAAATAAAGAAACCTGAAAGAATAGGAAAGCTGTGAAAAGTGAGGACAGAGAGTGAAAAAAAAAAAAAAAAAGAGAGTATTAGGCAAACTAGAAAAGAATTGAATTAATACACTGTACCATCAGATAGAGATATGTGGGCTTTGCCTGGAAAGCATATGCTGTATTTTGGGCACTACTGCACATAAATGTATTGATGACTATCTTTGATTCAACCGAGGCACTATCTTGCTGTAAATGGGTGATGGGATTTTCATTGCAAAAGCATAAAAAAAGAGAGCCAACCCTGTTGCCCCCCAAACCTATTCGATTCCTGCCAGCAACTCCTTGCATACATGTTCCTCCTCTTTCTCTCAATCACCAATGCTTCCCTGCTTTTCCTGTAATTCCATATGGCAGCAGCCACCATGTCTATATATTCTCCCTGAGCTTTGCAGAGAAACTGGTAAGAAAACCTGACAAGCTTTGCAGGATGAGAGCAAATTTGTATTTGTATTAAGTGTATTAGTGGATTTCTAAATTCAGTTGATTGTACCAGACATTATTACAACAAATGTGTTCACAGACTGGTTTTCTGTTACGGCTGTCCTTTTTTTCCTCCTACAGAACAACACCCTGATCCTGAAATCAGTTCTAGGAAATACTGTGGCTCCCAGTCACTTGAGGGAGAAGGAAAAAGAGAGAACAGCAAGTATGAAAATGCCTCATAACTGTTACACTGCTGCTGCTACTCCTCTTGATGGTCACATTCACTCACTCCATTTCCCCTTAACTTGCTCACTGAAGTTCAGGCACGGAGTCTTAGGTATTTAAACAATAGAGCTCTACCATGACCAGTGGTCCAGTGTGGTCCAAGAGTGCACACTGAAGGACTGCTGAAAGAAGTGGTCAGATACAGAAGATGCAATCACCTATACAGCAGACACGGAAGACTGACTTCAGTCAGTTCCTCTAAAGGCCCAGGAGAGGTAAGTTAAACATTCTGTGGACAAGGAAGATTTAGATAAGAAAGATGTGTACAATCCCACTTTGGTTTTAAAACCCTTTTCCCATGCTTTGTTCCTGCTGTCAAGATAAAGCAGCATTTTGATTCAAGAAATCATTCCAAAGCCTTCATGTAGCAAAAGCAGCTATTTGGCAGTACTGAACTCAAGCTTTGCCTGCAGGGTACTGGGTGCTGCTGACAGTGAACAGGATGGGATTTCTCCAGAGGAAAGAGATATGGGAATGAACTTAACGAGGCTAAAGCAAGGAGAAGATACCTTACTGGTCCTGTAAACAGTGGCATGTACTTGTAAGGTTGCATTTAAGACTAGGAAAGTTAAAATCGTCTAATTAAAGTCACTGGACTCTCATATCCAACATCAAAGACAGGAAGCATTTCTAAATATGCTCCCAAGAAGAGTTCCCAGCTTGTGGAGAGCAAGGCACCCTCAGCAACAGGCAGAGCTCCCTAGGCAAACACTTCACTCACTCCAGAGACTACAAAGGCTTGCAGATGTTCATGTGGTCTGATTTTGGTATTTATTAGCAGTATTTTCAGTTTCTGTTCACAAAATTAATCCATATGGTACAATTCTAGCTCCCAGCCTGGGTATAATTAAGGGCAAAAGGGGTAGAGCAGAGTTGTCAAGTGCTGAGTATGAGAGTTCTCTTCCAAGTGTAGACCTCTTATGTACAGAAGGCAGGATGAGAGAAAGGTGAGTATTCTGTTGTACTTGGTGTTCTCTCTGGACTGATGTATTCCAGAGGTAAAGGCAATTACTGAAAGGTAAAGAAGGCAATAAGAACAGGGTTTTCAACTGCAGGTTTTGTGCCCTGATGTTCCATGCTAGGACACTGTGAAGGCCATAAGCGCACAGGCAGCTGACAGTGGAAATAAGCCTGTGGAAATAAGAACTCAAGACTACCACGAGATGCTGAGCTGTTACCTCCCCAGGTTCTCCCAAGCACAGGTCTGTTCCCCACAGGCTCACTGGCAGCCCTGGCAAATTTATAAAGGATTTTGTTCAATCCTCATCACCCCACCCATCCTATAATGCTTAGCTGCTTTCCTCCTTCAATCCTAGTCTTCTCAGTCTCCATCTCTCTATCCAGTCTTACTCCCAATACATTTGCAGAGCAGAGAAAGGAAATCTGAAGGAAGGGCTGCTATTCACCATGTGAATTTAAGTACTTGGTTAACTGGATTTAATCAGATACTGAAGACTTGTCAAACTTGAGTCAACTCAAAGGGAAGGGTCAATAAAAAATTTAAATTACACATAAGTTTCGTGTACATCTTCAAAATCACAGTGTCCGTTAGGCTGCTAAGTATCAATGGATGGAACCAACTGATGAATTCAAACACAGATTAACTTTCATGAACCTCCCCTGAGTTACCACTAACACAACGAATAGCTCAGTGTTCTGATAAAGATCAGGACTGACAAATGCCTCAGATGCTCCTATAATACACAACTAGGAAGCAGTAAGTTTGTATGACCTGGTAAATATGAAGGAAATGGGACCTACTGTTGAAGTGGATCACTAAAAAAATTTCCTTTGCAAGAGTGTGATTTTAAAACATTTTATTTCCCCTGATTTTTAAATGTGTAAATGCGATTTTTTATAATACATTTGACTGACCTGGAAATAGAAATCATGAAAGTATTTATTTTAAACTGCAAAGTTTAACACAACTTTATACATGCATCCACACTGCCAATTTATGCATATTTTTAATTTGAACTACTTCAGACGTACACCCATTTTTCCCCTGACATTTCTTATCATAATTTGTGGAGCTGTATCTGAAAGTGCTTCAGGTCAGAGATTTGCCTGTGCACACTTTACACTTGTACAGTTAAGGCATGCTGTAATTACTTGCAAGTCCCAAAGCATCCTGCACTAAATTCTGTCTTGTCTTCTACCTGGAGATAAAATGAACAGCAGTTATGTGGTTTATACATTTGACAAATTCTTCTGGGCATCTGCCAATTTTGTAATCTACTTGAACTATAGCTTAAGAACCATGTGAGATCAACAGGGTTTCAGCACAACTTCAAAGCTCCCTAAGCCAGAGTCGTGCAGTTCTCAGGCTGAACAAATGTTGCCAGGCTCTGTGCATAGCTTTGAGGGTCCTTGAACCACAGCCACCTGTTCCAGAGGGTTTACAAATTCTATTAGGCATATCTGGAGCACACATAAATTCTAATATACATCAGAAGTGCTTTTACACTAAAAGAACTTCAACATTCAGAAATACATGACTTTACCATTTTGCTCTACCAAAGCAAATTTCATTTGGTTTCCATTATAATAAAATCTGTAAATAAAAACAATTTTCTATACCATATTTAACAAAAAGAGGCCCTGGGAGATTGTCCTTTCAGTGAAAGCTGCTACTTACAAAATCCCTTCGAAGAAAAAGCTTCTTGTCTAATTAAAATTCAAACCACCATTAGAAAAACTTCTCCATTAGCTGTAGAACACATTAACATTTCAAAACACCTAATTTCCAGAAGCTTAGATGTAGTTCCTAATCTATTTTAATCTGGAAACAAGTTAGCATCTGAAACTTAATGCCTTCAATAGTATCAAGACAGCAGGAATGCTCATTTTTCGAGCACAGCATGTGAACAGACCCAGGTGGACCAGTCAGCAATGAAAAGTGGGTTTTCTCTTACATAAGTAACTAGGTCACTGTCTAACGTCCCTTTGTTATTCTAAAACATGAACTTCATCCTGTCACAGAGTTAAGAAGGGGTAACAACCAACCTCCTTGACAGATGCCACAGAGGAATCTCCACAGCCTTCTCTCCTGTTAAACAGTAATGACATTATTTTCCCTTTTTTATGAACACATACTTGTTTACGCTAATCTTTACTTTTTTGTTTTATATATTTATATAAAATTAAATTCTGAGAACTTCCAGAAATAATTCAGCTTTACTTGGGAAAGATGGAAAACTACAATGAGTCTTCTCAAGGACTGTCTGCAGCATACTATTAGTAGTATGAAAAAACTGAAAGTAATAACCTGATTTTATTTACATTATCCTAGCTATTTTCGTTATTTTTGGGGGAGGGACATAGAGCAGAACTCCTTCCTTCTTCCTTCTATTTCCGTCTTCTGTTGTTCTATTCATCCATCCCTAGTTCTAGTATTTCTCTCCCTCTGTGCACTTCCCTTATGGGATTTTTTGTTCCCTTCTATTCTTGTCTTGGTAGCTCTCTCACTTCCATTATTACTGCTTTTGTTTCCTTCAGGTTTCAGCTGTTCTGCCCTTTCCTCTCAGTTTGATGGTACAGAAAGCCAGACGTTTACCCCAGACTTCTAAAACTAACTCTGAATCTTCTGTTCCCAGGAAACATACTTGTGAGTGAAGCCTTTAACCTAAAGCTAAAGACAAAATTGGTTGGTTTCAGTCTCACATAGCAGCAGAAGATCACAAATACTGGCCTGATCACATAACAGTTATTCATTGAGGAAGGTCAGTTAGAAGTAACCTAACCTTTCTGGCTGCTTTAAAAGCACAATTCAAGGAACATTACTGAAGCAAAAGATGCACTCTAAAAGCAGTTCCTTCTCTGTTTGTTTTAAAGAGAAGACTTACCAAAAGCAGCCTCATATTTTCAAAACTGGTAAAAACCCTTTATACTGGCTTAAACTGGCTGGTTAGAACTAATATGCTGGTAATGTTAGAAGTCTCATTGTTTCAGCAAAAACTTTAATAGAATTAAAATTCTTTTTTTGTGCAATTGACATATCTCTTGTCAGATTTCATTTCATGTAAGAAAACTAACAAAAGAGCTCAAGATGGAAGACCTTTTCCCACTAATTTACATTTATATCGTGTAAAGCTATTGATTACATTTGTTTTATCGAAAGCAGGTTGGTCTGCTCTATCTTCCCAAAAGCAATTTTCAACACAGTCACACCTGAAGTTTCCATCCTCCTGTCTCCTCTATTTCACAAGCCATCATCCTGAAGATGGTTTGTTACACCCTGCTCTGTGGTTCAGTATGAATTCAGTGTTTCACAACCACCAGGCTGGTAGCACATGCTAATTCTTCAGGGAAAGCAGGAGAGAAAATTGAGTATATCTGGGAAAAGAGCAATAATATAAATCTTTGTTCTGACAACTAAGTGGACTAAAAGAAATCCATGTACATTGCAGACTTTGAATTATACAGATTTTGTCACTGAGCCTTTAATGCTGGGTACTGTAAAGAGAGCCTAGCAGGCTGCTTATGCAGTTTGTTTCCCAACTGAACACCAAAGTCTGAGCAGAGGCTGCCTTCCATTTCCTGCTAACAAGAGCAGGACTCTCAAAATGGAAGAATATTTTTTATGAGCTTTCACTATTACAGACTCTAACAGGCACTTCAAACAAAGTGGTAAGTGCCATGAAAAAAACTGTATCCTGTATTTGTATTCTGCAAACTCTCATATGTGGTGTTTTTCAATCTTTTGGGCTCAATGGATCACTGCTGAGTGGTTAAATTGTAACAGAGTTCCTAATTTTTATTTCATTAATTTACATCTGAGGAATAATTGCAGCCTGCTTACAATAACCACCATAGGTCACTGCTCTAAAATGGAAAGATTTTCTTGGATACTACAGAGTGATTGCATGAGCTTACCAGCTGTGTTTTTTCAGGTTAAAAACAAGAATTGACTGAAGAAAGGAACCGTTCATTTTGAAAATGAAGCATTACATTAGTAAATGAAAAGTAAAAGCTTTGTAAGTGCTTTTATAACAACAGAAATAAAGTATTGGTGGTGTACATGTCACCTAAACTATTAGAAGTTCTCTACTGCAAGCTGTGCTTAAGGCAACCTACCTCTCAAAGCCAGAAGCTGAATAGTGTTCAAACTCTACTCAGACACAGCTTTACAAACTACAAATACAAGCAAGAGAAATTACAGTTTTGAAAAGAATCTGTGTTAGTGAGAAGAGAGAGCAACCCCTCAGGAGGAAACCACTGCCATGGTAATGTCTTCATAGGAACACACACAGAGAAAAGTGTAGCAGAATTTTCTACAGTTCTATACAATTTAAATATTTCTATACAGTAAAGATAAGGCAGATTAATGTATGCACAAGTATTTTTAACTACAGAAATATTTTGATTCGACTTAGACCATATCTGCTTGAGCTTCCATGCTACATCTTTAGTATACAAACCAATTAATACTACACCAGCCTTCATAAATACTGAAAAGACAATATTTTTCAATGTAAGGTATCACTGCACTCTCTGCCACAAACACTTGTTTGTTGAGCATGATTTCTGGAAAGATATAAAAGCCATTGGAAGAACAAATGCATGCCTGATTTAATTATAAGGATTTTTAGCTTTTATGCTATGTGTTACCAAAAAGAAAACTATAACCTGAATGAGGGAATCTACTGCATTGACTGTACAAGCATAAACACAGATCTTAAGACATGAAAAGTCATTACAGTTGTCAGCCAAGGTGAAACTGATTTCAATCTTTGCCACTCACAAGAGCTGCTGCTGAGGATACTTACAGTTTGCTTTGATTTTAGAGACAGTGGAATCAGACCCTGATACGTGAAGAATAGGAAAAGCCAAAAAAAAAAAAAAAAAACCTTCTTCAGTATTTTCACAAGCAATCTCCCTGGGCAATTATGGACAGGTGCTGACAGAGTCTACAGGTAAGTTATTTCAGTCTTCCTGAAAAAAATTATAACTACTCTTACTTATGCAGCAAGATTTTGTAGCAGATTCTCAAGCTGTTTACAAACTTGCCTCCAACTAAAGTGTAGTTTCCTCTAAAAAGGAGTGATGTGCTCATTCTGCACCAGCTTTTAGCTGATGTCCTGAAGTTTAGCTTTTTTGGCTTCCAAAAATAATGACTTTGACCAGAATGATAAGATTAATAGTCTTACTTGAATGGAGACAGAAAGTATAGGCAAGCTAAATTTTGGTAATTTGCCTTTTCAACCCTCATGAAAAGGAGATCTTCACTGCATTGTTAGAGTTGAACCTAACTCTGATGAAATCTGACAGTTATTCCTCATGCCTGACCTTGGCAGCTTCTAGTTTGAGCGATTCTCCAAAGCTTTTCCATTGCTTTAAAGGAGTTAAATATGTGTTTAATTTCATTTCACAACCAGGAAAACTGAGGCACTGCAACAGCTTCCTTCCATGGAAACTTCCAGTTAAAAGTGAAAGATGCATGTGATCTGCAAAGAAACTACTGATATACCTAAGGCCACAGGAAGTGTTCATGTCAAATCCCCGAGCCGAATTCAGGAGCTGCCACCTCCTCAGCCTGGTTGTGAACTACAGTTCCTCACCCTCTGGACCTGCAGCCTTGATGCCACCATCACGTTTGGCAGACTGGCTGGGGCTTTGGCAGCTCAACGTGGGCACCTCCTACCCATCCCTAGGATCTACATTGCAGCCAGATTTCTGGAAAATCTGTTTTATGGTAGCTGCTTCATATCGGGAGGGCTGTAGCTTTGTGCAAGAGGATGAGGTGGAGAAGGCAAGAGAAATTCACCAGCTGCTCTGTTAAGAAAACCTAAATACCATGCTTTCTGCTCCCGTGTGGCATTTGTTGGGTACTCCATACAAGTGTCAATCAGTGTGAAACTACTTAATTTATAATCGAAAGACAAAAAAGGGAGAGGTAACATGGCTGCGTTTCTATGCACGATTAACGCTCTAAAGGACCGAGAAATACGAGGACCCTTTTCTTCCTCAAACAATGAGCAGAGATTATAAAACAATCTAAGCGCACTACCCCAACTTATCTCCATTATGCAAACAGCAACTGGGGAAGCGTCCCGGGGGTGCCTTACATAACTCCGTGCTCTGAGCCCCCCTTGGCGCCCGGGGAGTAGATCCTTCCCCCGAGCCCGAAGCAGCCCCGGCTCCGTCGCTGCCGTGCGGGAGCTGCCCGGGTTGGGCGGCGGCAGCGCAGCGGCAGCCGCGGAAACTTTGCGCCGCAGGGGCAGCGGCCGCGGCAGCGCCGGGGGGGGCTCGGCAGAGCCCCAAGCCTCCTCCTCGGCAAAGTAGCACCAGCCACCCCTTCCCGCCCGCCGGAGACGAGCGGGCGGCGGCCTCCGGGGGCGGAGGGGCGGCGGCAGAGGCTGCACAGCGCGGAGCTGGGGCGACTTACCCATGGTGTCGCCACGGCCTCCTCCTCCTCCGCCTCCTGTGCTGCTGCTGCTCCTGCAGCCGCCGCCTCTCCGCCGGCGCGGAGGGAGACGCGGGAGGTGTGTGCGCGGAGCGGGCGCGGCGCGGAGCCTGCGTGCGGCGGGCTATGAGTCAGGGCAGCACATCCGGGCACGGCCGGGATCACCCCGCCCGACGGCCCGCCCGTCCCACAGCCCGCCCGGCCGCACCGAGCCGCCGCCGCCGGGGAAGGGCGGGAGCCGCGCAGGGAGCGAGGGAGGAGGCGGCAAGGGCCGGCGGCAGCGCCCCCGGCTGGGGGGGAGGCGGCTCGGGGCGGGCCCACTCCCAGCGCGGCTGCCGCCCCTCGGGCCTCCTTTGTTACAGGGCTGGGGTGGGGCCGGGCCCTGGGGCGGCTGCCGGGGACGGGGCCAGAGCGGGAGGAGCGTGGGGCTCCCCGCACATCCACTCACATCCCCTCACATCCTCACACAGCCCCGCACGTCCCCTCACATCCTCACACAGCCTCACACTGCCCCGCACGTCCCCTCACATCCTCACACATCCTCACACATCCTCACACAGCCTCACACAGTCCCGCACGTCCTCTCACATCCCCTCACATCCTCACACAGCCCCGCACGTCCCCTCACATCCTCACACAGCCCCGCACACCCTTCTGTGCGCCTGCCTCGGTCCGCCAGGAACGTGCGGTGCTTTAACGGCGCTCAGTGCTTTAAAGTTCATATTGAATGATACGGACTCAAAGGAAGAGCGTTTCTCACAAGGAGGGGATTATGCTGGGTGGATAAGGGTTTGGGTTTTTTGGGGTTTTTTGGTTTTTTTTGTTTTTTGTTTTTTTTTTTTTTGTTTTTTTTGAGGTGGTCTGTGTGAGGGAAAGGATCAGTGGAGGGAGCGGCAGGTGATGCACGCCGTGCTGAACCAACATGACAGGTTTTACACCCTAAACTGAAAGGCACAAGGCAGCTCTGTGTAGAAGGCGTTTTTAATAAGAAAAAGAACATCTGTGTTCAGTGGTCCCTATTCCTTTCTGCCCTCGAGTGTTCAGTGTCTGTAAAGTAGGGAACAATAAGGAGCTGTTTTCTGTTACAGTTCTCATAGCATTTTCAGTGGGGAACATTTCAGAGGGGGAAGGAGATGTTGAATTAAGTAGCTTTTGTGACATTTTCCAAATTTTCCCATGGTTATGTATATATGGTTTTACCTGAGTAAATCCTAAAGTATGGTTAAAAACAGTAGGACCACAGAGCGTGATAAGAGGGATTTGCTTGCTGTGTAGAAATAGATAGGCCAGCGACAATTCTGATGAGTGATGCAAAAAAAAGTTTAGTTGAATCATCCCCCACATTGGCTTCACAAGTGACACCAGTAGTCCCTCTCACCAGCAGTCAGCAGCTGCCAGGGATTTCCTCTCTGGAACACATCCCAGGAGCTTTCATGCCTGTAAAAGGGCAGTGTGATGTGACAAGCAAAGAATAATTCATCAGTCTTTCTGCAGAGTACAGACTGAACATGTTGGGGTTTATCCATTTACTTTGGTGTAGCCCTATGATTCACCACCTCTTTCCTTAGGACATAGCGGAATTTTGTAGTTGACTTCAGCAGGGTTAACCACTGTCCCAGTACGCAGAACTTGACACTGAAAATATGTAATTTTGTGATCAACTGGTGCTGAAAATTAGTATGTTTTATAATACTAGACAACACAACCAGTTTTGTTACTGTTTTCATTGCACTGAGACTGCAGAAAATTTAAACCAGAACATGTTGGGTTTTTAACTGCAGGATTTATCTAATTCAGTACTTTAAAAAAACACAGGATTTCTTAAATGAGTCTAAGTGGTGGAAAACTGTATTTTTTTTCCTGCTTTTCTCTGTTTTCAAACCCTGTCTGAAATTAATCTTTGTCCCATTTTTTACCTCCTTATTTCTTCCACTCAGCAATAAATTTTGCTTTGGCTTTATAACTTTGTCCCAAATGTCTCCTCTACTTGTCTGGGGAACAAGGCAGTGAAGTTCAGTTCTTACTGATTTGTGTTTAAGGGACCATGAAAGGCATATTCCACATACTATTTCATGTGGGATAAATTCCACCTAGGATAAATTGGAGAAACTGTAAAATGCTCAGGTTTCTCTAGTTTACTCACATGTCCAAACTGAAATGCACATATAAACTTTCTCAAGATCCAGAAAGGCAGATCATTACCTGCACCAAGAAAGGATTTTGAGGGCAGTGACTCCTAAAGAGCTCTGCTTTCAGCAACACTGACAGAAAGAGACTAAAGAATGTCTTTGATTATAATTAGTTTCAGCGGATCGAAAAGAACCATGCAAAACTATGGAGACCTTTTGTTCTTCTGACTGAATACTTATTAATTCTAGAACGGCAAGTGAAAGCTCCAAACAAGCTGACTACTTGAATTTTGTCAATTCCTTAATTAGGTACAAGGTTACAACACAAAGGAGGTGTGTTGGTAAAAACTCCAAATCAAGTCCTGCCATTATTACAGTTGAATGCAAGATCCTGCTTGTACCTCTACACATGGAACAGTTCAAAAGGGAGAGGAATCTTCATGAAAGGAATGTCCACCCTCAGGAGACTACAGTAATTTCACAACCATAAGGCGCACCGGACTATAAGGCGCACCCCCAGGAGTCGGCAAATTTCGCAACTTTGTAGATCATATAAGGTGCACCGGACTATAAGGTGCACTTTTTTGCAGCGAGGAGCTGCACGGTGTGCAACAAAGTAACGAATTACTGGCATGTGCTCAATTTGCAAACATTTTTCAAAGATCGGTGTAGCCTTTAAATGCAACCCCAAGTGTCCTCCCCATGCGCGGGGCCTCGGCACTCCTGTCCACCCCCGGCTGGCGAGGGGGGGCTCGGGGTGGCCGCGGTTTGGGGTGGCCACGGCTCACACCTCGGGGTTGCTGCGGTTCAGGGTGGCTCAGGGCCGCCCATGGCTCAGGGGTGGCATGGGGCCACCCACTCCCTCCCACCCTGCGCGGCTCCTGCTGGTCGGGGACTGCCCGGTCCCGGCCACCCTCGTGGCTTGGCTCACAGCTTGCACTTCCGGGTAGGCAAATTTCCAAACTTTGTAGATCATATAAGGCACACCAGACTATAAGGCACATTTCCGGGTTCTGGGGAAAATTTTAGTCAAAAGGGTGCACCTTATAGTCGTGAAATTACTGTATATAGAAGAGTTTTGGCCCTTAGGCTTAGATAACATATGTATAGAAGATAATACACAAAATCAGTGTGCTGTTTTTTTTAAAGTCATCAGCACCTGCAAAGTGGGGTCCTGTGATACCTGTGAGAATTTCTCATTCAAAACAATCAAATTAGGATGTTCCTGGTGTATTTATGAAGGAAAAAATTAATTAAAACCCAGGTTTTTGAGAAGGGCAACTAGAAACAATGCATTGAGTTACTGGTGAGGTTTGCAGTAGAAGTTGTGGATTCTGTGTATTTCAGAAGATGTTTAATTTCAGCAGTGGGGGAAAGACTTAAATAGTCATTCATAAAAATATCCTTTAGAACAGCTTATCACTGCTTTTTTTCTACACTTCTAATGCAGCTGAGAAAATTGAGTTGTAGACTACAGAAATTAGGAAGTTATTAATAAGTGCTTTCTCTGCTCTCCCAAACATTGTCTGTGTCTGATTTTCCCTTTCTGCAAGGAAATGGAAAATTTTGTTTGACCTTCCAGTGCTTACCACTTCATGAATTTTCTTTCTCCGATCTTGCACCAATTTCAAATTCTCCGCACATCTCCTGGAAAATCTTCTCGCATACGTTATATCATTTAATTTGGCACAAAGGCGCATGTAAGGAATATATTTTAAATTGCCTCTGTACGGACGCTGGAAGCTACATGAGCAACAGGAGCATGCTGGGATACTCAAATACATAAGGAAATATGGTATGGTGCTGTAATTTAGAGGAAGTCAGATCATCTGATGGGATTGGGCTGTCACAACTTGTTCAGTAATGCAAAAGAAAGCAAAAGTGTGGGTGCTGCTTTACCCCTGTTAGAGGCACAGGCGACGTTTTGAATCCTAGCACCTTGAGAAATCTCAGTTCTCGTAAAACTAGCGTTGAAAATGGTGCAGGGCTATCTGTGAGCTTGCACATGGAAAATAGGACCAGCTTCTTCTTGAGACCTTGCTGTGGTATGTGAATGGGAGACAATAAAAGTGTGCAGAGGGAAGAGAGTTGCCAAGGAATGACTGGCAACTGGTTGGCAGCCTTCTCCCTGCAGGTAAGCTTCCTCACATGGTCCATGGGACAAGAGCAGTTATTGATTGAGAATTGAACACCTTAACTTTTTCTGTGATAACTTGTTCACATTCCCATATCTGCTGTGTAAGTATTAGTGATAAAGTCTTTCTGAAATTAGGAAAAGGTACCCAACCAAGGTACCTTTTCTATCTGTGAGTGCAATTTAAATACAAGAATGGCTAACCTTGGAAAATGAAATCTGAGAAGCTAATTGGTTTTTTAATCCCAAACTTTCAAAGAACAAAGCTTAAATCTGTCTTAAGAAAAAAAAAAAAGTATCACCGTGTGAGTTTGTATGCATTTTGTATCATGCTACAAGACTGCAGTAACCCTTTCTGGCCTAAAAATTTGGAGCTTTTTTAATGACCAATCTCCATGCGTATTGGGGACAGTGAAAGTGACATATGATGTTTGGTACATTCAAAACATATGAAGTTACAGTAGGTGTACATTTGACTCACACTTTAGAGCTGAAAGAGATTTCCTGCATAGTCAAAAAGGAATTTCTTCCTCATTGGCCTCAAATTTAAGTGGACAGTTGTATTATGTTTTGTTTTCTTGCAAAGGTTTTGTATTTGTTACGGTTTTTTCTACAGACCTCAAGAAGAGATGGGAGAGCAACTGAAGGGGAAAACTCTTCTAAGATTATTTTGTCTGTTTGAAATCTCTTTGAATGAGTCATAAGATCTGGGCTTGGGGAGGACTTTGCTTCCAGGTGAGATTGTTAGGGGCCTTGCCAATATTTGGCTTTCCCTTCACTATGGAAATGGTTTGCCAGCTGGACTCCTGACTGTGAATCTCACCTAACCATTATCCAGGGTGCAACTGTCTTGGGTAGGAGAATTTGGGTAGGTGGTTGCTGTTCCTCTGATGGCACAAGCTGGATCAGACTAAATCCCAGTAGGGCTCAGGTGAGTAAAGTCTGACTAATCATGAAACATCTAGGTTAAATTGTTGGTCCAATGGCCTCTGCTGGCATTGTGCTTGTGAAAGTTACTCATGACAGAACTGAGGCAAAAGGTTGAAAAGGATGAAGGAGAGTTCTAAAAAGTTTATATTCTCCCTAAAGGTTAGTGAGAATTCGACTTCCCTCAGCAAATTTAAATACCTTAAAATGAAAGGGGTTAAAATATTTACCAAAAATGGGGTTTGTCTCCAACTTCTCCACAAGTATATTCTTCCCCCTATGGGCTGACTATCATCTACTAATTTTAATAATTTTTCTGCTTAAATCGGAGAAGTGTGAGATTAATTGGAAAAATCCCTTTTATTGATTCACACTGCTCTTTCTGAATAAGTGCTAGTACATAATCAGGTTATCATGTAAATGGCTTATTTGGGGATTGTTAGATGTACGAAGCAATTATACAGTGTTCTTTATTTTTAATTGTATACCTTTAGTACTTCACTTGTAAGTAAATTATTTTGGACTTAACCTAGTGAAGGGAATGCATCTGTAGCAGAGTTTGCTATGCTGTTTTATTTTAGTAGTATGAAGTATTTTATACTTAAATATTATTTAGTATGCTATAAATAATACCCCTCCATTAGGATAACTGTGCTCTATTTATTTTTCTGCTTCCATTAATTTCTCTAATTTAAGGCAATTAAAAGTAAGCTCTGTAAGTAACTTCTAACTTGTGAAAACTACCTAAGACATGATAATACCAGTGGAAATAACTTGAATTCTACCTGATTATAATACCAAAGCTGTTGTGAGGTAATGCCACTGTGTTCAACCCTTAGTGATGCCTATATCGGAAGATTGCAACAGAAGGAAAAGCACATTTTAAAGTAGAGTTACAAAAAAAATTGGTTTGAAATATCACCTTTATACTTCCTATATGGTATAGGCAAGTTACATTGGTCTGTGATTGTATGGTCATGAGCATGCCCAATCAACAATTGGTGGGTAACAAGTGATCTATTGTTTACTCTCTGTATTTTGCTGTAACCAAATAGCCAAAACCCCCAAAAGTCCAAGGAAAATCTCACTATCCCTCAGTGCCAGACAAAATAATGTAATGCTGTAATAACATCAGTAAACTTTTAGAATTTAAATAAGACATTAGAGACTTATATGTCAGCCTTTTTTTTTTTTTTTTTNTTTTATCTTTCTGCCATTTTCCAGCACTGCAATTCAGTGAGTTTGGGCTTCCATGGTACTCTTTCTTTATTTTGACTCCATTTGCTTCGTCCCTGTCAGGAAATAATTTTGCCACACTTGATGACTGAATTAATTTTGATTAAAGTTAGGAAATGAATGATACTTGTCAGATGACTTCTTCAGAGGAATTTGCAACTTTGAGGCAGTGACCTGCCTCATTATTGCCCACAATATTATTGGTAGTTTTATTCTGGAGAAAGGAAGATCCAGCTGTCTGGACTGTGTCCTTTTAAAGCCTATTTTCAGATGAGGCAGATAAAATATGAACTCTGTAATTTATTTAATCTTTGGTTCCTTAGTATAGGAATTCAGGCTTTATCTTAAGGTAGCAAAAATTGTTTAGTATATTTGTATGTGGAGGACCCTGTATGTTTTATTGGTCCTTAACTGTAATACTGACTACAGATTTCATTGAATTTCATAAATATAACTTTCACTCAATATATAAATCTATTTACCTATCTTCACATATATTTAATGTATATGTCTATATACATGCAATGCACACAAATATGCATTCATACACAGCTATTCTGGGATATCTTGAAAGTATGAATTGCATATGAATGGAAAAAATGAGGGTTTTTTGCATTTGTGTGAGCCTGAAATAATAACTTTGAATACCACAGACAAAATCCTTAGGCTTACATTTTTCTATGCTACAGAATTAGTCATTTTTCCAAATGAGTTCCCATCTTCACATTCCTGTAGAAGCCAGAATTTTGCTGCAGCTGCATGCATTCCTCCTTTCTGTTTTCTGTGGGCTTTTTTTTTTTCTTTCTATGCCTTGAGCTGCTGCAAGTCATTTCTCTGAATGAATTCCAGTATGTAAATAATTATTGCATCTTGTTTGCTCTTGGTCTCAGAGGTAGAGCCCCCTCTTCAACCAGGCAAATCTGGGTACAACCTGGTCATTGAAGTAACTTTTTGAGTTGTCATTTTTCCTGGGCAAGTCCTCAAAATTCATAATGTATTTGAGCTACTGCAAGAAACTTCTGTCATATCTGTAGCTGAAATCGTGCAGTTGGGCAAATCTGAGAAGACTGAATTTTCAGATAGATTATGAGTTCTGGTCTGAGCTGCTTGCTCTCAGGTTTGGGGTTTTTTGGTGGGTTTTTTTTGGTGTGTGTGGGTTTTTTTTAAAGTTTCCTTAGACAATACAGCTGAAGAAGTTGGGGTGGAAAGCACCTTATGCTGTGAAAGTAATTAATGTGTATCCGCAAAGGCAGGGGATGTGTCTGTGTAAAATGTACATGATGGAGCTATAACTGCAGATTGCTGCTTTAGGTAATGAAAATGCTGGTCTCCATAAAGGTTTGGGCAAGTGCCTCAGATTGTGAATTTTGAATTTATTTTTTAATACTGAGATCTATGTACCAACAATGATATTACCAATAAGCCCACAACCATTATAGCATTAAGAATAAACTGTAGCAGTTCTAAGGAAAGATGGTGTCTTCCTAATCTAGAATTAGGGAAAATCTATACCTCAGCACCAGCAGTTAGGCCATTATCTCCTCTGAATATTTTAGCAAGTGCTTAACAAGCTTGCCTGTTCTCTGAGGCTGAGAATTTCAGAAAGGCAATTCTGAGACACTCAAATGCCCACAAGAGCTACTCTCAAGATATTGAAGCATTTCGCTCTGTCACTGCTTGAAAAATTAAATCTAGACGTTTCATTCTGCAGATTTCTTGGGATTTGCATCCACAGAGGGCTTTATATCTCAAAATGTTGGTATCAGTTTCTCCTTCCTTAATGCCTTTTGCTTTTCCTCAAAGGGGGCATTAATCTACATATACATATATAGTAGTAGGACAGCTCAAAAGTTTTCAAATGTGCTAAACCAACTTCACTGAACCAGATTTATCATTTCTTGTTTGCCTTTCTGAGGTTTGGTCCATGTTAAAAACTAAACATAAGCATATTCCAGTGTCAAAAAATATTTTTACTTTCCCCAGTAGGACTAGAAATACAAAAACAGTATTGATAAAACTCATGTATATGGGAACAGGTTCAGTTGCCTCTAAGTTCCTTGGATTGTACATTAGACTTGTTTTACTTGGGAAAAATGGGAATTTCAATACAACAAGCAGAAGAATAATACAGGGCATCAGGATTGCTGATAAATGTGAAAGAGGTCTTCTTAGTCTAGAATCTATAGGGTGATACTTGAAAGGGCTATGAGGATGGTTGGGGTTGATGGATGATTATTCCAAGTATATGACAATGACCTGATGGCTGGGGCAGCAGTTGGACTGTGAACGGACTAGAGAGTAAGACAGACCACGAAGGGTTTACAATTATAGTGTAAACTTAGACTTGAGATCAAGAAAAAAGGTTATCCATTATACTCCAAGTTGTGGGAGAAAGATGATCTGGTGCATCAGGAGAAAAGAATGCAATAGAGAGACTAAAAGAATCTGACATTTACAAAGCAGGATAGGAAAGGATTTGTGGTCAGCAGTGGTATTCTGACATGTAGGGAAAACTGCTAATCTAGAAGACATCCAGGCTATAACAGCATTAAGAAAGGATCAGATTATAGGCAGAGGTGAATGCTAGTGCAATTAGAAACACAGAGACTCTTTACTATTTCCATTAATTCCTTTGTTGTCTTCTGGACAAGCTACCAAAACAAAATAGCAAAAAGTTAAATTACAATTAATTCAAATCCATACTGTTGAAAAATTTAAAGGTTATTTTCATCAATGTTATAGGTCAAAGACTGGGTTACTCATGTGGAAGCCTTAAAATTGACATAAGAAGGTGCAAAAATAGAAAGTTTCCTTGTGTTTGTCATTACTCAGGAGAATATTGTGGGACAGATGTGAGACTGTGACAGATTTGTATTCTGACTCCATGTGAAGGAACTTGGATCTTGTTTTCCAGGAACTGTACGGGTGTGCTTGGAATCATTCTAGGTGAGCAAGACAGTGTAGATAAAGGCTATGTATTGCACAGGTACATTTGTCTTCACAGTCACAACTTTATTTCTAAAAACTGCTAGATGCATCTTTTTCCTAATAACAGGTATTAATATACTGGTTTTACTCATCAAACTTTCTAATTTTAAAGCTTGGACCTGATTTGAAGCTGCCCTATTTTAGTGCTCTGTATCTCTGATGGCATATTTTCCCCATCACCAGTGTTAATTTAGCCTGTCAGGCATTGTGACACGCTGCAAGACTGAAGGTACTTGTCATGCCTGAAAACTTTATCCTAAGCACTGCAGGGGGGTGGAAGATGCAACAAAGGTAATTACCACATATCTTGAACTTCAGGCAATGGAGATTGTGGTTAGAAGTGATTTCCCTCGGGGGAGAAGGGGGAGGTAGGAGTCAGCAGTGCTGACTCGGTGCACTGTGAATGGTTTTTGGCATGGTGAGGAGAGCTGCAGCAGGACCTGCAGTCTGTAGGAGGACATAGAGCCCATCAGCAACTGCATCGGGGGGACACACTGATGCTGCAGGGGACGGACAGCATATAAAGAAGGAGATTTAAAGAGTTTTATAAGAGGTGTGTTTATTTTAACCTTACAAAGAGAATTTATATTTAAATGGCAGTTTCCCAGTGCTATCTACTATTGCCTTTTCTACCCTGTGTTACAGCCCTGAGACCCCAGGCACCTCAAATGGTGCTGTGGTTGCCTATTGATTGTTACTGTATAAAAAAGTCTCTTACTTGATCTTAGTCTGCATTCAGGGGCACCCATCTATGTACCGATATCTTAGTGGTTTTAGTTATAAGGACCTATGGACTTGAAACAAAAACACTGTTGTCAACAACAAACTGAGAGGCCTTTGAAAAAGGCTTTGGAGACTTAAACTTCTTGCTTCAGGGCTGGCTACAGCTGCTCTTCCTGCATTTCATGAAGACAAGAGTTGCAAGAATGTTTAAGTGAGAGAAGGGGTTACGAGTAATCTGCTTTGTATTGCTGAGTTTTGAACTTTTTGATGTTATATTTGATGTTATGTCCTTTTTCTTTGGTGTATGAAGCTGGTAACTACACATGCTTTAAATTTTAAATTAGCTTAAGATCTCTTAATTAACAGCCCCTAAAAGTATTTTTTTCCACAGACCTAGATAATAAATTAAAAATTAGCAGGAAAAACTTTTTATTATTTTAAAAGTCACAAACCAGTGTAGTTAAAATGGCTGTTTGCTTCTCTGTTTACTTTGGTGCATTTGTCCTGTATGAGTCTTTACTGACTGTTTTATTAGAGGAAGTTTTCTAAGCTCCTGTGAATGTTATCGTAAGTGGAGGTCCCAGTGAGACTGCTGCTTAGTGAAAGCATATTTCCCTCCTTTCTCGGGTTTGCATTAGTGATGATGAGTTGCTGGAGCTTTCAGAGCTCTTTCCAGAAAGATAAGGCTATCGTGTCTTTGCTGTTGTCATTCATTATAGTCACTGCTGCTTGGTGATGTGCCAGGAATAATCCAGGGATTAGCTGGAGCTGGGCCTGTGGGTACACCTGTGTTATGCTAATAATGTGAAAAGAGTGGACTTGGATGTGTAATTCACAAGTAAACTCAAGTGATATATGTGCAGATAAAACGTGCAGATCTCACCTGCAAATTACATGGAGATGTAGGTCTGAAAACACTTGAAACAGCTCTGTTGCCAAACACTTACAATTGTATAGCTGGAGAGCTGTGCCTACCTCACTGTATAGAGAGACAACCTCATCTTTTAGTTCCCTTTTCCTCCCTTTGCTCACCTGGCCCCTTGTGCTGTCTTGTATACATTGTAGTTTTCCTAGTTCGCCTCCTCTGTAGGGCTGTCTTTGCAGGGAAGACTTTTCTTCTTTGTGCTTGTCTGACTTCAAGTGACCTCTGTGTCCCTTCCAGGACTAACAGTGAGACCTGAGCCTTCATTGAAGCAGCTGTGTGTTCTGACAGCATCAATGCTCCCCCAAATCTAAGCTGAGCTTCCCACTCAGACTACCGCAGGATCCAAGGCGACCAAAATTCAGCATTACACGTGGCTGATCTACATCAAGTATCTGGAAGTGAGAAAAAACAATAACCAGAGAATGGCATAGATGTAGCTTATTATCCTGATAAATTGGAAGGCTTGCAAGTAAAAAGTCCCTGGGTAATTTTACAGGAGGGAACAAACATAAATAACTGGAACCTTCAATAAATGTAACTTCTGCCACACAGTTTCAATGGAATATTTCATCCACTTTCCTCTGATATCTTACTCTACCAAATTAGAAGCATTATTTATTAAGATGGTTGTCAGAGAGTCTAAAATAAGGGAATAATGTACTGTGGTTCCTTGCAGGCTTTTGGACCCCTAGGTCTTTATTCTGACTGAAAAATTCTACTGCTCCTGACATTGCTTATTTTAAAGGATTTTTTTTTTT
>PYHW01010106.1:13425-26319 GCA_013186435.1 Turdus rufiventris | reverse complement strand
AAAAAAAAAAGTCATAGATAATATTTTATTAGGTGAAGTTAAACATTCCCAAAGCTTCAAACTTTGGGGAGCTGAAACTGCCTCTCCACCAGCCCAGCTCTTTTCCTCAGGGTCAGGCTTTTGTTCTCAAAGAAGATGAGTCAAACCCTGCTAGCTGGCTTTATAGAACTCTGAGCTCTAGGAATTCTGCTGTCGTGGACTTTTTTGCAGAGCTTTTTATTTCCCAGGCAAAAACTAATTTGCATTATGGTATTGTTATGTGTTTTCCTTTGGTCTCCTACTTTGGATTTCTAAGATTGAGTGCTATTTTTTTACTTGCAAATTTGCATTGCCCCAGGATATGAGGTTTGTTTGAACTCATTTAATTGGCCAGTGATGTGAAAAATGATTGTTTTCTAAACTGAAAATGAACTCAAATAACCCCTTCAGAGTCCTATAATCTACTCTAACTTTGCATGCATTTTTACTGACTCAGATTTATCTTATCCAGAAGGAGAGTGAATTCTTCTAATCTTTTCTGTGTTTGTAGCCATGATTTTTGTATTTAAAAGAAATCACCACAAAAATACAGAAAAAATCAAAAGATAATTAACTACGCTTTCCAGTGTTCTTATTTCAGTGAAAAAAAATATCATTCCAATTCAAGCAAAGGAGATAATATGAATTTATTTGATGTGCCTAAGAATAAAATGGAGTTTGCTTTTTAAGCTTGCTTTAATGCTGGTTTATATTGTAATTTTGAAGTGATTACCTTTTATTTACACTGAGGCTGTATTTTATATGGTGCTTTTGGACAAGAAGGAAAAAAATCCTGGGAAGTGAGACTCTAACCTGTAGTGTAGAAAACCTCCCTGACTCATCTTAAAAAAAATGTTTTATTATGGTATTTTTGTTAGCATTCATGACATCTTAAAACTGCTTATTGATTTTTTAGAATCTTAGTCAGAAACTAGAAGTGTGTAAATGAAACCTCTGGTTTTATACTGAAATTATAAATACACTGAACTGTGGACTGTTTCTTCTATCAACTTTATCAACACTCATAGGTTCCTCTACCTTCACTTTTGTCTTGCCCCACTGCAGAATCCTTGCTTGTGACATTTTACTCCATTCACAATTGCCAAGCCCTACAGCCAGAGGTTACACGTGTGCTCGGAGTCCTATTTAAGAGGAACTTGTCTCTGCCTTGTAGGTGGGTGTTATCTTGAGATTGAGGAAAAGATGGCAACTTACTTGGCTGCCGTATTGTTCAGAATCATTAGCTCCATCTTCTCTTTTTCTTTCCACTTTCTCCAGTCTGAACTTTAACCATGTACCAGAAATAAACTTGGGTATATATATGTTATATTTTTTAAAAAATAATCTTCAGGTATCATCTTCAGCTGGTCTGTATGATCCCAAGTGGATTCTAAGTTACCTAAGTGGTAACCAATGTGCTCAGGGAAGGCTGAATGCATAGATTTGCTATTGGATCTTGTAGCAGTTCCTGAAGTGTTCTTTACTGCAGATTGACTCTTGTAATTGCTAAGTGAGAGGAGCATTATAATGACATAGATGGCTATGTGCATTATGGTACACCTGCTATCTTGTTTTTTGTGATTACTATGCCTTTGAGGTTGTGTTTTGTTGTTGAAAATAATAGTTAATCTTACTTCCTACTCTTAGGTGCAGTTGCTGGATTATAGTAATTTTGTTCAGTTGGGTAAGAACTGTGATAATCTTTCATCACATAGGCTTAAATTTCTGTAAGGAGTGTTAAATGAGCAAAATGGTGATGAACAAGTCTGAGGAAAACTCATTCTTAACTCCTGAAATATGTAGGGACTTTATGCTATTTCACAGTAGAGTGTAGAGCTAAATTAAGATAAGAAGGATGGTGAATGTTTATTTTTTCTAGTTTTTGTCTTCTAAAACAAAGTAATGCCCATGTATGTATTTGGTCAGTTGTAGGGCTCTTGGTGGTCTTGACTGTTTTCAGCTAGCAAGGTGTGGTTGCTGCCTGGCTGCCCTGCCAAGGCACACATCAAAGATGTTATTTTTGAGGGGTTTGCAAAGCGTTTAGCAGACATGCTGTATACCAGAATTTACTTGTCATGCTTGGCCTTCTAAAGTGAAATTCCAGATTGAAACTGAGATTGTCACTTGCATCTCATCACAGATAGTGCAAGAAAATAATTACAAAGGGAAAAGAGCAGACAGACTGCGTCCCAGGCATTTTATGCTGTCTGCCTCTATTTTAGGGTGAATGTGCACCACAGTTAGAAGTATCCAGACTGGGAGGGATGTATGCAATGCCCTGTCTCCTTTTAATTTTCTTTGGAGGCAGAAAATCCAGGTCTATAGATTCAGGTTATCAAATTACCATCTTTCATGTTCCACTTCTCAGAGTTTATTGAAGAAGAATACTCCAGAAAATAAGTACAGGAATTTTTTTTGCCTTTTTTGTGTACATATTTTTTATTTGAAACAATCTAAAATAAATAGTAGCAAAAGATATATAGGAAATTAATCAAGCTGTTCTAAGGATGGCTTCCTTGCTGATACTTGCAGACTGTATATCCTATATATCCAGAAACAGATTCAGCAAACTTTCGGCATGTAATCACCAGTAAAACTTCTCAGTCTTTCATTTTAATAAGAGATTTCTGTACTGCAGCAAGCATGTTTAACACAATAAGTAATATATTTCAATTAAATGTTTCTATTGTCTCATTTCCTTTGTTGTTCTCAATCTGTAGAGTCTTAATCTGAACATTTTATTTTAAGGTTTTTTTCTTTTTATGTAAGTGCTGTATTTTCCCCCAATGTACCACATAAAGTACCCTATTAAAATCTGGAGCTGGACATAAATAAGACATCAAATATGACTTAAAATTGGTAAAACCCAGCAAGATACTGATTGCTTTCATATTTGTCCTTTGTTGAAGGGGAAAAAGAATAAAAGAGCTACCACAGGATACCAGTTCAATGCAAGCTCCTGGTGTGGACAGACTACATTCACACTCTTGTGAGTTCTGGGATAGCTTCTCTTTACTGGCAAACCCTCAGATCAGTTGACAGGAATGATGTCTCATCAATGTACATGTGCGTATCTTGATTAAGGGTACACGTTGTTGGAGCTGACAGGAATGTCAGGCTCTTTAGATTCCCAGAAAATTCTCTAAGCCTGACAGATATGAGGCTGGTGTTGGCTGAATGCATTGAGATAATTTTTCACAAAAGATGAGTCATTCTTCTTCCTATATGAATTAGTACCTCTTCCAGAATTTACCATTTCTGTGAGGTGATGAGATTATTTTTTTTTTAATTACTTACAATTCAGAGACAGAACTGTATGTATTATATTACCTAACACTTAAATTGAAGAGTATGCAATACTTCTGAGACATACAGAGAATTTTTTCATTTTAAAAAAACCCCCTAAAGTCTTATCAAGGACATAAATTGAGATTCAAATATATCTATTGGAACAAAGTCTGTTATTTTTCTGGGCAGAGACAGGATAACTATCAAAGTATGACTAAACCTTGGAAAATGTTAAGTGTTCTGTAGCTGAGGGAAAGGCTCTTTGTCTTGTTTTTTGTTTAAGTTACATCTTTTACCCAATCCTTTAAAGAGCAGATGTGAATATTGTATGGTGCTATGTGTTTAGTAAATAAAGATATGACTTCTTTTCCTTTAAATATGAAAATGGCATACTGATAAAATCCTGAATGTAGAAGCAATTTTATAAGGAAGAGATACTTTAAACATATGTAACTAGCAGTCGCTGTCACCTTTATGCAGGTGTCAGGGTGTAAGTAAAGTAGGTATTGCTTATCTATATCAATTGCATATTTTTCTTCCTCAAACTTGGTTCAAGTAGTCATTATGTCAGATTTGCACTACAAAGTTTTGCTGGCATAGCTGCTGCTACTTTTATTGAATGGTTGATAGTCACTGATTTCCTTTCATCTTTTATTCATAATAATTCTTTTCTTTGTGTACAGTTGTCAATAAAATAGCCTTTCAAGTAAAAGTCCCTGGAAGTCTGAGATCTACATGCTGGAGTGGGAATAGATACTAATGAGCTTGGTGAAGAAAGCTGACTTGTTCCTAATGAGAGATTGTCAGGCAAATTAAATGGACTGGGCAAGAGTTTTTAGGCACAGGCTGAGCATGATTACAGCCCTCAGACAACACTGAGAAAATGCTTTGTCTGCTGCATCTTGGACTGAGAAGGAAAGGGATCTAAAACATATATCAAGCACTCTGGGACTGATGACAATGGAGAAAAAATTTCAAAATATTTGGACTGTAGTTGCTGAAATTTCTACCAGTATTTTGGTAGGAACAATGGTTGTAAGCAAAAGAGATGTGTAACAGTTCATTTGTGTCAGTACCAAGTAGAGTTTAATATTTACTAGTTCAGTATAAATTTTCTGCCAACATTAATTTTGATTACAGGCATTAGAACTGGATGTTGACCTGGCATAGACAGAATCCTTCTGTATATGTATTTTTGTATCTCTTTTGCTGAATCTAGTCCTTAGTTAAAGCCGCACAAAAATATGTGTGGACAAGCCAGAAATGAAAAATAAGTATAAATAAGCATCAACAAAAAAAAATTATTTCAAAATACAACTTGGTGTTCTTCCTGAGCCTACTTGCATTAACCTGATCCATGAGCAGCAGAGGGCTAAACAAGCACAAAGTGTCAAAATGGAACTATTTTAGTCTTTTCAGTCTTTCTACTTTAATGAAAAAAGGGAATAAATATGGGCTGTGTTTTGCACTTCTTTCAATCTAGCCTCTAATCAAGGATCTGCTTTTTTCTTTTGCAATGGATAACATGGGGCTTAAGAGACTTCAGTTAAGAGGGACATGTGCATTAATCCAGGGCATTATCTCCTCTTAGGTTTTCAAATATACAGATCCTTAATATGATGTCTTAATCTGTGTCCAGCATGAAAATTCAAGCTGTAAGTTGTCTCTAAGGGTTAGATCTTATTTAGGATCTCTACGTAACTATGATTACCAGTCTTTAGGAAAGGCATATTTAAATTTGTTTTATAGGAAAATGGGGTCTCCGTATTAAAAGTGGAATTATAACCTGTGTTGTTGCAAATAGATGGCAATTGACCAACACATCTCTTAATTTATCAGCATCAGAAAGGTAAAGTACTCAGTTTTTGAGTGGAGTCTGTAGCATTGCAGGAATCATAAGAAATTAGAATTCAATAAGTTCCTTCCAGTGTCTGATAAATTGTGGCACTGATCCAAACAAGAGCTACTCCTTAGACTAGTGCAACTTTTCTTTCTGTCTGGGCATGCTTAGTTTGATGTTGTGGTGTGTGGGGGGTTTTGTTATTGTTTGTTTTAAGATTTATCTGACACCAAACAGAAATGCTGCCCTGGAGATGAGCAGTCTCTGCTTTGTGCCAGACAAGGCAACCCTACAGGTGCCTTAGCAGCAGCATCACAGCCCAGGCATGATGCAGAGCTTATGGAATGACTTCATGTTCTTCAGCTACCAGCAAAGAGGGAATTGGCAGGTTAAGAAGGTGTGGATGTATCCCAGTAAATTTGGGCCGCTGGCTTTGCATGCTGATGCCCTCCACAACCAGCCTGCTGTGTTAGTGACAGACAGAAGGCAGGTACTTGTCCACCTGGACAGTAGTGGGCCTTGCTAACCCTGTCCCTGTCCTTCAGTAACTTCTAAGGGCCATAACATATGAAACAATGAAAGTGCTACCCAAGGTCTTCAACCTCCATAGAGACCGCATCACTTTCTCCATTAGATGAAGGCTAAATTTTGGTGGGCTGGTGTCAAAGTAAGAAAGTTTCCAAGAAGAAAGTTACTGAGGTGATGTTCCCAGTAAGCCCAAACAGAACTGTTACAGATGCTGAAAGCACTGAAAGGCAGCACAACAAACAAACAAAACCCACAAAAACAAACAAAACCCACTAAAATGCCTTCAACAAATGAGATAGGAAACTAGAGATTTTGAAAAAAATGAATTAAAATATTCTTTCCTAGTCTCTTCTGGGATACTTCTAATGTTTTGTCAAGGGAGATAAAAACACTGTTGACCCTGCATTTTGAAGTGTCTGAGCGAATGTGGAAGCCAAATCACAGAGCTCTGTCTGCAAGAGCAAGACAGATTGATGAGGTGCTCAGTGACCTAGCTGTCATGGCGCAGAAAGTTTTCCAGGAAATGAAGGAGACATAGAAGCTGCTGGTTGGCTTGGAATATGCTGAGATAAGATATTGTAAGTAATGTAGGAACTAAATAATTAGCTTGAAAACAAAGGAAAAGGTTTTGGACTACCTTCTGCATAAAATATGCTGAACATACAGAGGACTTTGGTAAGCAAGGGTGTGAAATAAGACCAGGCTGGGAAAATATCCTATGTGCAGAAGGCAGAGCCAGGAAATTGGATTGCCTCAGTTTAAATGACTTTATCTTTGAAGAGAGAACGCCTTGTGATGATTATTTTACTGTAATGGAAGAAAAGAGGAATTTTGGTAGACAACTTAAGTGATCCACCTCTGAGGATGCTGCAGAGTTTACCCACAGGAAAAGAAATCTTGTTATCCAAAGCTTAAACAAGTCTGTAATATGCTCCTTAGAACTACTCATCCATCACTGTTGGCCAAGAGACAGTTGAGAACTAGAAAGAAAGGAAAAAGAAATTTCATTTGAACTGTTAAAGATATGAAACGATATTTGCTCCTTAGCTAGCCAAAACCCCGTGAGGCATCCTGGAGTAAATTGGTAACATGCCAATTTCTTGTTCATTGAAATTTAAGGCTAAAGATGAAAAGCCCCAGCATAAGTCAAAGCAAATGCTAGTGAGAATCCTAAAGAAGTGTTTTGTCTGTATGAATACTGATGTGATATAGCCTTGCTTGAGAAAGTCTGAAAGTCAGTGTTCTCTAATATCTGGGCTAGAAGACTGTTTTAAAAACAGTTGGAAATTCTGCCATAAGGAGTCAAAAATGTTGTAACACTATCTCAAGTGTTCTGTTGTTTAAATTCTTCATTGCACTCGAGATTCTGATTTACAAATATTTAATTCTAAGTAGGTGAAAGAAAAAAGATTAAAATATCAACCAATCTCTTGCACAGTCTGCTCTCAGCTTCTGAGAGTAGCAAAGAAATAGTGTAACTTTGCAAATAAAAAACATCCTGGCTGATTCAGGTGTTGAGTACTGAAACATAGAGACTGAGGAAAGCTGAAGAGTTGGTCAAGAGCCAAAGTTTGAAACCTTGCCCAGGTTTCCTCTGGTCTCTCACCAGGCAACTGAGGTGCATGAACATGACTTTCCTATTAATCAGATTTTAAAAAAAACCTGATTAGCTCGGTTGCAATGATGGGTCTAAGGTGACCGCAGGCTTTTTGCACTGCACTGCAGCTAATATGTAAGACCTTTGATACAGCATAGAGGACCAAGGAATGTGCCACTTAAGCACAT
Source organism: Turdus rufiventris (assembly GCA_013186435.1). Lineage (NCBI taxonomy): Eukaryota > Metazoa > Chordata > Aves > Passeriformes > Turdidae > Turdus > Turdus rufiventris. Next base: position 18,860 of record PYHW01010106.1, on the reverse strand, counting down.
GCTAAGAAATTAGCTTGGAAAGAGCCAGACGTGTTAGCTTTCATTCCATAATTGTTCTGCTGAATGCATGCCAGTGCAGCAAAACACCTTCTCTAGAGTTCAAATTCCATTTGGGAGCAGACTGAAGACTGCTTTGAGTTCTCTGATGAGATGGTAGTGTTAGCTTGTACAAGGAAGTAATGGAAGCTTGATCTTGGAGATGGAAGGATCTATGTGGGGGAGGAAGCTGGAAGGTGTTGCCGAGCATGAGGACTTCCTGATTCATTGTGTGTAATGTCAAATCCAAAACAGCCTTTGGGTACTTGAGACAATTCAGCAGCTAAAACTACTCATGCAGGTTCCAAGTTGATATCATTAACGCAGACATTGTGCACTGCTGATAGGGTGCCTGTCAGCTTCTGTGGTTTTAGGGCAAGCAGTAAGTAACATTTGATGAATTGTGACCAATAAGCATGGTTTATACACTAACCTTTGCATTTCCAAAGGTCTCGCAAAAGGTCTGGTGAATCTAAGCAGAATGTACTTTGCTAACTGAATTAGTTGTGAGCTAGAATTGCAAAGCAGGGGATGAAACTGCATTATGTGGGAGCAGACACAAGGAAGCACCGAAGGTAACCAGAAAGCAGAAAAAGTGAACAAGAAGTAGAGAAGAACTAAACGTTAATGTATATTTAATAATGGGGACACTCATCTCCTTCACATGTTTAAAATTGCTCTATTTTATGCTTGAATTTGAAAAGTCTTTATAGGTTTGTTTTTTTAAAAAATATAACGCAGTGGAACTAAGTTGGATATGTTTCTGAAGATGTCTGAGAAATCCATACATTTTGCTGAAAACTAAATAACTGAAACAAATCCAAGAACTGAAGATACGATTTGGATCAAAATTGGAAGTATCCAGAAAAGCTTTTATCATATGAAGTCAACCACCTGGTATAACATCTGTATTTGGTAAAAAAATTCAATAATTCAGAAAATATAATTTTCCAAGTATAACAGTAGAAGTGCACAACGTTGCTTAGCATTTTGGGAATAATCTTCACTTCTGTAAAGTGCTGATTGGACTAATCATTGAGCACTACTCAGATTTTATACTTGAACTGTCTTTATAAGTGTGTTTAAAACAAAATAAATATTCCTTTCCCATCTCATCAGTAACCTTCATGTGTGTAAGCTGGATCTTAAATTCTGTGCCACTACTGTGTCGTCATCTTTGTTTACAAAGCAGGTATTCTAGCAGCCTATATAGGCCTTAGCTAAAGTCTTTCATTCCTCGAATTTACATTTTTAGAGGTGTAATATGGTCTGTCCTCCTTGACACATATTTTTTTGGTATATATACTAGTAGAATAACAGTGTATATTGTTTGGCAAGTGTTCTGTTAGATCTACAGTGCAGTACTTTTATTTCTATATTTATTAAAACTGAACTGAGATTTGCTTGGGAGAGATCTGGCTTAAAGACAAAAGGAGGATTTACACTTGTTTTTCCCTGAGGAAGGAAAGGGATGGAAGTAAATAAATGCAGGCAGGGCAAAACCCAGGAGCTCAGGACAAGGTCAGCCTTTTGCCATTCCACTGGGTTCACCCTAATGCTGTTTCTACTTTCCTGCCACTCTCACAGACTCCTCTGCCATTAGATGTGTATGTGGCTGCTAGCTGGAGCACACTGAAAGATTTTTGAGCCTCACAAGCCCTCATCCACAGTGATCAGACAAGTTGTGCTGACTTGCTGTTTCCTTCCTGTTACTTTTCCAGAAAAGTAATTGCTAACGTAACTTTTGCCTGCACTTAAGGGCTAAATTGCCAAATAGTGCCATGCATTCACAAATGGGAATGAGCTCATTTGCAAATGAGGTGGAGGGGGGCTCATGCACAGGAAAAGGAGTCTCCTAAAATGCTGTTTGGGTATTCGGGGGGAGTGAGAGGGAGTTATGGAATGCAGCTGTAGAGCCTGTAGTGCCTGCTGTGTAAAATGCCTACATTGCTTGCCTCTGAGCTCACAATACAACTGGTATGTTATCAAGTATCCCAAAGGGGATTAGTAGTGGGATTTTAGTAAAAGCCTCTCTGTAAAATAACTGAAGCTTTTTTAAAAATAAAAATGTGTCCAACACTAAGAAGAGGGGGAGAGCCTAACAAAACCCCAATTGTGTAAGTCTTATTTCAGTTATGTACATGTCTTTGCACAGCAAAGAACAAATATTGGGCTTTGATGATGCCAGTGTTGCTTCTGGAGATGGGTCACAGTTCTCCATCGTATACTCCAATTAGTTTTTCACTTTCGTAGTCTTAGTTTTCAGTTTTTTTCCTTCTTTTTTGTCCTGTAATCCCTTTTTGCTTAGTTTTGGACCCTCCTTTTTTCCTTTACCCCTGATATGGTGATCTAAATGCTTTGAGATATATATATCCATGAAGTCCTTTCACCTTGACCCCTTGCTGCCTGCTGCTGGAAGTGCACTTCCACATGGCATCTGTACATTCCACCTGGCTTTATGGGTACCATGGAAACAGGCCACAGGCTGCATAAAGCTACAGAGGAGACAAGGAAGAGGGGATGAGTCTTTTAGTGCCTAAAATAGAATAATAACTGTAGGAATGAGAACAAATAGCTCTTTGTGCCTCCTGGACAATTAGAGTGAAAAGTATGAATTCTGGTGGTGCTGTAAAGTAGAGTTTGATGGTATTTTCATAGGGGAAACTCTTGGTCTCTTTTGCAGTTGTGCAGGCTTGTGCAAGGGTCTCTTTTGGTTTGGTGAACAAGATTGAATTCAGCCTGATTCGGTTCTGAGACAAAATCCAGTTTTTCCTTTGAAGGTAGGTGATCCTAAGTATCCTGCAGCTTTAGAGTGTGGGTGATTGCTTTCAGATGGGTGATGGGAATGCTGAGCACAGCTATTCTGCACTGGTGGCAATTTATAGAGATGTTGTGAGTGATAAGATAAGGTGTGAGTTGAAGACACAGGCTGAGGAAAGCTGCAGCCTTGCAAACCTGGACCTCTGGACCTGGGGAATGTAACTGCAGCTCAGACATCAGAGCTTGGGCTCAGCTATCCATGCTGCTTCTGAGTGTGGGTGGGATCTTGTGTGGCACTGAAGCGATGCCTCTGTGTGCCCAGAACACTGAGGAGCTGGAAGCTTGAGTCATTTTCCTTCTGTCTCTTGTCTTGCTCTCGGGTTCATGATTTTTCAGTGGTAAGAAGCTACTGGGAAAAAGCCCACTTTGGACTTATTACAGGCTCAGCTTGGTAACTTCAATATTTAGCAGGAGGTAGATTTAGTTAGTTATTTAACTTATTTAGTCCAGAATTTTGTGGATGCCCATTTAGCAGAAGGTTTAAGGAGTGAAATCCTCTGCTTTCTTCACTGATTTCTTGATGGAAGGTGGTAGTGTGACCTGGAGTGACATGCACCCTATACACCTACAGAGTGTGTACAGGCACCCAAGGGCAAACACAGCTTGCTCTTAAAGCCAGACAGAAGTTATGTGACAGCACCACTATGGTCCTGAGATAAGGCTGATGCTGAAATTTTAAGAGGGCTTGTTAGTTCAGGGCTTTGTGAGGTTTACTGCAGCCACATGGCTTTGACCACAGCAAAATGAGGGCAGAACTGCTGAGTCTGCTGATTTGTGTCACTGACAGTGTGTGGTGCTGCTTTTCTTCCAAGCCAGGCAGCTGTTCACTGGCAACTGGAGTAAGAACACTGAGCAGTTGTCAAGGGGAAGGTGATTTCTATTAAGGCTTCTGACTGCATCTGAATCAGGAGTGGCTTTGGATCCCATTACCTGTTCTCTGTAACTGCTGGGGCTAGATCCTGATCTCATTCATAGTTATGAGTATGAAATTATGCATTGATTTCATTCTCATGCCAGTATGGATAAGACTCACTTCCCCCTCCTCCCTATACTATTCAACCTTACTAAAGCCTTCAATATTGTATTTGTGTAGCCTCCATGGTATTCTTTAGTGGGTCCTACTCAACCTAATAAAACTCATTGATAGTTGTATTTTCCACATTAGTTTTATTTTTTTTATTTTGGAATTACCATGGTTCTAACATAATAAAGAAAAATTCCAGCATCCTGAAGAGAGTGATTATTAAAACTCATCATTTTAGTATAGTTTATCTATTTTGTTAGACTATGGAACTTGAATGAGAAGTTTCTCAACTATCAGGTGAAAAAATGCCACCAATTTATTAAGAAAGGAAAGTTTACAGTTTAGATGAGATTACTCTCATGGCACATTTATATTGTCAGTATTGTCAGTGTTTGCTTTTCTGGTTCCTAATGACAACAACAGAATGTACTAAATTCAACTAGCTGCGTAGATTACACTGTTTAAGCGGCTTCGTTTGAGAAGGGTGGGCTTGTGACATCTTGGATGTCAATAGATATGGGTTTTTTTTCTTCCAAATATGAATCCATTTCTCAATACTCCTTATGAGAGACTCCATGGTTTATAGTAATAGATTTTTATTTCTAGTAATGCTCATGTGATAAGAGAATAGCAAAATCTCCAGCAATTCTTTTTCACGTGCATGGTTGAATACAAAGGGCAGAGATACATAGATGCACAAATTACTTGTGTTAATGGAAACTAAGGAGTGGTCAAAGGTAACCTACAAGGCATTTTATATGTAATAATCGTAATAATCGCTGGTTTGGAGAGAATTGCAGTATGTTATGTGTTTGTATTACATGATATGAAAGCTGAGAAACTTCTCCTGAACCACAGCTGTAAGATATTGCTTTTGGTTTATAAAATCTTTTTCTTTCATAGATTATTGATTGGGAAAACAAGCTTTAAAACAAGCAAACAATGAAAACTCAAACCTCACTTCTTTAGCTTTTTTCTCCACTCTAAAAATTTCAACATTCAGCTTCAGCAAGTAACACAACACAGTACTTTTCACACCCTCCAGAGTGTCTTAGATGTTGTGCAATTGTTATTAACATATTGTGGCAGTATGAAGTGTAAATCTGGGACTGCACTCATCAAAGCAACTTGCTTCTGTAAAAAATTATTCTGGTGATGGCATTGGCATTTCTCCATCTGCTGAGGTCTTTCATGTGTATGAACTTAACTGCCTGGAGAATTTAATCCTGAGTTTGATGTTTTGGATGCAACCAAGATATATACATAAATAATGATAAATAGAGAAGATTAATGAAAAACTAGAAGGCCGAATTGAAACTAGGGGAAAAATTGGAACAAGTATGTCTTTACAACAGTCCTGTCCTCAACCAGACCAGCATCTCCTTTTCTCCAGACAACACTATGCATGCAATTTATCCATTCAGTAACCCAAATGGTAATATTAGTTTCGGCTGCAATGGGAAAAGAAAATTACAGTAAATTCACGAATACAAGCCGCACGGAGTATAAGCCGCACTTCCGGTGCATCGACAACGTTGATGTCTTTGTCAATAAA
>PYHW01010105.1:2746245-2804851 GCA_013186435.1 Turdus rufiventris | reverse complement strand
AGAATTCCAGGAACCAGAGCCCAGCTTTGATAAGACAACAAGTTCTGCCACACTCAGGCATCCAGAGAAAACAAAAAGGAGAACAGATCCAAACTGCATCCAGACCAAAGAACTGCACAAGGGACACAAAAGACAGAATGGACACAAACATGAGGCAAATTGGAGGTCACAGCTACTCCAAGAATGAGGAGTCAGGTGCAGGAATACCCTAACTAGCTGTTTAAACATGCTTTTAAAATTAAATATCTCATTTTTGGATACAGAATATTTGAATATTTTTTCAAGTGTTCTGCATTGTTCATGTGTACTCACCTCTACTCAACAGGAGTTTTAAGAGATGCATAAAGTTATTAAAAATAAGTACTCCAAAATGTAATAGTGTTCTCTTGTCCGTGCCAACTGGGCTCAATTAGCACAATTATTAGTACAAATCTTTCCTGTTAAATTGAGCATTCATAATTGACTTGTATAAAATGAGGCTAAGCCACCTTTTTAACTTTGAACTCCATGTTCCTATCAGAAAAATCTTCTGTCAAATTTTATCAATACAAAAGGATAAACCTGCCTGTAAGTTACAACAAATTTAAGCTCATTTACAAGTCTGCCTTGTAAATAATTTAAAATTAGTTTTTAAAACTGCATGAAATGCAAAGTTTTCATCTAGAACAATCCAACGAACTTTATTCAGCACGGCAGCTTTCCAATCAGATGATTGTGCCTGGAGATACAAGTCAATCATCCCTCTGGAGCACTTCATGTGTATCCAACAAGCCTTTGGCACCACCAGTGGAGCTGACATGAAAACCCCATTGGTATTTCTTTTAAAAAGGAGAAATCCACAACTTCAAGGTAGGGCAGGAGTGTTTTCCACCAGTGGTCCCTTAGCAAACTGTTAAATAATTTTAAACTATGTAGAAAATTATGATTTTAGCAACATATTTGCAGATGCTTCCATTCATAAAGGGCTAATGCAAATAAAATCAGAAATAATGGAAGAGAGTTGAACATTTAATTCAAAAATTAATGTTTAATGCTAATGAATTGCAGTAGAAATCCACTTGTGTATCACCACAAAAAAAAAAAATAAAACAACATATCACAAAGAATAATTGAAGAAACATCAGAAAAACAGGAATGAAACAAAAATTATTTTATTTCCTCCAAAAAGAGAAGCAGAAAAACAAAGAAAATGAGACTCAGAATTGCAGGAGATAAGGCAGCTAAAGACCACATTTGACTGCAAGACCACACACTATCAGTGCTGTCATCTTTCAGGAGTGGCTGAGAAGTTTTTTTCACCAACTATTTCAGGATACAGTCATGTTGGTGATTACTGTAATCACAAGGAACCTATAAAATAACCACTGATTTATGGTTAACACAGATAAAAGGAAGCAACTGACTAAAAAATTCTTCATTGGATGTTTGCAGCTCTGGAATGAACTTCCTTTTACTTCCCTCCATCAACATCTTGGACAGGGGGCAAAACTCATCTAATCATCTGACATTTTGAGACGTTTCACAGACTGACACACAAAAATTAAACAGGAAAGGAGTTTGTAAACTTTAAGATTATATTAACAAACATTTCAGAATTCTAGTGAAGGATTAGGTACCAAGGAAAGTTCAAACCAAGATAGCGTCCCTTTCAAAAACATCACAATTTAATTTTATTTAGATACAGCTAAGAGATAAGGGAAGAAGGAAGAAAACATGGTCTGGAAGTATGATACACTGCTTTTAGAAATAATTTTTTTAGGGCAAGTTTCTTATGAGACCAGAGAGGAGACATCAAGGACATGAATATCCCACTGCTGAGGGCACTCACCCTAAAGAGAAGAAAGAGTCCCTAATTTTAAATCTCCTTCCAAAACTTACATAGACACACGCACTAGAAACAGAGAAGCTTGAATTTCCCTTCCTGAGTTGTTACTGAGCTAAATTATCCCTTTTTTTCCCCCTGCCTCAATGAGATGAGCTTGCATTGCCTGGCACATAGACAGCAGCAAACATCACAGAAAGGGTAACAAACCTCCCTTCAAAAAACTAAAAACTAATCAGCTTTGGATTGATGAAAACCTGGAACAGAAAGCTTCCCTGCTCCTGGGAAAACACCTTTATCTACTGAGGAGCCACTGGTAAGAGCAGTGCTTTGGGAATCAACTTTAAGAATCCCTGGTGCAGGGAGGGAACATGATTTGGGTCTGGTGATGGACATCCCTTCCTTGGCCAAGGAGTAATCAGCTGGCATTTCTTATTTCTGTCTGCAGTATCCAAGCACCTTTCAGACAGATTTTCAAAGGCTCACCTAATTGTGTCTGTCCATCTACCTGCTGGGCCCTCCATAATTAAAATCCTTAACTCACCAGAAAATTTCAGCCAAAAGCTGCCAGTAGTCTCAAGGAGAATTTAAAGAAGGCACCAGATGAGAAGGCAAACACAAATTAGAGGCTGTGCCCTGTGAAAGAGGATTAAGAAGGTCAGGACTTCGAGTGACCTGGTCTAGTGGAAGGTGTCCCTGCCCACGGCAGAGGGTTGGAATGAGATGATCATTAAGGTCCCTTCCAAGCCATTCTGTGATTCTGTCATCTTGGAAATGGGGAGTGTTACTTGAATTTCATCTACAAAGTGATTTTAGGGTGATGCTTTTAGATGGGTTTTGGAGTACTGAGAAACCTGCCTTCCCTGTAACTCCTAACTTTGGGTGTCTACATCCTTTTGCAGATCTGGACTGAATCATGTTGCTAGGCTGCCAACAACTGCCAGGCAACAAATCACAGCACACAGATTGAAGCCACGCTTACAATGCAATATATTGAGCATGTTTTATTGTTAAGAAATCAATAATCTGCATTGCCATAATAAAATGTAAAATGTGATTATGTTTTTCCCAGGGGCAAGAAAAAATAAGAATAAAAAAACCTGTAAATCATTCTTATTGCCTTTCCACAGTAAAACTTATACATTCATTCTTCAATCTGTTATAAAATCAAATTAATTTCCACTATTAATGAACAAAACCTCTCTCATTGCACAACATGTAATTAAGAGTGATAGTACTTCTTTCTGAGCTCCTTCTATTCATTGCCCCTCCAAATTATTAAAACAAAGCAGTTACTATGGTAACTAATTCATTCTCTGCATTATTATATTGTTTCTAAACATCAGTGTCGACTCATTCTGACCTACATGCCCTAAATTCCAGTTTGAAATTCTAAACTTCTGCCCTGTCTGTCAGGAAAGCCCTTCACAATCTATGCATTCATGCAGATAAGGACAGCTAGAGCGCAGCTGCTTTTGTTTATTGCAAGAAGATGTGACTGTTACTAAATTATTTGAGTTTGATAAACTGCTGATGCCTGCATGGAAGAGCAGGGCAGCACCCAGGGAACAGGCATGGGAGTCTGTGGAGCACTGCACAAATGGGCAAACATGACCATCTGCAGGTTAGCCAAACTAACAACAGCAACCAAAAATGACTGGCAGATGTGGAAATTAAACAACACCTGCCTAAGTGGTATTTGATACCCAGGAAAAAAAACCACATGCGTGCGACTGATGCAATCTTCAAGACAGAAAGGAGCAGCAGGGAACAAGAAATAGTGACAAAATTGCCTGGGAAAAAGTTTTCTTAGCACTTAATACAACTGTTTCTTCAAATGTGCACTCCTTGACAAAAACAGGCATTTATCGTGTATTTAATTAAAACTTATAATTATTCTTGATTACCTATTAGCAGGAGTCATAGTCTAATTGTATTTGAGTGTCATTATCTAGCACACAAGGAAACTTTCTGAAAAATACAGGTAGGATCAAAAGAATATAGACTCTTTACTCTTCATCTTTTGCTTTCCTACTGCCATTGCCTGTAATTTTTGTTGTCTTTTTTTGCTGTGTCTCCAGTTAATTGCCAGAATGAAAGGTTTGAAAATTCAGTGCATGGGAGGATACTTTGAAAAATAAGCATCAGGGGAAAGAGAAACATGAATAATTTTTAACAGCTAATTTCTGGCTTTAAAAAAAAAAAAAAAAAAAAAATCTGCTCAAAGTCACAAACAATTTAAATTTAGTTCTCATAGGAAAGGGTGGAAGAAGGAACTTTTTGATTTAGGTATGTGAGCAGGGCCACAAACCACTGCAGAGTTCTGCATCTCCAGTGGTACCACAGGGTGTGTTTTCACCTGCAGCAAGTGCCAGGCATTTTCACAATTAGCAAAGCCTCGAATTTTAAAGGGATTCCAAGAGTATTACAACAGCCTGCTGCTATTTATATCCCAGAATAGTCTCTGGCTGTTTTCTGTCACAGAAAAAAGAAGATGTAGAGGCAGCTTTTGTTTTTCTAACGTGCTACCTGACTTCAGGAGAGCCACAAGATAAAGCACAGGTTCCTTAACTCCAAATGACTTCTCTAACGAGGAGGGACATCTCTGCTAGATATTCCCTCCCTGGCAAATTCCTCCTGTTTAAGGAGAGGCACCCTTCAGGTTCAGCACTGACCTCCTGGAATGAGGACACAAGAATGGAGCAGCAGAGGCCTCCAGCACTAAAAGTCTGTCTCCACTTTCATTTTCGTGTTTCCACTTGCATAATCACACTCCCATCCTGACTGCACTGAGGGAGGAAACAGAATAAAATCCTTTTTTGCATCTCAGACTGCACTTCCCTGAGGATGGGAACTGCCTCTGTGAAAGCTGAACATGACTGCTTTAATTAGATGACTACTTAAATTTTTCAGTATGTTTACCTAGACACTTAATCTTTGTACAGTTCAGTTTTCCAGAGCACAGTGCAAAGCAACATCAGAGCATCTTCCCTGACCTCAGGCAGAAATAAGTACACATTACCATCAAGTGCTTAAGACTTCTAAAGCTTTTAAAATTTTTACCAGGCACTCATCTGCAGTGTATAAAAGCGAAATATCTAGTCTGAAAATGTTTTTATTAATAGAAGAATAGGAGAAATAAATTCTCTGGAGATTATTCAGGAATTAGAGGATGAGATGTGGTTATGTACTGGATTCTAACTCAAACATCTGATACTACAAATACAATTAATACAACCCTGTAAAACTAGTGTCATGCTGTATTATTTTCTGTGTTTAACATTTTCTTTGACACTAACATTAAGGGAAACTATTTTGACTTTACTGCAGTGTCAAGATGCAATTTTCTGGATGGATCACAGCTGAACACAGCTGCTGTCATAACCAAGCAGTGTATTTCAATATACCAATCAAAATGTGACAACACAGATAAAAGGCACGATGATGGACATCACAAAAATGCAGTTTTCCTTTACAACATTCATAACTTAAATCAGTGACCTGAACATTTCAGCAAAACTTTAAAAACCCAGAATATTTTCTCCATAGATCATTTTCCCCCTCAAATTTCCTTACTGAAGCCATGCTTTTCATTAGCAGCTACTATTTATTATCATTTAGAGCAAAATGGGCTTCTAAGCCAATTCTCTTTTCATGCAGTTTGCATTGTTACTGTAATTTTAAAGTCAACTTATCTTAGGTCTTAGAATACCCTCCACATTCTTTGAAGGCAACTTTTACCTAATTCTCTGTATTACCACCTGTTCAAAAATACTTTCAAAGTTTTTCCAAGCCAAACAGAGAAAAACAGTGTTGAATTGTTAAAACATGCTTGTATGCAATGTACCAAAATGTGCATTTTTATGTTAAAACATTTGTATCTGAATTTAAATTGGTTTACTTATAGAATATTCTTCTATAGGTTATTCATAGAAAACTCTGCTTGCTTCATTTGCTACACTTGAAAGGTTTGATGGCTGTTCCTGCAGAAAGATTTTGGTAGCTTTTACTGTCTGATTCCTAATTTAATTTATACTGGATTGCTACAGCGAAAAGGAATTTACTCCAGTTCAAATCCTTATGTATTTGCCAAAGGCACTTAAGGTTAGAAAATCACATTTTTGCAAAGGTTAATTGGTACTTTATAAAGGAGCTACTTAGACTCAGGAAACAAATGATAAAATATTAGGAATCTTTTAGCTCCCTCTGCTGCCCTAATCCTTCACTAAGCCACCTTCTGAAGTCTGTCAAAGACACCAAGCAATGAGGCAGCCCATTAATCCCTTTTTAAGAAACATTTTGCATTTTAAGTATGCCCAGTACTAAGATCAGTACATAGGAAGAAACTCTCTAAAGTACTACTTGATTTACTATTGCCTGTGCATTTTATTATTTCCTTTCTTTCTCCAGTATCTGTAGCAAGAGAGACAATGAAGAGCATGTTCAAATTTGGATGCCAGTTTAAAAAATTGGTAGCTCTTGTTCTCCAAAGAATGTGACATTTGCAATTCCCCCTTAGACAGGAATCTTTCTATGGGCACTCACTGCCTGGAAACATTTATTGCTCCTTCCTCTTATTTACAGATCAACTTACACGGTACAGACCAACTTTAGTAAAAAAATCCATTTTGAAATTCAGGGAAAGCCCAGCCTTGCCAAAGCAGGCCACCTTCTTATTAATATAAATTAATAATAAACTTAACTGCCTGGTTCACGACTGCAAGGTCAAATCACAGTTTACACAAACGAGAGAGGATCCATCAGTGGTCATGAAAAAACACTTTTTATTTGTCAATCCCATATTCCCACTTGTTAAGAAGCCAAGCTATTACATGCACAAGAGAACAGGAAAGTGAATGCATTTTCCTTTTAAGTCACTCTTTATTACAAGATTTCTCTATCAATTTGAGAAGACAACCAAATTCAATTTATATCTGTTTTTTTTTTTCCTCTGCATTCCTCTTGGAACCATCAACACACTCCATGTCAACTATGAACTGAAGATTCATCTTATTAAATCTCAAGCAGAAAAAAAGAAGTTCTAAAAACACAGATGTTTCCTTATAGGGAAAGAAAGCCCAGATCCTATCCTTGAAAAGAAACTATTCATTTATCATGTACTTTTACTGTCCTTCAAAGTGCATCACACTTGGGGATTTGCCAGTAGCCAAACCTTCCCAAAGAAAGGCTGCCCTTCATAAAAGCAAAGATGAGAGATTTTATCTGAAATTTCAGAAATTCATCCCTTTAATATGCACTTCCTTTGCCAATTTATGATCCTGGCCAACTCTTCATTTCTTAGGTAATAAAGCATCACTGTTAAAATAGCTACAACACATTCCAAGTTTTCTTCTGGGGACTTTTAAAAGAGATGAATCAACGTGCATATAAAGAATAACATTAATATTAGCGCTGCACAGAAATGGAAAAAAGCAAGAAAATGATTGTTTGAGCATCCTGAGTACTAAGATGCTTTTTGCTTCATCAAAACCAGAAGGAAAAACAAAAACCCAAGAAACATCTGTCTAGGGACAGGCAGGGCCCTCACAGATTTGCTCTTGGCACATGTTGAAGTCTTTGCTGTATAAATATCACATGAGGTGCTCTGGGAAGGAATTCCTGGTTTCAAGCAATTACCTAATTGGGAAAGTCACTCTCAGTTTTCCAGTTCCATTTCCAGCATTGTGCTGTAATACCTGTGCAAACAGGCAAGAAGAAATGGGAGAAAACCCCCTTGCTTCCTCCAGAAGAGTTCCCCAAAGCTTGGAAACGCACCAAAAGCAGTGTATAATAAACATACAGCACTCAGGCAGCCAAAGTAATGCATTTAAAAATAATTCACAGTGTTCACCAAGCCCATTCACAGACAATTCAGACATTCCCCCTGCATACAGCCACCTTCTGTTCCTTCCTGCTTCATCTATGAGCACCCAGCAAATGCAGCAGAGGTCAGACATGCCAAGGTAACTGCCAAGCAATGGTCAGTAAAACATACATGCATTTAATTAAAGATTTCTAGACCACAAGCAAATAAACAGCATTGTTTACAGTTTGTTACAATATAAAGCACAATAATACCTTAATTAGAGATAACAACTTTTCAAAATGCCAAAAACATTTTGAATTTTTCAAATTACCCACGAAATGAACACATTTTATTTTTGCACTGTGACACTTCCAACTGTTCTGCCAAATGTATACTGCTATAATTATGCTTTGCAATCACCAGCATCACCGGAGAGGGGGACAAAGAACAATATAATCAGTAACTAATTAATCTTTCACATGTCCTGATGCCATTTATCTCCAAGGGAAGAATCCTAAATGTTATTTTACAAATTGTGAAGTGAGTTTAATATTAGCATCTAAGAATGCCTTGAATCGTGTCCTTATGCCTAAGCATAATTCAGAGTACCTGGTGGAAGTTAGAAACCAGAATTTAATACCTGGCTTTTTTAAGGGACAGTCTTCAACAGTAGAACATTGAAATGTGCACAAAAAATATAATTGCAAACAGTTTAAAAGGGATTAAAAACAAATATTCAATTTCATGTTTAAGAAATCATCAAAGGGAATCATAGGTACCTCAGAGACAAAATCACTTAGCTACATTCAGCTACATTACGTTCAAGAATTCATGAAAAAATACCTAGTACCTAGTTAGTAGTAGTTAGCAAATAATTGCAGCCTATTTTTAAGTCAACTTGCAATAGAAATAAAGTGCATCTTTAAAATATTCTCTTCTAAAGGAAAGTTCAAGAGAAGAAAGCAATGCACAAAGTGATGAACAGAAAAGCTGACCAAGAAGATAAACCACCTGCAATAGCTCTACAGCTCATTACATACCCTGAGCTTTGTAAAACATCACACATATTTCTAAAACAAAAAAGATTTAGCTTGTGTTATGAAAGGCACATATATCAGAGAACAATTCTGCACAACTAATTTTTAAACCTGAACAGAACCATATGTAGGAAAAAAGCCATTATAAAACAAAGGCAACCCTTCTAGTTTTTATGCCTTTTTACACAGACAGGGAAATGTGTTTACAAGTCTCGGAGAACATTTGAACGTACAGACCCACAAGAGCAGAACACAGTTCCAGCACTTGGAAGCCAAATTGGGTTCCCATAGCTATAACATTTCAAGCATGTGTCCCTATTTGTTGTTTTACCCTCTCTCCTCCTGACCTTCTGCCTGGCCTTCCCACTCTGTTCTCCCAACCTGGCTATTTGGTAAATAGGATTAAGGAAGCAGAGAGGTGACTACAAAACCCCTTTTTTTCCTACATTACTTTTCAAGAGGATCAATTCCCTCCACTGCATGGCCACACAGATTTTACCATAGGATGGATGCAGTGAATTGTGCAGGGCTGGGACAAAACAAGCCAGACAAAAGGCACTGATTAAACAGCATCACTGCATGTGAGCAGGAAGCCTAGGGGAAGCCACTGCTATTTCAGTCCCAGTGGCTGCTGGTCTGTCACCTCTGTCCCTGACAATGCTCCTTCCCACACCAGCACAGACTTCTTGCCTTTTATGTTGTTCTGTTGCTCAATATAATAATTCCCTGAAAGGCTGAGATTGCACTAAGTGGGCTGAGCTGCTCTGACTGCCATCAAAAGGGACAGGTTTGTCATTCCTCTTCACAATTCGCCAATTCAGCTGACTAACACAGCCCAAAAAAAAGTTAATATTGTCCATTTTGTATTGAAGAGTTGGATACAGAAATTCTAGGATGGGGAACTGGGACTGGGAGCACAGAAGAGGAGCATGCACACTCCTAGGTCAGTTCCAACTGCAGAGATGCACAGAAAGTGGAGCAGCCTTCCCAATTTCATCATCTCTGCAGTCAGTTCCCCATTCCTCTGAGCAGGGATCAGTCTCCAGAGAGCAGGTTCAACTGGCCACTTGGCCAAGCAGTCTGGGCAGGACACAGTAACAGTTTGGACCTGGTAAGCATGGGTGGGCTTGGCCAGTTTTAGAAAACTGAGAAGGAGATTAATCCCCCAAACCAAATGTGGAGCTGCACCCTTTGGTACCTGGAGGAAACATCCCTTTCTCTGCCTGTGTTAGGTTAAACAGTCCCAGCAGCCACAGTGAACTTTTCCAACTGCCCCTTCTCATGCAACTGCTCTGTCAGCTGAGCAGTGACTTGGACTGAGGAATTTACCTCAATGGGAAATATTCCAACAAAAGGCTTTAATATGAGTCAGCTTCTCAGTGTAGCTCACACAAAGAAAGGGGTAAAAATCCACTGCCAGAGACTCCTCACACAACACAGCTGCTGGGAAAGGGTCTCAAGACCAACACATGGAGGAGGCAAAGGTTTCACATCATTAGACATGATGTAGAGACCACATACCCACCAGCCTGTACACTGCCTCCCATCGTGTCAAAAAGAAATTAACTATTCCCTTGCCTTTTAGTGAGAAACTAAGATTTTAATATAAAAAGTCATTTAGTCCAGACCATTCATGTATATTCTTAAAACCAGTACAACTTATCCCTTGACCTGCTTTCATACCAGCTCTAAAAGCCCTTTTGGAGAGAACAGCAGGAATATGCAATTCATCATTTGTGGCCTAAGATAAAACGACAGACCCAAATGATTACAACTCCTTTCACTAGAATTCATGCTATTTTATTAATACTCATTTAATATTTGGGGGTGGGGTGTCTCCTGCAATTTTTGTTTTGTTTTCATTTGACTTTTTACTTCCTTTCAAGGACCAGATACAAGCTGTTAAATCAATCTACATGAAGCAAGCCTGTAGAGAAAGATTCCTGAGAACACTAGGTGGTCATCTTGCCCTTTTACAATTGTTGTTTTGCATAAACCCACAATCTTTTACAGTGTTTAGGTAGAATGCTGTAAAATGCTAAGATGAAAGCCAACTCAACTGTAGAATAGGTCACAGACTCGTTTATTTGTCTAGATCCCTTTCCACCCAAAAGACGGCATTTGTGCTGTTTTTAATATTCTCAACAGGAGAGAGTATTATATTCAATACTATCTCAACAGCAACTACAACTCAATTTAAAAACACACGGAATGACCAAAAGAAAATATTAGCACTCCACAAAACTAACACAGTTAACATTAGAAATTGAAATGTCCAACCTTCAAATATGCGATCCAGACGTTGCCGCTTCACTTTGTGTTTGTCCATCAGAGACATAAGAGTGGAGGCTCAAAGAACGTCCCCACACAGCTTGGTGATGCGCTTCTCACACCAGGCACCAGGCAGAAATGCTCACTCTTTTACAAGCCTATTTCCACCTGTGAAGAGAAAGGCAAAGTTTAAAATACATCATTTTTGGCACCTCTGTCCAGATGATCCAGAGATTATCTGTATGTAACCTAAAGAATATTAAAAATCTTCACAAATTTCTTAAATCATATTAGGTAAATTGGCATTTATTTCACAGCAAAGTGTCTTCTAAGCACAGAGGTACAAAGCACACAGCACTACTCAGATCAGCCAGTAGAAGTGTTCCAAGACAGCTGTTCTCTGCCTTTTCACTCTCAAATACTTGTCTGCCCTTCCACTGAGCAAACCACAAACTAATGCAGGCACAGGTCCACAGTCTATAAATTGACAAACATGTTCACCTGAGATGAAACTGGAAAGCCACAGCTTTGCATCATAAAGCTCACAGGGAGAGAAAACCTTTCACTCTTAGCTTTCAGCCTCTTGATGATAACCTACCCCAGAGTTTCAGCTTGGAAGCTGAAGGAAACCAAGTCAAGGGAAATGCATCCTGGTGACAAGAGAGAATGCCAACATCTCTATCAACCAAATGGCATTTGGAGCAGGTTTATGCATGACTAGGCAAAGCTCTTTGGCAGCAGATACAGCCAGGCACTTTTCAGATACCGTGGAGCTGGGCAAGGCAGCGTAAGGGCATTGCAACAAGCAGGCTGCATTTGAAACCAAACCACTGAGAGGTGGGAAGGGGGATGGGGAGAGAGGAGGAAAAATCCCTCAGTGAGAACCTAATCATAGCAGTAGAATATAAGAGCAAGTGGATGTGGTAAAACTAGGGATACAGATGCTCTATAAAGCATAATCAGAGCACTGCTTCTATTCACCTTTCAATATCTGAGTAGACTTTGAGAAACAAACACAGAGCACACTGGTACAAGCACTGTGCACACTAAACTGAGCCAAATAATCCACCTCCCTGTTTCTTTTTATTGCTGCCCAGCAGCTTTCAACATCACTGGATGGGATTTAATGGCCTTACAAGTGACTGAACCTAGAAATCTGCTTGTTTCTTTCTAGAGGCTGAACTGCACTAAAACCAAACATAGGCACATTTCATTAATATATCATCAAGATTCATGAACTCCAAGTGAAATTATAAAGAAAAATATTTTGAGTACCAAGAACTGCACATCTGCATTTCAACTAAGTATCTTTACCAGTATTGCCCTGCTCGGTGCATTTGGACTTCATTTAGTAATGGTCCTTCTCTGTGTTTGTTCATTTTTTAAATTTAAAATGGAGTTAATGTGCAACATTCATCAGGTTTTTAACTGTTCATTCTCCTCACCATACTCTTCACTTCCTGTCCACACTTCTTTATCCTCAAATTCAAGATTCTTCTGCTGTTCTGCATAGTGTCTGATTCCAGCTGAATATAACATCCCATCATGAAGGGGAGAAGAAAATTTGATGAGGAATGCAAAATCCTTTTTTTTTTTCTTTTTTTTACTTTTTAAAAAACCAAGACTGTTGGCATTTTAGAAATTCACTTTTACATTTCTCAAATCGGTATTCTTCCAAAATACCATGTTCTTCAATATTGAATGTGGCTGTGTAATAAGACTGCACAAGCATTACATCAAATCTAACATGCATTTTATAATCTTAAAAGCCAACTGTGTAAGTATAGAACTATACAACTTCCAGCCTTCAGCCAACACCCCAAACCTCTGCACAGGATCAGCCTTTAACCAGTCTTTATTTGCTTATCATTTCTGTTTTATAATCTACTTCCTTCAATTACCACATAGAAAGATCAAAAGCATAAAAACCGAACCAGAATAAAATGAACATTTGAAACACTAGGCTTGGTTTAAATGTGTATAGCTCATTTAATTTCCCATCTTGTAGAAACACACAGGCCTGCTGGCCTCCTTGTGCTGTTTTGTTTATTCATTCAGCAAAAGATTTTTCCACTGCAGTCACTCTGCATACAAAGCTGGATGACAGCTGTGAAGAACAGACCATCTGTAACTATTGACCTACCACTGAAAGTGTCACCAGATGTTTTCTATCTGTCTGCAGTAGCTTCAAAGTGTACCATATAAATCAACTTTTTTTTTTTGCTTTCAAGCATTGTTTTAACATTATTTTCTTGATAGCAAGTTGTCATAAGTTTTTTTAAAAAATTGAGCAAAAAATGAATTAGCATGTTAGTGCCATTCTAAGTTGAACCCTCACACAGTTTTGTTACACACCATGTTCCAACAGAAAGAGCAGATGATGATATGGGAAGCACTGCCCAGCAAAACAAAAGCCTTGAAATTGTGGAAGTGTTAGTTACTGCAATTGCTAAACCACAACATGAATAATTGTATGGGAGAAATTCACTAAAAATACACTATAGTCACTAAAAAGCACAGTGCCTGATGATCTAAAAACCTGAACACCAAATACCAAATTGTATTTAAGACCAGATTTCTCTGGTTCAATATTTTAAGATTGAGACTCCAAGTGATTTCAGAACATAGACTGCTTATCATATATGTCAAGTAGTACCTACAAAGCCGAGATACTATCAATGCACAGAACCCTTTTGAGCAGTACACATTTTAGATCAAAATATACACTGCTGCAAACAATATTAGAGTTTTTCCTTCAATTAAGCAGATGATTCCAGTGTATTTTTAAAAAGAATACGTCTCTAGGTATTGCTGGAGCAGTTATCTCTTTCTTAAGAAAGGAAGAACTTTACACTGAGACTTCAAGAGAGAAGGAAAAGTGATTCTCCAACATATTTCCAGCAGAGAGAGCAAGTCCTACAGGCAAAAACAGAAATTATAAACAGGCAAGCCAACTTTGAATTCAATTTTCGAAACAGATAATACTGGTAATGAATAAAGGATAAACATGAGCTGTGAGTGAGAAGATTTGAAGGAAGGCCCATTCAAAAACCCAAAAGGCTGAACCATTTCCTTGCATCAGTCTGGTGGGAGAGTTTGGCACGGACCAGACTGTGTCAGCTGGATCTGAACAGGAAAAATGCATTGCCTCAGATGAGTTACCTCCCTCCCTAAGAGATCCAGAGTACAAACTCTCCTGAGCACACACTGTCACTCACTCAAGGTTGATTTCTACCTTTGCCCCACTGCCAGGTGCACTCAGAGATTTGTAGGTCACCCCAAATCACAGGATGAAACATAAGAAATCCAAACCAGAAATTAAATTCACAGAACAGAATGACAGCTCATTAGAGGATAAGGCCATGAAGATCTGCATTACCCTTGGGAATCCCAACCTTCACTTAACTCAGCCACTCCAGCTTACACTTCTTTATCTCAAACTATAGTGAATTATTCAAATATTTTTTCTTTCTACTAACAATTATCAGAAAGTATAATGTGAGGCTACCACAAGAAACACTGTAAGTTTACTTTCCAAATTCCAGTGCCATCAGTTTTGATGATCAAAAATTAGATAAATTTCCAAGACAAGCCCAACTAACACTTTACTTGTCCTTCCTTCCCATCCAAACTGATAATATCTCTATTTTCCATCACACCTCACAAGCCTTGAAGTGGCCATTCTGCACAGGCCTGGAAGCAATAAGTAAATATAATCAAAGTGTTCTTCCTCATGTTTCCTCAATAATTATACAATTTTTTTCAGTAACTATTTGTTTCAGTTAGTAAACAGATCATTTAGTCCTACCCTCCTGCCCTGGGCAGGGACAAAAGTAAAATGACATAAAAATGCTAAGTGAAATTTCTTTTATTTGAACATTAACTTAAAGATGTGTTTACTCAGTAAAGCAGTCAACCTTCTGAGACTATGGCAAAAATGGGCTCTAACTCTGAGAAGGAAAAAGAAAGTTTATGATGTAAGAAAGAAACATCCTACTTTAAAAAGCTCTATAATTTGTAACTGAACCATTGCAATGTCAGTAGCAGCAGTATCAGTTCTGTATAAAACAGAAATTTTGGATCAGAGGACTGGTGTTTCATAATGGAAGTTGGGTAATACACAGGTCTGGAAATTATAAAGTGTATTACACCTAAACATGGAATATAACAAAGATTAATATCTGAACATTTTTTCTTTTTATTTAACAGTACTTATCCATTGGTGTTTGAAAACTTTCCAATTAAAGATATTGAGGAACCTCAAATAGGAGGATGAGTAAAAGAGAACAAAGATTTTTGTTTGGGTTATTTCTTCAAAATGCAGCAGGGATTGCTACAACAGCACTGGAACATTTTCTTTGGAAGTTCTGCAGGACACCTTCTGTTGTTACATCCTTTCCTGAAGATCCTGGGACTTACACTGAAAACTTCTGCAGTACGAGACCATCGCATTGCCATCACTGTGCTCAAAAATATTCCTGCAAATATTTAAGCTACACTTAAAAATAAGTATGGTACATTGAGCAGAACAAAAAGAGATTAATTGCCAGAAGAAAAAGTATATGTCAGCCTTTTTGTGCACAAATTGAAGTTATTCCATCCTGTCTTATGAAATGGAATACTGAATTAAGAAGGAAATATATAATTATATTTTCCTGTCAGACAATTTATCGTGCCATTAAGTATGGCTAAGCCACTTTGCCTTACCATTAGATGTCAGTACAGTCTAAGAGAAACTGTACATGGAGCTTCAAGATCAATAAATTAATCACAAAAATGAAGCCATTACCAAATTAGACATCAAAAGACAACAGCTACTCAGAAAAAGAGTAAAATCCCAAACATTCTAATGACATTACCTAAATCTAAGGTGAATCTGTCCCAAAAAAGATGGAGGACTAAAAAAAGTGTCTGAACAGGCAGTAAGCATGGTCCAAAGCATGAAACAGCTTGCTGAAAAACTCCCCCAGCCTGAAGACAGTATGACTGAGTAGAGTCCAACAAAGGCATAGAAAATACACTCCATGTCTCACCTCAATGTCTGGAGAGCACACAGTGAAATAGCAAGGCAGAACATTAAAAACAACAGGGAGCTTTGTCATGGAGTATGTAATTAAATTGTAACATCTGGTGTCACAGGTACCGTGCGTGCCAAAACCTTAAGTGGTTCTTAAAAGGGATAAGACAAGTTTATGGAAAACACATCAGTGGCCACTGATAATAACAGCCACAACACCAGCCCAGGTCAGAAATCCAGAGCTGGTAAATGCCAAAGGCAGGGAAAATGTCAGCACATGCTTTGTTCTCACAGTCAGCAATGATTGCACTGTGTTCCACTGACCAAATGTCTGTTTAGTTCAGCAGCCGGCATTTGCCAAGAAATGAGGTGCTGCATTAAAAGAGCAAGAGCAGAACAAACAGGACACTTCCCTCAAGCACAAACCAGTGGCCCCTTCTGGAGGCAGAACATGGGAGAGATGGAGCTGCAGCCCCCTCTGGCACACGGGCACCCCTGAAACCCTTAGGAAATGCAGAGATAAACTACAGAATGGACTGATCCAGCCATGATGCACAAAAAACATCCTGAGTGCAAAATAAAACTGAAGTCATCCCTTACTAGTGCTACTAACAAACACAGACTCAAAAGGCACTGCTGGAATAATCTGACCATCTCTCCAATGTAGAGCCTAAGAGACATCTAGAAAATCATCATAATTAAAAACTGCCAGTGCCATAGACTCCACCCTAGCACATGGAAAACTCTTCCAGCAGTAGGTGTCCTTTATTACTGGTTGGTTTTGCTTGTCAGTTTGGCCAAAACTTCCAGAGATTAGATTTTTCTTGCAGTTTTGCCTGGCAGACAGAAGAACTCCCTCATGTTCTTTGCACAGGTACCTCTTGGGTATCACCCAGCCATCCCTTGGTCTACTTGCAGAAGAGACCAGACTCCTGAATACTCTCCTAGGAACTCATATTTCTGATCCTAAATTGAGTCAAACCCATGCATCCTTAAATTCAAGAGCAAGTCACTAAAATACTGGTTAGTGAGTGCTAGAACAAGACCAAGCCTTGGAACTGCGGGAGCAGTTACATCAATATCCAAAACAGAAGAACTTGTACCACTCCTTTTCACAGTCCTTGAACACATCAGGGCCCACATCTGAGATTAAAAGACTTTGCACTCACTTCAGCAGTTTTTTCATCAGCAAAGCCAGTTCTTTTTAGGATGGGGTTCTCTGCCCCAGGAACACAGCCGAAAGTCTCCACTTCTGTATTTATAACCCAACATTTGAATACAATTTCACAGAATCACAGAATCATCCAGGTTGGAAAAGAACTTCAGTGTCATCAGCACTTCTTTTCCTCTATTTATGAGTGAAGTTTTTTTTCCTGTTGATAAAAATGTCCAAAATAAGGCCAAGAACACTCTTTGTCAACACACCACTAAAACCAAGGTTTATGGGGTTTTGAAATATTGTCCACTATTTTTTGATACTGTAAATTCCCTTTTGGACTATTCTTTCTTTTTAATTACTTTAGAACCAAATAAAATTCCTTCCAAAATTTAATGCAATAATCTGATAATCATAAGTCCTTTTTTTTATGGCACAGGACTCTAAAATGGCCTTTTTGACAGGGAGTATGGTGAAAACAGTAGAAGATGTTGTGGTAGTAATTCTGTCATTACAAGCTTTTTATGAGGTATTTGTCTTCACCATAAGGGTTGTTTTCCCAGAGCTTTATTTTTTTTTCTGCCCCTTAGCAGCATTCTCTCTCAATTATACATCTGTCCACAAGCCAAAAATTACTTACTGCTGAAAATGAATTACTGCAGATGTGTATGACTGCAGACAGATGGGAAGCATCTCTGCTATCTCAGATTTCTAGGTCATGAAGAGAACTCCATTGAAGAACTCAAGCTATTAGAAAATTATTAAAGGCTAGGGACTTAAGACACGAACACTTTTAAGTAAAATTGAACTGATTTCTTTAGTGTCAGAAAACACTCATTGAGCAATATTGCAGCTATGATTCTCATCAAACAGTATCTCTAAAAACTTCCATTTCAGGTGCTCAGCACAAATTTCTTCAGGAAGACCAGCACTGTAACAATCCTCAGTTTTAGCCATGAGCAGATTTAAAGGAAGGAAAATGAAGAAACTGGTGTGGTCTGACATCATGAACCTGATTCACCCACATGTTGAAATCCTGGCTTTGCCTCTCACTCTCCTGAGGAACTGAACCTGATGGAGCATCCTTCACTTCAGCCACAGCTGCTTTGGTTTGTAAAGCAACACAGATCCACAGCCCAGTGCCCAGTCACAACCACTGCTTTACAAAGTATTTTAGATCTTCCAAATAAAAACCATCCAGAAATGTCAAATATGTAATTTGTTAGATCTGCATTAATCACTTCCACATTTTCCAAAGTCTGAAAAGAAAGAAAATCACACTGAAAGAAGATCAATCTCCATTCAGTTGGTTTTTTCTGAACAGGCTGAAGAGCTGGAAGCCTTCCTCCTTTTTGGGATTTAGATAGAAGAGACAGCAACTGTGCAAATGAATGAAACAGAATCCCAGGGACTTTGAGACAACAGCAGTGAAACTGAACTGCCTCTAACTCAAAACAGAAGATTATCATTATTTGAATCAGAAAGTCAAATGAATAATATGTATTTAATATTCTCATGCACCTGAGAAAGCGTAACAGGATGCAAAGTATTAGTCAGCACTCATGACAATAAAAAAGCTAATGCCTTGGTTAATGAAGTCTCTAAGAAAGGAAACAATTACTGCTGCATTTCATGAATCTCTGTGGCTAGAAAGGATTCAAACCACCGAGGAGAAAAGATTACTTTTAATCTTTTATTGATTTATTGACCCTTTTTTTTTTTTTTTTCTCCAAGAAAGACACAAACCCATATCAAAATGCCAGGCACATGGACTGCCTACTCCACATGGGAAACTGTCACAGATCTACTATTAAAAGTAACCCATGGACATCCAGAAACCCATGCTTTACAGCTTAAAATTCCTGGTTAAAAATGTGCTTGTGCAGTGAAAGAGTGGGGAAAATAGAAATCTCTATTCTGAAAGTAAATAAGAAATCACACCTAAAGACATTTAGGTTGGAAATTTAGTTACAGCTAGTTAAGTTTGGACAAAGAACTGTGGGGCTGGTGGGTTTTTTTCTCTACACCAAAATCCTGATGTTGGATACTACAGGCCCAAAGGAAGCCTCTAAGCTGAGAGAGGCTGGAGCATCTCTGCTGTGGGACAGGCTGGGAGAGCTGGGGGTGACCTGCCTGGAGAGGAGAACACTCCAGCGGAACCTTGGAGCACCTTGCAGTGCCTAAAGGGGCTCCAGGAGAGCTGGAGAGAGACTTTGGACAAGGGCGTGGAGTGACAGGAAAAGGGGGAATGGCTTCAAAACGGCAAAGGGCAGGGTTAGATTGGATATAAAGGAGAAATTCTTTAAGGTCAGGGTGGTGAACATTGGAATAACTTGCCCAGAGTTTCTGTGGATTCTCCATCCCTGGAAGTGTCCAAGGGCAGGATGGACAGCGCTTGGAGCAACCTGGGATATGGAAGGTGTCCCTGCCCATGGCTGGGGGTGGAACTGGGTGATTTTTAAGGCCCATCTTAACTCAAGGCATTTTATGATTCTATGGATATCAGATATACAGCAGCATCCTTGCTGCTGTACAAAAGAATGTCAAGTAGGATAACATTTTTGAGATTGAATACTTGACTTTCCCCTTGAAAAGTAAACTGTGTAATATTTAAATGTTATGATTGTGCATTATTTCTTCAATATTACTTTTATAGCTAGAAAATATTTTAGTGAAATAACTTTCTACAGATAAGGCAAATATGATTCTTGGTCACATTTTTTTGTTTGCCCATGTTACTGCCCTGTGGCAGCAACATCCCACAGCAGATCAGTATCACAACACCACAAACATTAAAATAGAAATTTTTTTTTGCTATGGAAAGCTAACATTGCTTCTTTTCATGATGCAGCACTAGATTGGATACACCTAAAATCCTTCTCTTAAGGCATCTCTAAGCCAATTAGCTATAAATTAATTTTGTAATGTTTTGCGTTAATTAGAATATTCATTACAGATTTTAAGAAAGGGAGTTTAACTGTTTCATCCATATATAATTTTTGCTCAGTTACTAGAAGAAGAAAGGAAAAAAGCAAGAAGGAAGAAACTAATCACTTTGCATGATTAGAGTTCCAGAGGCTGTTTCCAGTTATGTTCTGGTTGAAAAAAAAAATACCAAGGATAAACTTTGCTACATAGCTCCTACTCTTCAGACTATAGCAATTCATTCCAGTCAGAATAAAAGATACCTGGTCTGGGTATTTATCTATTGCTTGCTCAGGTGTCTGGCTAAAACTAATTTTTTTAGTAGTACCTGAATTAATTTTTTTTTAATTGTACATTGCCATATATAAATTACACGTGTTTGGGTTTGTTTTGTTGGTTTCTTTTTTAATACATTACAAATGCTGGACCGTTTCTTTCTCCCAGTTCAGTGAGAAGACAATTTCTATCACCTAAGCACACCAAAATAGTAAAGGTGAAGTGAATTTACCCTGCATTTTCCATAAATCAATATTTAAAATATTATAAATTATGCAATTTATACATGATCATTGATAATATTTAGCAATAACATTTCTACATTTCTTTGACATTTCTGAAATGCAGTTCTACTGATATCCAGTACATAAATCCTCTGGAAGTTTGTGGAGTCAAAAAATCTATGTTTCTGTATGAGCAGGTATAACTACATTTAAAAGGATTTTTTCCAGTGTACCCCTAGATATTGAAAAAATGTCTTCCTTCCTTGCTAAGGAAAAAAGGCAATATAAGACAAGACAGCAAACAAGTGACAAGCTCCATTTACACCCTGTATGTTTTAATTTAAGCCATCTTTGTCAAGCTTTGCACCTTTACCCACTGTCCCATCAGCCACAGAATATTTTGGTTTGGAGGGGACCTTTAAGGACCATTTAGTCCAACCCCCTGCCCTTCCGGGATGGTCAGGGACACCTTGGACCACACAGGGTCACTTCCAGTGAAGGAGCATCCCTGGATGCACAACCACATCAAAATGCTGCATTTTATAGAGCCAAAACAGTTTGCAAATGCTATAAACTGTTGCTATAAAAACCTGAACTATGAGAATACCTGTTTGTCAAAGTAGAAGATACTACTGAATTCTACAAAGTTTAATTTCCAGTTTATTTCCCACTGTGGCTCTCTCACCCTTGGACTCCTGGAAAGAGCTATTCACCCTCGAAGGCGTCACTGACCATCTTCCCACAATCAACTTTCATACTCGACTTGAGAAATTGTTTAATTAGCAATTATTTCCCCCACACTTTGGTGTCAATCTCCATCTCCTGACGTGACATTTCATTATGAAATTTCCAGCCAACTACACTCCCATCTCAGTCACAGTAATGCAACGCACTTTTACACCTTGCTAAATTCTATACACAATCTTCGTTGCAATTACAGGGATTGCTTATGTAGAAGATTAATGTTAGTGGCTGGGATATTGAATCCTTTAACACAATTGAATGTGGGGAAACAAAGAATTAAAAGTATAATTAGATAGTCTCACACATCTGAAACTGGTTGACAACTGTGTTTGGTATGATAAAATATACTGTAACCAACAGTAGTCATTTTCCAAACTGATTTCGTTTTGTCTATATTCATCATTTAAGCTCATCCACTCATTCTTTTATTCAGTTGGAAGGCAAAGGAAAGAATTAAAATCCCTGCAGGCTGCTTAGCTGAAGGTCTGCAAAATTTCCTTTCAGATACACAGTTTTTGAACTAGATTTTCCTCTCTTCTGTTCAAATAGTGCTGAGATGTTTCTCTCTAGAGAAAGGACCTTAAAAACCTGGGACCTGTTTATCTCTGCATTCAAAAGTTATCTTTAAGAGCTCTCAAACACAGAGCAGCTCAGTTTTTGAGACCCACTTCAATGCAATATTACTTGGTCTTTCTGGTGAAACAACTCTGAAGTTTGCAGAGTGGAACAAACAGGCACTGAAATCATCAGACAGGTGTGAGAAATTTTGGGAAGCATCTCCATGTTCATGTCAGAATGCAAGATCCCCACATTACATACACCAATAACCTGGCAGTGTAAGTCAGTCCAAATGCATGAAACTTCTGTTTTATTCCAGAGGGTTTTAGTGCAACTACATTCATCACAGCATCTCAATATCTGTGTGAGATGCAACTGATGTAACTAAAAATTACCACAGTTTCTACTCTCTCTCATGTCTGGAAAGAGAACTCTCTGTGCAGCTAGATATTTTTAGTTTCCTTATTTGAACATATATGCTGGTTTGTATCTGTTACAGAAGAAAGATCAAGCAAATGCACTTGGCAGCTGGTCTGGAAAGTGATAAGACCATAATAGTCTTTAATGGAAATTAATTTCAGTCCTATATTACACTAAGAAATAAAATTTCCAACCCATATTAACTTGAAGGTTAGTTCTTCTTGATTATTTAGAATGCTTCTGTTACTGAAGAGTTTTAATCATCAAGTTATAAACTGTTTTAAGTTCATAACATCTTGAAAATAAGGCCAAAGCTATGAATATAATATTCCTTCAAGATCTAAGTAGAGACTTCAAAAAAATTGTTTAAAAAATTGGAAGTTAGACATGGCCAAAGTAGTTTGCATGTGTCAGGAATTGTGTTCCTTAATTTTGGGAGAAAGCTGGAGGTGTGAGACATTATGAGTGGCACCCAAGCCACCAATTCACATCCTCAAACCTCTTCACCCCTTCTCAGGCAGATGACAATAAATGAAGAATTGTTCCTTGTGGGACTGCTTCTAGAGGAGATGTGGTGGTGTCAGACTGTGCCAGTATGTTCTGAATATGCTTCTTTAAAAAACCCTTGAACCATTTGACTGTATTGATCTCCTGTCAGAGAGAAGAATGACATTTCCTGCCTATGAGAATGTCACACTGTCACCAAGAAGGAGAAGAGAATCCACTCACCACCCATCAGTGAGTCCCTCAGCAGTGGCCCGTGCTGCTCTCCAAGGCACACTCTGCCACAGTGCTGATTTTTAAAAGGTCTAGATAAAAATTTACATAAATCAACTTCCCATTGATTTCTGGTATACTAGGAGCTCTTCCAGTAATGTCAAATGAATTATATTTGGCTAGAATCAGTGTACCTGGAGAAAAATAGAGTTTTGCAGTCTCGCATCCAGGAGGAAAAAAAAGTCTTCCAGGCAAACCTCACTGTGCTACTTTTAATTAGCAGTAGTTTAATTATCCAAGTTGTTCATAACTCTTCCAATGGCCAACTATTTCAAAAGCACCACTCAAAGGGTGCTCATCAGATCTGCAGGAATAACTGTAGGAAATTGCTGCTCTTGGAATCTGCTTTCAGAGCTGGGAAACTTTAGTATTTCAGATTTTGGAGCAGCACAATGCCTGCTATCCTGTATTCTTTGCACTACAGCTCCTCACCTTCTCCTCAAGACGACTCCTGAGCTCTGCAGGGCATTGCTTATTCCTCCTTGATCCTTCATAGGTGTTAGCTACACTGTGAAAAAAGAAAAGCTCCTTTCCTTTCCAGCAGACTGGATTATCCCCTCAGTTACATAACATCCAAGTGAAACTTGGGCTCTCCCTTGGAATATGAGAGCCTGTATGGAAGGGACTCAGGGCCAATTGCCTCTCATCCTTTTCTTGCACAGCATTAGCATGTCCACCAAAATACTTGGAACTGTTTCACAGCTTAATGTTAAACCCTGAAGAGCCAGCAGATATTGTCCTGTCTCCAGAAAACAGAGGAGTTTCTTTATAAAGCAAATACTAGGAGATGCTTGTTTTACTAAGAAACAAAATATTTTCCTCCATGGTCTGAAGAGAAATTGCAGCAGCTTCACTAAACCATATCTAGAGTATGGTAAGAACCGCAGTACTGCCAAAAAATTCCAGTTAGAGATGCTCTGACCCTAAAAGTAAGCAAGTAGGCAGCAAAAAAAGCCTTTGTTCTCAAATTCTTAAAACAAGTAGACTTAAAGAAAAAGCAAACAGTGGTGTACAACATGACTATAGTAGAGAACCAAGAATGCCAACTACAACTTGAATGTTCTCATTATAAACACCATAATTTTTACGTTTCAATGTATTGTACATAAATTAATTTTAAAGCAGGTAAAATATAATCTGCATATGAGGGAAAAACATGAGCACCAGGGCCCAAATAATATTCATCTTGCTTTGGTTGCTGCTATTATTTCTTCAGAAGTAGTTCAAAGACTGCATCCAAAATATAAAGACCCAGCAACCTTTTCTTGAATGTTTGAATAACAGCTCTCCCTACACATAATTACATTTGAAAACATAAAAGTATTTTGTTTGAATAAATAACATCAGAAGTTCAAGACTCCAAGATGAGTATATTTGCAATTATATCAAAAGCAAATAAAAAAAATTGTTCCCTGAAAAATCAAGTCTTAAAATAGACCAAAGTACAACATGTGCCTCTGTTTTATCTGAGTGTTGCATATCTGGACTGAGATTGTTAGCTTCTCTGTGTCAAGATCTAGATGAAAATTATCTGCATAAAGGGAGTAAAATGTCAAATTCTGAATATCTGACAATTCTACAACAGATGGCCTTAAATATTAGTGATTCAGTTACTGCTGGCATTGGGTCAGTTCTTTACTTGTTAATTAAGGACCTGAATTTTGAACTATTATTTTGCTATAAAATGCCCATCAGAAAAAAAAAAATTAGAAAATGCATGACTAAAGATTTTAGAAAGCTTGCTCCCTGTTTGTGCAAGAATTTCCATTCTGGCTGATTAATAAAATTCCAGGTTGGGAAGAAACCTCCTCTCCCAGTTGTTTTAATAAGACCCAGATCTTGCTTTTAGTAAACACTGGCAGTATTCAGGTGCAGAAATGCTCAATCCCATCCACTTCACCTCCTGTGAGGAAGTATTTAATAGTTTAAGATGCTCAGGTAACAAATGTTCAGCTTCTTCTTCCAGAGGGCACAGTCTGGCTTTGGAAAGCAAGTCACAGGAGGGGTGCAAAGGAATATCCAGAGTCAGTCCTCCTCCACCACAAACTGGAGCTTGCCAGGAGTTCACTCATCATTTGTACCACAAAGCTGAGTTTGTTCTCCTTCAGCCAGGACCTTCCTCTGCCTGTGTGTCCCTGCTGAATGTCCCCATCTCTTCTTCCCTCTTGCAGCTGAAAACAGAACATTTCATCTTGTCTAACTTTCAAGTCCACCACAAATTGGCCCAGGATGCTCAGGGCAGCTTTAGCACCCAGAGAAATGTCCCTGTCACACTTGCCCACATCCTTGGGAGTGGTGAAAAAGGTTAAGGAGTGCCATGGCACTTCTTAAATGGGCCACGCACAAACAGGGTCGTGAACTGGAATCAACTGAAGAACAGTGAAATGCTTGAAAGAGATAAAATTCAACAGTGCTCATTAAATTCAAGATCATCCTAAATTATATTTAAATTATCCTATAACTGAGGAAAACCAAACAGCAAGAAATAGCCACACAACAACGACAACAACCTCTCTCCTTGGTATTTTCTTCCCATTGGCATTTCCATTTCTTTCCTCTGTGTAGAAATCTGTTCCCCTAATCACTTCCTCTAAGCCAGTCTACATTGATACTTGGTGATGAGACCCTTGCCAGCAATTACCACCAGGAGTAATTCCCCAAAAAATTGAAACTAAAGCTTCTTCCCTCCTGAAGCACGGGTTTGTTATCTGCTGCTCTGGAATCTATATGCAAGAGCACATAAGGGTTGGCAATTATACAGTTGGGTATTTATAAACTCTGAAAATATTACCATATGTTAGAAAGCAAAAACGATATACCACTAAATAAACTTTCCCTTTCCATTAGATGCACAGTCCCTGAAAAAAAATACAATTAGGCAGTAATCAGCCTTGACAATACATATTTAAATGTAAGATAAAATTACTTTTTTTCAATAAAAAGAAATGAAATTTTGCATGGGTATGCAATTTTCAAGTATTTCTATTTAACAGTAGACAGAAGATGCATTGAAGGAAATGGAAATATTAAGCTTAGAAATCTAACTTTTTAAATTTCTTTACTTTACAACTACCCAAACACTGCTCTGAGATACCGTGGAACATTTGATTTTTAAATAGTAGTGATATCTTTGACTTCTGTATAAGGCAAACCTAGCAACTCCAGACCTTTTAAACTAAGCCTTGACAGGTATTTCACTTCATTTATAAGTTACACTTACAAAAATGTTTTATTGAAATGGCCAGTAAGTACAACAATCACCTTTTAAGAATGCACCCTTTTGAAAGAAATCTTCCTTGACACATTTCATTTTGGTTTCCATCCATGTAGAAGCAGTTATCTAATGTTTAACATAAGCTATTCTGGAAGTTGCTTATTAAAAGTGGCACATTTGACAACACTGAAAAAAAAAAAAAAACTCTACAGAAAATTAAGAATCATTAAAACATCCTATAATCCTGAGGACAAATGGCTGTCTGTGGATCAAGTGGGCAAATTTTGATCACAGGAGCTGGGATACTTTTTACTGCAGATCCCAAGGACTGAAAGAACAATGCCATAAATTAATAATAGTGAGTCTATAAAGGTTGAATTGATACTGACATCTTGGATATTATTACAGTAAATGACAGATTAATGGACAAAGGCACGAGATCCCCAAAGTCATCCTAGATATTTAATTACTACGAAGTAACCAATAATCATATTAATTAGCACAGCTAAAAATCCCATCGAGCAGTAAATGATTTCAAAGGAAATTTTGGCTATAACAATGACAAGTTAAGTAGTAACTTAGGCCAATGCCAGCACAGAATAAATGATTTAATGATCCCCATAGAAAGTTTTATTTTACTGAGATCAATATCTGACCCCTATTATACACTAAAAGCCATGCCTGAAACCAATTATAAGAACTATTGTTGGTACTCTCAGTTACAAAGAAATTTCCCTCTCAATTGTCATTCCATCAAAATTAAATACATCATATGGAACTCAATGCATCTTTCTGGCATCTCAAGAGCAATAGGAGCTATTGCTATTTAAACATTTTATTTTTAAAAAACCCTGCAAATCTTCAGTATTCAGCTTCCTGGATTATTAAAAAAATGAAGCATTTTGCAACAATATAAATTTCTAAATACAACATTTTGTTGTAGTTTCTCATTGAATTGTGGAATGAGGTTAAAAAAGACCTTAAAGATCATCTCATTCCAACCCTCTACCATGGGCAAGGAGACATTCCACCACACCAGGTTGCTCAGGACTCTGTCCAACCTGGCCTTGAACATTTCCAGGTCTGGGGCATCCACAGTTTCTCTGGGCAGCCTGTGCCAGTGCCTCACCACCCTCCCAGTATTTTTTCCAAATATCTAACCTAAACTTCCCTGCTTTCAGTTTGAACCCTTACTGCTTGTTCTATCACTACAGTTCCTGACTAATGAACATCAGTAGCAAGACTGCACAGGAAAACTATTTAAAAATTGATTTTACATTATTTAAAGTATATTTTAAAAATATAATCCCCTTTTCAACTTGACTTCTATCAAATGCAACTAGTACACCATGCAAAAGAAAAAGGCTTTGTGATGAAGTGAACCTTTTAAAATTGAAAGCATATATTGAGTCTCCACCATTATGAAACAAAGGAAAAATTTCTTCATTTAAAGGGTGTTCAAGTGCTGGACAGGCTGGCCAGGGAAGAGATGGAGTCACCATCCATGGAAGAATTCAAAAGACATGTGGCTATGGCACCTGGGGACATTGATGGTGAACACAGCTGTGCTGGGTTAATGGTTGGACTCAATGACCCTAGAGGTCTTTTACAACCTTCATGATTCTATGATTTTTAGAGGTAATACTTTTTGTACATATCAAGTCTATAAATCCTATTTGGCAATAAAACATCTGTATTCCAATTTTGCACACTGGCTTTGCTCAGATCACATCTTGCTTGTGCACAAATTCTGCTTGTGAATGATAGCAGGCAGCAACAAGGATAATTGTCACATATCAATCAAACATCACACAAAAAGGCAGCTAAGCTGACAAAACAGGACCTGAATGATGAAATACTCAATTAAAAATCAAGAACTAATGGAAATAACATTCTTGACTAACTTGACTTCCCTTAGGTTTTTCATGGTCTAAAAGCAGACTGTTACTGTGTTAGTCTAAAATAACCTAGTTTTATTACTTATTTTATAAATATTTTTATAAATTTTAAATATTTATGAATAAATATTTTTATATATTTTATAAATATTATTCATGTTTCTAGAGTTATACCTGCTACTCAAGAGAGACAGGACAGGAAAAAAAAAAAAAGCTAAAAACAAAAGCAAATCACAAATACCTACTTTTCAAGCCCATATTCAATTTGTACTGCTTACATTATTGTTTTCCTTCAGACAGCAATTCCCTTAAAAGCTTAAATTTTTTAACCAAGTTTGTTTCAGAAAGAGAAATATAGCTTACAGAAATTATTTGAGGAACAACTATTAATCTTTTTAGGACTGGAAAGCGTACTTATAAACTACACATTAACCTGAAAATATGCTAGCCAATCATTATGGAAATAAGTGAGCATTTAAGGTGGCACATCT
This sequence comes from Turdus rufiventris, assembly GCA_013186435.1. Lineage (NCBI taxonomy): Eukaryota > Metazoa > Chordata > Aves > Passeriformes > Turdidae > Turdus > Turdus rufiventris. The sequence continues at coordinate 2,776,215 of PYHW01010105.1, read as the reverse complement.
CTTAATAGAAAGATGTAAATAACGAATACAGAATTAATAGGAAAGTTCTCCAGTTCCATTGCAAAATTGAAATTTAAACCAAAGGCAAACTTATAATGAATTTTGGAAAAAGACCCTTCTGCAGCAAGATCATTAATTGCTTTCAAGTTTTTTAAATGGACAAAAGAATAAAGCTTCCATATAAAGTATAGCTGTAAAAATCCTATGTTATCAAAAGAAATGTGCAGTAATTCAGCCAGACAGTTCTCACTCTAATGCCACTTTATGATTACTGAGGTTAAAAAACGGGATCATGAAATAAAGAAGATTAATTTCTCAGAAGTTTTTACAGCTGAAAGTGGACACTAAAGATTAACTACAAAGACAAGAAATCCAGACCCTACAAGGATGAGAAATTTAGACCATCTGTATTACATCGACTATTACTTTATGCATTATTCTTGGCTTTTCATCAAACTCTGACCCTAATAAACATCCTTTTTTTTAAAAAAAGCTTTAAAAACTACAGCTGTTCTTATTATGGTTTTGGAAATCACTGCTCAAAACCTTTAAAACTGAACAGATCTAAAAAGACTCAGCAAAACTGATATTTACCAGAAAGAGCTTATAACTAAAGTAAACATTCAACATTCTGAAGATGAAAATATCAAGAACAAATAATCAGGATAAACACAACTAGCTTAAGAAAACTTCAGGAAGAAACTATGAAATATGGAAAAATGATTTAAAGATTATATACTGGGTATTAGTGAATATTGAAATATAAGGCACTGAAGGCTTTTCTCCTCTGAAAATAAAAAAAAAGAAACCGCACACTGGATTTGAATTTATCATACCTGCTGTTTACTCTGAAAGTTAAATTAGAATGAACCATTCACAATTCCAAAATAACTTGGAATAACCAGTTATAAAATTACAGTAAGAAAACGTTGGCGTTCATTTAATTCATCTGTTCCAACCCTTTTACTGAAGTAGTAGAACAAAGTTATACAAATGTCTCTGATCTACAAACAGAAATAAAAAAATACAATGTATAGATTCTAAATAAGCCCATGTATCAGAAAATAAAAAAGGAATTTCTATAGCTACAAACCAGCAGCCTCCCTTCCTCCACACATTTTACATTTTAATTCTCCAATACACAATGACAAATGTACGAGGGAACATCTCTCATGGTTTTAAGACCTAAAATAAGCTTGGCAATCAATTTCTATCTGGAGCAATCTTATTGCAGTCCTTACAATAAAAATTATAGCAAACAGAATCAGAAGCAGAGCAGCTTTATTGCTCTGAGGTTGCACCTGAGACAACCAGGGAGGAAATGTAAGAATTAGTAAGCAGATGAGTAAGGCAAAATGGCTCAAAACCTTGCTCTGTGACATGCTGTTGTCATTCCCACAAAAGGGAACCAAGTTTTTAGCTATTAAACCACTGCCCATCTATTGCTACAGGTAGGCATGAAGGTCTGCTGGCCAACCAGAGGCTGCAGGACTGCAGTGCACAGCCCAAATAATGCAATTTTATACAACCACAGCTGGCTTAGGTACAGTCTGGAACTACACCCTCAGCATTCTGGCAGCTACAGGGAAAACTCAGCAAAGCCATCCAAGCAATTTGCTTTTATGTCATAAAATAAGCTATGGAGTTTTGTATACCCAAAGTGAACTATTACTTCAGGTCTGATCTGTCTTCCCAAGAGGCACGGAACACTTCTGGAATTCTTCATTTTTGACATTTATTTGATCTTCAGATCTCAAGTACATTTGTACAGCTCCAAATACAATCCAACTGAAGTTTTTCAGGCTACTCCTCTGGGAATATTCCAATGAAATTCAGAAGTCTACTGTCAAAGAATCAGAAGATTAAAAATCATCTCATTCCAACCCTCCTGCTGTGGGCAGCAACACCTTCCACTACACCAGGTTGTTCAGAGCTCCATCCAGCCTGGCCTTGGACACTTCCAGGGATGGAGCCACAGCTTCTCTGGACACCCTGTGCCACCCTCACCACTCTCTGGGTGAAAAACCTTTCCAATATCCAACACCAAAACCTTTCCAATATCCAACCTAAACCTTTCCAATATCCAACACCAAAACTTTTCCAATATCCAACACCAAAACTTTTCCAATATCCAACACCAAAACCTTTCTAATGTCCAACACCAAAACCTTTCCAATATCCAACACCAAAACCTTTCTAATGTCCAACCCGAACCTCTCCTGACACAATTCCAGGCCATTTCTTCTTAGCATCTGCCATGTCAATACATGTGCCTGTGCACCTGCACCTCATTCCTGACAAGAGCTTAAGAAAAAGGGAAGAACTGCATTTTCCAGAGCCCCAGCACAGACCTGTAAGGCCTGGTCCTGTGTTTATAGCAAACAAGAGCTTTAACAATACTCCAGTAATACGATTTCTTGGAAAATTTGTGTAATGTCTTCTGCCAGCCTGCTGACAAAAATTTAATGCAGTTGAACACATCTTCAGCCTCAAAATGAAGGTGCAAACGTGGAGAGGTCACTGGGCAAACGGCAAAGTCTTCCAGAAATACCACAAAGACTTCTTTTCCCGGAGGTAAAAATTCTAATTCAAAAGATCAGCTATTCCCACCTTTGGGACAAAAACAAACCAAAAAAGCACACCCTAAACACCATAAAGCTCAAATTACTTGCAGTACTACTTCCAGCTTTACTCATTCATGAAAAATCATGATTCAGAGGACCTCCCCTCCTTTTTTCTGCCAGCAATGAGGCAGAATTGCACTCTAGAAATGTTCAGTAGAGTGGATTTTCAGGCGATCTCACATTTCTTACGCAAGCTTAAAGCGGAGCACCATACCTAACAAAATGGGATTTAAGTGATTCTGCCTGTATGCTTCTGATTCAGAATAATTTACAGTCAATTTACTTCCCAACTGCTTTAAAGTTTCTTGTTCTGAAGAAGAAATCAGAGGGGAAAAAGGACTCAAAAAAAGACATGAGTACAGGCACCACAGGATTCCTTGGTTTCACACGAGCCAGCAAAAAGAGCTCTGAAGAATGTGACAGCCAGTCCTCTGATCTGGGATTCCTTGATGTCTCCTCCCAAAGCACTTACTTCAGTTTCAGGTAACAAGATGAAGATGATACCTTTTCCCAGTCCTTGAGTCTGATACTAAAGTAGACTTTACAAATGAAAATCAAATCAGTCCCTCTGTAATACCTAATACCTCGACTATATAATAAAAAATAAACATGGTATCATTATCTACTAGCACTGATTTAAGCTTATTTGAACTGTGCAAAGTTAAATATTAAGTTTTTACTTCTTTGCTTTAAATGCTTCTACATAAGAGCAAAGACATTTTATTCATACAGTTATCCCTGGAGAGAGAGCTCATGTTATTTTTTTAAAGATGGTGAAACTCTGAGCTTCAGATGCCAATATAAGATGCACTAAAAACCCTTAAAGAAGCATTTATGTTCAAATATTAGGGTAGTAATACTCACACTGTCAACAAGGGAAACTGAATCTGCAAGGCATGAAAAGCTTTGGAGGTCACTGGTTTAAAAATCTCAGTTGATTATTCTGCAACGATTAGAACTTTGCTTCCCCACAGCATAAATTGTCTCAGTGCACAAAAAGAAAAAAAAACCAAGTAAAGTAGTAAAAAAGGCCCTTACAGTTTGATATTGATTCTCTTAGAGTTGTTCCAAAGGACAGTGTTTCGTCTTGAAGACAAAATAGAGACTGTCTTCTCTTCTAGTGACAGCCACACTAACTCAGCTGTCTTCTATTGAAAAACATGTCAGACTTGTGCCTGCTAGAAAGGTTTTTTTTCCCCAGAAAAGACCTCAGAGATGTATTTGCAATATTTTCAGTAATTTTTTTCCTCCCTTTCAGAAAAAAGGGTTAGCCACATTTCATTTTTACTTTTTTGCTATACCTTCCTTCCCCTTGGTCCTGTTCTCAGCTACAAACAATTGCAAGGATCACTTGTAACTAAAATGGGATTTTCTTCATTACTTCCCGTTATAAAGTGCAGTATAGTAACACTAAATACTGCTCACAACTGCTCTGCACTCCAAAAATGCCTGTAGTGCTTCCTTTTTATCAAAGTAAACTGCACCTCTACATTAACAGATGTTTGCCTTAATTTAAAAAAAAAAATAACCAGCTATAACAGCTACTTCGAGCATTTCTAGCACATTTATTGCGTCCACCTTTTCCACATGCAGTTTTTATTTGGTGTGCACTGCAAGAAAACAAGGCATTGCAGGGCCATTCTCAAATAGCAAAGGCCCTTAAAAGTAATGTGTAACTTCTGTGACTTGTTTAATCAAGTCCAATTAAATCACTTGGTAAGAATGGATTACTCCCAGGAGGGAATGCTGCACATATTAAGTCATTACAAAGTGACATATTCCTGTATTTAGAAAATTTACAGAACAGTGCAGTTAGTAAAAACTGATTATAGCTGTACATCATTGATAAAAACATTAATGGATTAATAACATCTATTTCATATAAGCACATTTTCGATGGATGAGCAAAAAAAATTCAATTCTGGAGGCATGTAGTTGTGTTATATGCACCTAATAAGCTGCTACCAATCTGAACTAAAAAGTAATTTAATCCACATATTTCTGTTCTAGGCATTTATTAGACTCATTCTAAGTATTTTTCTCTCTCATAGTTAGAACACACTAAATCGTTAAATTCCAAAGAAAAAAAATTACCAGAGATGTTTTCAGACACCCTTTGCATCCAGAAATTCCAGCCAAGATGACTTTAGACTTGTTCTTATTGTACCACCCGGAGACATGAAAGACCTGTTAAGTCATCTTAATAGAGAACTTGTCCCTGGGGTGTCTTCTGCAAGTGATACATTTCATTGACTCTGATAGTAAAAGGGTCATAAGCAGAAGCAACAAATATGCAGTGTAGCACTGAATGCACATTCTGGATTTATTAGAGAAAATTGAAAGCATTGCAGCACCAAAAGCTAATACACCATTAAATACAGCATAAAACACAATAAATACCTCTATACCTTATTTTTATTATATATTTTACGAATATTTTAAGCCACAGTACATTAAGCTATTTTACACCCAGCATGGGGCTCTGCAGGTGATACATGAGAGCTCCATCTTATTTCTCCTCCTCAGAATGTTCTTATTTATATTTCATCTGCAGTTTGTCACAATTTAATTTAAATAGCTGTTAAATAACTGTTAATCTGGTCCTAAACCCATTATATGCTTTTACACCACATTCAAGAAGTAGAGTACTTAGAACATCTAAGTTGTTTTTCTGCACACATATACCTAAAAATATACAGATTTTAAAGCAGCAGCCAGTATCCATCATTGGAACATATTATACCAAGTGTAATAACGTTTGTAGAAAGCACAAGATTCAGTGTTCAGTATGAAGAGCAAAAACTGATGTTGAGAAATGTTTCTTTTTTGTAAGTTGATAGGATAAACACACCCCTGGAACATTCTGTCCATGGCAGGAGACTAAAAAATAAAAAATAATGCCAAATTAGTTGTTCAATGCTGACAGAGTAAATGGGACTTTGCCCAAAAAAAAACCTTGCATGCATTTGAAAAATCCTGTCAAAAATAGGCTTACTACATCTTCTTTGTGAGGAATGCACCTCAATCTTCTAAATAGAGATAAACTCTGTCCACTAAAGGCACTCTCACACTATGATGGACAAATGAAGCCACCTTTAAATGCAGCTCTGGAAACACAGCATGAAAGGTACCAAGAAAGTGCAAATCCTCCAAATATCTGCTAGTCTGAAACATCTTGAAAGCAAATGAAATTTAAAAAGTAAGTGAGTAACATGAGTAAGAATTTTTTATGTATATTCAAACACTGACTTTTCCCATATTCAATAGCTGACAAAAGGCTCAGGATTCACAAATTTAACCTTTAACAGCAAAGAAACAGAACAAAACCAAGCAAAATGCGTACCAAACTCATACAAACTAGAAAAAAAGGAAAAGTAACAACAACTCAAGCTGCCACTGGACTGTTGTATCTTTGGGAGTTTTTTTTTTTTTTTTTTTACTTCTCAGAGATATTAGATTGTGTCATGACCAAGTGGTGCAGCTTTATTGAGTTTAAAATAGCAGACAAAGATTAATGCAATACAGCAGCCTTTATGAACTTACCAGCAGTGTAGGAGCTGAAACTGGAAATTCAAGAGATAAACAAAACCACAAGGATGCCCATGCAGCAACTGCTGCATCCAGGAGGTTTTCACACAAATATTTTTTGTTTGGTTTGGGTTTTTTTGTACTATATATGCTTTTAACTGAACTGCAACATTTAATGTAGTTCAAAGAACTGGATTTAGTCAATTCTGTTTATTTTATTTTTCTCTGCTCGTTCTGAAGCATAATACTAGCCATTTCTATATCCATTACTTATAAAAGCTTTAGATCTTTGCCTGTGATTAAGCTTTTTTCTGATGGCGTTTATACAGGACAGGTACAACAGACAAGCTGTGCAGAAACAAAAAAAAAGCAGAGGCTTTAAAAACAAATCAAAATCAGCAAACTTTCAAGACTTTGAATCACTGACACCTCATCTTTTGTCCTATTAGACAGAAAAAAGGTCACCAAAATAAGATGGATCATGCAAATGTCCCCAAAACTAAGTGCCTGCCTATGATGCATCAAAATAAATCTTCTTCCCTGTAACTGTGTGGAAAAAAATACCATCCTGATAACTTGTTAGCTATTGCTACATTTTATGCTTCAAAGGCATTCATGAACTATTCCAAAAACCCTCATGTGGGAAAATGTAGCTGTTTTTCAGAACATTAATACTAGGTTCCTATCTATCCAAGTCAATTGATTTGATTCTTTACCAGCTATATAGATAAACACAAAAATAAACTATTTTGTGAGCATTCTGCAGTTCCTCTGAGAGCAGCTGTTACTGTAAACATGTTTCGCTGGAGGCAAACTCTGTTCTTTTTCTTTTCATGTAATTCCTGCCTTCCTCTAATTTTCAAGGTTGCTTTAGTGGGAATAAAACAATAGGCAGCCAAGCCAGATAACACTGTAGTTTAGGTTTTACAAAAATGTTTCCCCACACAGTAATACATATTTTATACACACAAATCTTCTTCCAGCTCCTGAGAATGCAAAGTTTGAGTCAATTCTTGGGTTTGCTGTGAGGGGTTTTTTTTATGGGAAAGCTTTTACAAACTGCACCACTACAGTACGGAAGCTACTCAATACTAACATGCAGTTTTCTGCATGAGAAATTTGAATTACTGTATGAATTCTGCTTCAGTTACAGTTTAGTTCACATAAATACATTATTATCAAAACAAAGAAGAGAAGATCTAGTTGATTTTTATAAACTCCCCTAGAAAATCAAGCAAAACACTTCTACTGAAAGGGAACTGATGCAAGAAGGAGTGTAATGGCAAAGATCTTACATATATACACTGATTATTTCAGCATTTCCTAAGATTGGATGTGGCACTCAGTGCTGTGATTTGTTGAGGTGCTAGGGCATGGGTTGGACTCAATTTTAAAGATCTCTTCCAACTTAGTGATTCTGTGCTACGAAATCATCTGACACAGAAGCACAAAAATAGATGGAGAAGGTATTGATGCACCATGGACACGGACGGACCACACACACATCGCGCTTGAGCAGCCCAAATGCAGATCACAAGAAGCACAAAGCCCCACAGGTTGTGGCAGTCTCAGCTGGGAGGTGAGGGAGCAGGAGCTGCACCAAGGGGTCACACAGCTCATAAACTGGCTGCACCACTCAGCCCAAAAAGATTAAATCGCTGCCTTAGCTGGTGGCATATAAGAAGCCAAGCAGTTATCAATGTCTGAAATCCTTTCCAGCAAACCAGAGGAAGAAACAAAATGCATCTACAGCAATTTGAGTACAGTATCAACATTGCAAAGGGGAGGATTGATAAAAAATAGTAGAAGGGTACCAATAAGAAGTAGAAAATTGCACACCTGAACCAGAGAGACCCCACACCACAGTACAGGCTGGGATCAGACTGCAGCCCTGCTGGAAAGATGCTGAACAAGTCAGCTCAGGATAAAAACTATCACAGAGCCAAAGCCATCTCAGCAGCAGAAAACAACAGAGCACAAAAGCAAAGTTGCAGTTTGGGAGGTTCACACTGGTCTCAGACCTTTTCCTAGGGCACAGGCAGTGCAGCAGTGGAATAAGTTGTCCAAAAAGAGAATAGAAGCTGTACCCTGGAGATCTCCAAAATGAGGCAGACAAAGCCAGAGCTGGCACAACCTCACAGTGTCAATAATTCTGCTGTGATGGGGAGGCTGGACAAGATCGCCAGCAGAAGTCCCTTAAACCCCACAGGTTTGTGATTCTGATTCATAAGAACCTTTTACAAAAATTCTTCCATATCTGAGGACATTTTCTCTCAGCAAGGTTCTCTGTATTAGCCAAGAGAAGTCTATTTTCACATCCAATTTATCTGGAGTAAAAGATTTTCTCATGCAAGTATAATCAACTTCTCCTAAAATTAAACTTGTTAACTATTTCAAGTACTGCTATTGAGAAAAATGCCTCCAGGTTTCAGCTGTTAAGCAACTGGTCTAACTAATCCAAGCCAATATTGCTGTTGGGTGAAAGAAATGTCTGATAGTTGCTATGCCCAAGCAAAAAAAAAAAAAAAAAAAAAGGAGCTGCAAATTTTCCTCATCCTCCCCTAAAGCTTCTGTCTGTGAGAAATGTTCAGCATTAACAGAAAGGCTGACCTTAGACTAATTGATTTATTGGCTTGTGGCACAGCAAAATATCTCAGTCTCCTGAGGACAAACCTTGGCTGCAGGGTTGGGTTTTTTTCTTATTTTAGTATGCATGTATCTGGTAGAAAAGACAAAACTAAGTCTTGGTCACAGTAGACACCATCAACATCACATTTGTGACACTGGAGCCAATTTTAGGCTCAGGCTTCTTCAGGTGCTCATGTTCAAGCAAGGTCTAAACAACATTGGTTCCAAGATTTGTAATTCTATGTAAGTAAAAATCTAGTCCCAGCTAGAACAGACTCTTCCAATATTTCATTGTGTGGGTTTTTCTGATCTGCAAATACATTCCTTTTTCACAGCCTCCACCATGCTACTGTAAAGTTGGCTTGGCTTTCGAAAATTTCACCCCTTTTTGCCCCCACTTCTCCACTACACTGAACAAGAATTATTAGTCTGCACTCTGAAGACTTCTGTAAAACTTCCCAATGACAACTACTGCCCCTCACTCAACAGAAAGGAATTAATTTATGTTTTCCCAAACCTGTGAAGCCAGACTCTACCAAAACTCCTATGGCATTGTCAAGCAAGCCCCTCTGAGCCTTCTGCTGTGAGATGTCTCCCTCACACTTGGGACAAGCTCCCCTTCAAACCTCAGCAAATTCATACAGTGGTTCATAACCTTGTACCAATTCAAACTCTAGAATATCTCCAATCCCAAGCAGACACCCTCAGGGATCAACTACTAAAGTATCACAAGAAAAAAGACAGAAAGATTTAGCATCATCCACATTTTTTAATACAGCATCCCAAAATGCTTTACTTTCCCTGAAGGATTAAAACCCACAAGTCTAGAATAGGCAGTCTTCAACCCATCTGAGGCACAGCACAGGGGAGAATTCAAAGCTGAAAGGGATGGGACAGAAAGTGCAAGAGACTATTCTGTAAGAAAAAAGGACACCCAGCTGAGGCAGAGACCTCAGGTTTGGTTATTAGCATTTGAATTAAGTTCAACATTAAATAGAAAGCACTCAAGATATTAAAAAAAAAAAAAAAAAAAAGCAAATTTGTCAGCTCAACTTCCAAAGCAGGTTATTCAAGATGATCACACTGCTAAAGGTAAGGAGGCAGTGTTCATTTCCCAGCTTCATGGCACACAAACAATTACTGCAAAGCCAGTATTCCTGCTGCCATTTCTCAGGCTACAGAAATATTTCTCATAAAAGTATCCCACTAAGCCAGTAAACAAATACATGTTGCCACCTGCTAGAAATGGGAAACAACTGTTCACAGCACACTGTTCAGAGAGCAGTGCAAATCTGCTTGTGCCATGGCTAGAAGCTGTAAACTACTTGTCTAACTTGGCAAAGAGAATATTAGGGAAACTTGACAAGTCTCTGCACTTGTTTATGATGAGCCATTAATTTATATCATTCCTGATTAGATCCATGCAAATACTTTTGATCTATAAATAAGACTCCCTGTTGAACTACATGAAGCTAATTCAAAACAAGACATTCTTTTGCTGGAATGTGAGCAGCTGTGCAAAAAATAATTGGGATTGCGAGTCAAGGACTTCCATTTCAAAGAATTCCCCATGTAAATATGTTTTTTGTTGTTCTACTCTACAATTCGTTATTTTATTTCTATTTAAAGTACATTGTAACTCCTCGATGTCATTAAAGAGCCGAAGGCAGAGAACCTTTTTTCTCTTTGCAGGGGAGCCCACCAGAGCTCCAGACTCTCACAAATTATTTGTTTTATCACAGCCAGGATCAGAGCACAGAGCAACACAATTTAAACTCCCAGAATACAATGATAGAATAATCACCATATGACTATAAAGAGCTTGAAAAAAACAAACTCTTACATGTGCCCAATAGCGACCCTTGAAGAATTCTTAGCATTTTCTCTTGCATCAAGTTTTTGGATGTACTTTACCTAGCTTATAATCTTCCTTTAACTTTCATTCCATCCCTGAAACTCAGCCATCTGTTATGCCTGAATTGCTGTATCAGTCTATCTGTTACACTTTCCAGCAACATAAATTTCTTACATTGTCAAGTCTCAAGCATGAATTACAATTTCTCCAGTGAATAAAGTAAAAATTACATTTAAACTCTCAGCATGATCAAACATCCTCCCACTGTCCAGATATGTGGGCTCTGAAAACACAGATTTGTCTTCAGAAGACTTCAGAAAAAACAGCATTGAGAATGAGCATTTGCTTTCCCTGGCTGGAATCCTCTTTATTACCATGTCCCTTGGTAGTCTCCAGTTACAGCAGCTACACACCTAAAAAGTCAAGAGCTGAAATTCATTTTTATTTAAACTTATTGTTTGCAACAGGAAATGTATTTAGTCAATTCTAAGTAGGAAGTTACAACTTTTCTTGATAGACTTGCAGATGGTTAAAATATTCTAGGCAGTTCAGCCCTCAAAAAAGTGGTTTAGGGTGACTTTTCAAAGCAGCAGCTGGATTGGCTCCTGAAAACTTCCTGTCCAGAGAACAGGTAGAGGCTGGTGAAACATCTGCTCAGCAGCAATAGCTCTGATCATCTCTGACTTTCAAACTGCTGGAAATCCAGTAGTAAATCCTTGCACAGCAGCCAGGTCAGGGGATGAACATCCCAGGCAGTGGGTACAGCCTCGAGCTTTGATCACCCCAAACTCAGAGGAGGCAGAAGGGCCAGGTTTAAGAGCATGAGAGTCAAAATTACACTGAGGGAACAGAAAACAAGGGCTGAAAGAATGAGAGAGAGCACAAAATTTGAGTGTGGTTTGACTCTCTCTCCTACTTAAGGTCACAGTTTTGTCACCCTCTAAAAACTTCTTAAACTGATTTTTGGTAAGCAACCAAGAGATAGCTCCCTGATAACGAAACTCCTAGTTAAAATCACTTTACCACTGGTTATAGGAAAAATATTTAGTTTTATTAATTCTAGTTGCATATTGGTTAGTTTTTTGAAAACTCTCATTTGTATATTATATCACATATATATATTATATCTCAGCTGTATATTAGGAAAATAAGGGAATAAAGTGGTTAAAGACTAAACAAACACTTAATATTCAACCAAAAAATCAGCAGTTATTTTCTGTAACTTACATTAAAATCAATGTGAAACTTACTGACTAGTAAAAAACCATGGTTACTACATGCATCCCAAATTCTCTTTTTAAGGCATGTTTTTAGTGCCTTATCAATTACATTTTCGTGCACAGAAGATTTAATTGACACAATTAAATCAGATTAAATTAACATGATTAAGGGTGCAAAATCAGGCATATCAAAGTTAGGAAACACTAAAATTAGAAAGTAACATGCTCTGCATTTTTCTAAATAGGAAGAAACCTTATGAGAGAAATCCCACCTTATTCCTCAAGAATTTGTTTATTGCACAAATCCTGCTCCCAAAAAAGAAAATCCTAATGTGCTTTTCTGTGGCACTTTCAACTGTAATATCTGAATACTCACACATTCATTTATTTTCATAGAATATGTATTGTGAAGAAAGCAACTTTTGTAATCTGCAAAATAATGAAATAAAGGCACGAGAGGGTTAAGTTCAGAGGTTTTAAATTACTCAAATAGCCAATATAAGAAAGCAATCAAGTGTCTCCCTTCAATTCTTCCAGACAAGAGATCTCATTCTTCACTCGTACAGCTTGGTATTTGACGATCTTTGCCCCAAAGAACAAAAATACTACTAAGATAACCACAAAATTACTGACTTCTGCTGACTTAGTCAGCCAAACTAGTTTGGCAAGCAGGAGATTTGATATAAAGGAAGAAAAGTGACAGCTTCAGGAGGGGGAGTGGGATTTCCCCTCTTGGAGGAATTGTTTGTTGGATCAGGTTACAAGTGGTGCCCAGCAGAATGACTGGCTCAACAACAGGCTGCCAAAGCTGGAAACTACCCCAGAATAAAAAAATACAGCCATCACAAACCTTTCTAGCAGTGCAAGAACTGAAGAAATACCTGAAATACCTGTCTGGTTTCCCCAGAACACAGCTTTTCTGATTCTGATACCCACCACTGCTGCATCCATGGAACAGATCCCACTTCCTAGAAACCATACACACTCCTGGTTTTACAACGCAAGGTAAAAGAGCTCATAAGCAATGGATTCTCTTACTATAGTTTTGCACTGCCCCATCTACAAACCAGAGTGCTGGGCTGCCACAAACAAGAAATGACACCTCCAGCACCCTGAATCAAGCACAAACCCTGCTGACAACAGAATATATAGATAAATAATAAAAGATGTCATTACAGTGAACGGCATATCCATTTACCATATTCTGAAGGCTTTACTCTGGAAACATCACAAATTATTTTAGCATGCACTATGCATTCACCGAGCCCTCCAGCACCCTTTTTGAAATGGAAGGAATAAAAATTGTGTCATACGGAACATTACTGACAGTGCAAAGTTTCACATTTGCCGTAGTGGCTCTGCCACATGGGCAGTGACAATGATGGACAGAGACTACAAAACAAACAGATATAAATTGTCTCTGGGCAACAAGACCAGGCCTTAGGGCTTCACTCCATAAATACTCCCAGCTATGCCGATGCAACTGTTCACAGGAATGCACAGTGCAACACAGTGCTGAAATGTTTGTGGTTTTTTAATCAAAGAGAAAACAAACAATCCAACGAGAGACCACAAAAATCCCAACCACCTTTTAAGCACAGTTTCCATCACTAATAAAGCTAACACAGCCAAAAGGAACCGGTATTCAATAGAGGAGAAGGAGGAGGGAACATCAAACTGCATTTTCACACATGACACATCAGAAGAGTGTTTCGTTTTTCCTGCCACCATGTGTCTCATTTCCCCTGGTCTCCATTCAGCATGTGATCTTCACGTTGGGAATGGGAAGGGTTAAAGAACTGAATAATTCAATAGTCCAATTATTTTCATTTTCAACCCCTCTGTTCTTATTTTGACAGCAATGTCGTTTTAATGGACTACAGGTTCCTAGCCAGAACCTCTTTAAGTGACTTTTTGAGGTTTCTATTTGAATGCAGTGATTATTTTCAGGTTTTGATGAAAACACTTGGGGCAAAATTCCAATAAACGAATAACCCGATAAAATCCCAAGTACAATCTTCCCAAATTTCCAGCGAGCATTGGAAGGCATAAATAACTGTCCTCTTTTTTCAAATGTTCCTCAGTTGGAGATACACTTAATTCTTTTACCCTTTTCTGAGATGGAGAAAAATCTTCTTGATAGAATTCTTGAAAATATTGTGGGGTTTTTTTTAATGCTACATGCAATTTAATTTTAATGTCAATTTTTGAGTTGCCTTTATTTTTCATCTTTCCTTTATTTTTCTATTTGCAACATCCCACACTAGTATAAAATTAACACTTGGCTAATACATTTGATGGATTTGTTAGTCACAAACTGCATGTTCCAACAATATTAAAATGACATTAATGAGAAAATTGCAAAGCTTCTTTTTAAATCAAATTGAGCCTTTTCATTTACGTTTTTTTTTAAGCAGCAAATCCCTGACTGAGCTATATTACAAACAAAAAAATGTTTGTTTGAAATACTGGAAAGAATTCCATTCCTCTGTTTCCATCTCTCTGTTCCACCTTTGGTACTGCTAATCAGATCAGCTCCTATGCTCATGCCTGGCAATCAATAAACAGTGTTCAAATCTGTATAATTTTTGGCAGTTTGTTGTTGCTTTACTCACTGTAATTAAAATAACAAGCAATCAAATAGTAACTTAAGTATTGCAAATAAAATAAATTGTGAAACACACAACTTGTTAGCCAGCTTTTACAGAACTAAACATCCAAGTGCTTTTCTTGTACTCCAGGTATTTCCCCAAAGCAGCAAGTGTGCTGCAAAGTTTCACAAGCTGGTTTATTTAACTTCTCCATCCTGGCTGTGCTGAGCTGACTCCAAGCAGCTCTCCCACAAGACCCCAGTGGAAGATCAAAAGATCAGAGATCCTACAATTGTATTTCTCATTTTCAAATACCTTAAAATTTATTTTCTTAATTCCTTTTTAGCAAAAGAATGTGTAATCCTCATAGAAGTGTCACCATTCTAAATATATCAAAGTGAGAGACAAGTTCAAGACAAATTCAAGCATTTTGTTATCTTCCTCCTTTCACCTCATCTTTAGAAACAATTAATTGTTAAGGGGTCCTAGTGTCAAATACACATTATAAATACTTAAAACTACAAAAATGTTCTAGTATACTATTTAAAATTCTACTAATTTACTCAAAAACACCACTAAAATATATTTATTAAAATGTATTTTCAAACTTGAATTTAAAGCACTTGGGAATTAGACAAATTTTAACTGCAGAAGGGAAACCTTTATAAACTTTTCTGAGAATCAGCATACTTGGCCCTGCAATTTTCCTGTATCAATGTACACAATGAGAATGAAAAACAAGGAATGTAAATTTATGAGTAATGCTAATAACACAATGAGATACTCATTATTTTAAATTACAATCTGCAAGCACATTTACAAAACAGTCTGCAAATTCCTTTCCAGCTTCTCTAGAATAAAAGTAAAACCACATAAGCTATAATTTAAGATTTAGGTAGTACATAAATATTCTTTGTTAATTT
The DNA here is from genome assembly GCA_013186435.1 of Turdus rufiventris. NCBI lineage: Eukaryota > Metazoa > Chordata > Aves > Passeriformes > Turdidae > Turdus > Turdus rufiventris. The sequence goes on along the minus strand of PYHW01010105.1, from coordinate 2,760,846 downwards.
TTGGTATGCTAGAGAGGTTCAACAGAAAAAGCAAAGTGAACAACAGAGTAATACCACCTACCTAAGGTGGTTAAAGTCAATTCTTTCTATAGGGGAATATTTTCAGAAATCATTCTGATAGCCAAACATGACTCTTTTTGTGAGTCAAACTACTTCAAAAGTACCGTGAGAATTTCTACATAGATAAATAGATAGACAGATATAGTGTTATTTACATGTTTTATTTTCCAATTATTTTAATAAATATCACAGATTTATTACTACAGCACAGAGCCATTTTCTGGAATAGACCTGAAAGGAATGTAAAACACAGTATAGAGAGCTCAATGAGAGCTCCATTTTCAAGCAACAGGACCACTCAAGGCAATCTAGAGAACAATGGGACACACTCACCCTGAACAGAACACAAGATTAAGAGCCCAGATTCACTTCTGAACTTGACCAGACTTTTCCAGCAAGGAAAACCCACAGGATTCTAGGGGATGATACAAGATATTCTACTAATTTATTTTTATAGTTTCTTGGCTAAGTGGTTCCACCTGTCTCAATATCCAGAAGCATACTTTCTTCTACAGACATTTGAAAGTAAGAAGAGGGGGAAAGAGAAAAACTTTAGTAGCCTCTGTGGGCATAAATCAGGTTTGAATTAGGAACAACCAAACAAATGGAAGTCCTTGCCAGACTAACATGGCACATTCCTGCAGCCTTGCTCTTGATTTCAGAGCCACATGAAGCACTGCCATCTTTCCATGGGCTGCTTCAGCAGCACAAAGCAGACACTTCTTAAATCATCCAAAAGGAAGTTTCAAGAACTTGACACTGAGAAAGGGGCAGACAAAAAGAACTGGGTTTGAAAGTAAAAAAAAAAATAATTCAGTTCTATGGTAAGGCTGAAGAATTTATCTGTCAATCAGCCATTGAAAACAGTCTGGGAAATAGTCTTCTTAAACCTTTGGATTAATGAACAGTTCAAATTGCACAGTCTAACAACATTTAAGTATTTCCACATCAGAAGACTGATTTTTTTTTTCCTTAAAATACCAAGGGAATGCAGGTCCATGCAGACACTACTAAAACAAGTCAGCTGTAAAAGAAAAAAAAATTACGGTCCTTTGAGTACAAATTTGCAGTAGATAAAACCTTAAATAAAAAAATACAGTCATTAGCGGGTGTGTGCTCTAATTAAAAATTCATTTGACCAATTTCATCACACTATTTCTCCAGGTGAAACTCTCTAAATCCAGATTAATTAAATCTCCCTAAACACTCTGGCCATGAGAATAAAAGTTGCTGTTTCTCCAGCATAACTTTGAATTGTCTGGCCAGACATATGAGATAGCAAAAAAAAAATTCCATCAGCCCTAAAATTGTAGACAGAATTGCCCTTAAGGACAAACACATAAATCTAATCATCAAATTTCTGGGCACAGGTTTCAGGTGGAACAGTAAATACACATTCTCCTCAAGAGGCTCATTAGGTTCACTCATTTGCTGTGACTAAGCCCATGCTGGGAGGACACTGAGGTTTTCTCATTAAATCTCTCGTCTTCAGAGGGATGGGAGAGGAGAAGGGGGCTCTCCAGAAGTGGACTCCTGAAGGAGTACAAACATGCAGCCCAATTCCCACCCACCTGTCCTGGAAATTCAGCATTTGAATCGGTGCCTGGGCACAAGAAGTCTGCAAATGCTGAGCTTCCACTGCTCAGGCAGCAATTGCACAATAACACAACAGTAGCTCTGGAAATCGAGAAGAAAATTCTTTAAAAACTCCACTTTCTGAGAAAACCACTTAGTTCACGTGGAAGTGTGGACCACAACGAACTCCCAAATGCTTCAACAATATAGTCATGAATAAACCCATGAGGGCTGAATAAGCATTTACACAAATGCACTCAGAGTTCATAAAATAGCAAGCCACACCAGATTAAAAAAAAAAATAATAAAAATAAAACCACAGCATGAAAACATTCCAGAAGTTGCATTTCATATCTTTAAAGCCAAACTGCAACATAGGGAAAACTGGTACACTCTGAAGAGATTTTTTGAAAAGGGAGGAAAACCAAAGACGGATCACACCAATTCATTGACTGGTGCTCCCAAACAGCTGCCTACACGTGTCCTTGCACACACTAGGAAGTATTAAAGAACACTTTAATTAAATGGACAGATTGAATCCTTAACTGAGAGCTCACAGTACTCATAGCTTCACACTGGAATTTGGTTAAATATGGTAGCCATGGCCAACAGTTGACAGTCCTACAACACTACGACAAAAAAAAGAAAATAAATAAAACATGCTGACAGTTATACACAATTAAAAAAAAGTGAGAGGTACTGAAACTTCTCATAGTTGTGCTGTTCTATTCTTAGGTTCATAGAAAAAGTAACTGGAAGGGAGAGCTCAAGAGGTCACCTGGCTTGTTCCTTTTCCAAGCCCAGATCATCTTCCCTCAATCCACCCAGAGTTGTCTAAACAGCAGATTAAGGTCTCAGGTAACAGACTGTGTAGGATTTCCAGGCAGAGGACCCCAGAGCTTCTGTGCCATTATGCTTAAAAAAAAAATAACTGTTGGTTGGATGGTGATAAAGTTCAACCTGCCTGAGTCTCTAATGCTTTGACCCAAGTTCAGTATTTCTTATATTCTCTCACCATGTCTCTACAAACACCTCTTGTACACCTAGAAGTTGTTACATCAACCTTTAGTAACCTTCTCCTCAGATTGAACTTCCATTACTTCTTTTATTCCTCATTCCAAGTCAGGTTTTCCAAGACTTAAGTCTACATGACAATTTAATACAATTTAAAAATTAATATAATTTAGTAGAATTTTGTATCTTGCAGTGAAATCTGGTGTAAAATGAAGTACCGTGAAACAGTTAAAAAAAAATCTTGAGAATCCTAGAACAGCCTCACATCAAACAAACATTTTAAAAAGCTGAATGTGAGAAGTTAGAGTTCCTTTAATCTCAGTATTTTAGCCAACCTCAGTATCACTACAGGTGAAGTAACACATCACAATTTTAGCAGTAACTTTCACAGATAAAATCATGAGAAATCTGACCTGATGCTTTTTCTCATACAAGTATCACACTGGCACAAACCTTCTTTTTGGATTGTTTGCCTTTTCCTACAGCACTCATATTGATGGCAAACAAACACCTATGAACTGTTTTGTCATCACCTCTTCTGCTCCAGGACCACAATACATGAGAGGCGTGCAGCTCACACATCCCTCTCAGGCTCTATCAGTTTATGTCACTTCAAAGAAAGATATTTCTACAATTACAGATTCATTTCTGTCTCAATATTAAACATGCTATATTACAAAAACATCTGACCCAAATAAAAGCTGAAAGCAGCTGTTGTTCTTCCAAAATAATTCTTCCAGCAATCTATCACAGAGAAATAGAAAATAGTCACAAAGCTCCTTTAGAGAAAAAGTGAAATTTAATGTTTTTTAGATTATTTCCAAGCTTCAGGTCTTCAACACTGAAAATCCAGTCTCTAAATAACATTATTGCCTGTTGTAGCTCAGAAAAGGACTTTATGTCAGACAGACTTTTATTAAATCAACTTGCCTTAAAACCTTTGTTGATTTCTCACCAATATTCAGCATCATATTTTTGGACAATTTTAGAATCCAGCCTACAGAAAGAACCAGAAGTAAAGAACAGAAACTCTAGTACACAAACCAACCAGGAATACAAAGGAATCCCAAAGGCACTATCTTAATTTTGTCCTGATAATCACTTGGCCATACCACGACTTAAACCACATTTCTGCAGCACCAGGATTTTCCCCTAGTGATTCCAGTGGAAGTGGAAGAAGGAAATCATGTTCAGCTTTAAGAGGAACAAGGCATTATGATACCAGTGATTTGTTTTAACAGGCAACAGATGTTAACAAGGTTTTATATTGCTTGGCAGGGTTTTGCTGTGCTGTAAACCTGAGTAAGACACAAGGCAGAGGTGGTGGTTATTGCCTTACCTTTCAGGTCTACGTCATCTTTGTAGCTCATCGACCATAATCCAAATCCATTAAAGCCACATCAAACTATCAGAAAGCTCCAAACACCAGATAAATGTGGCTATCACCTTAACCTATGACTTGATCAGCACCAGATACAACAATAGTTTTATACGGCAAATTGAATCTAGAGCAATAAAAGTTTCTATGTCATCTTTAAATCACACGTTTTCTTTCTGCTGTCTTGAAGTATGGAGATGTACAACTCATAAAAGCAGCAACCACTTCACCCAGGAGACACAAGCCCTGAGATATCAGTCTTGTTTTAACACAAATTTCTGTAACACCTGATGGTTCATGTGATTTTTCTTCAGCGACCAAAGATGAATCTAAGCATTTTCAGCACCAACTCCTCCCCCAAAAAAATGTATTTCCCCCACAGCAGTGTACCTGTGCCTAAGGTGCATACCCAAAACCAACCATCTTCCTAAAAGTTATCTGGAATTAGAACCAAATGGAACAGCTGTTTAAATGTTTTAAAATCACCTGTGAGCCTCATCCACCCGAATCCAGATTGAGGAGGGAACAAATTCTCCTGAGCTCATTCAAACACCTGAAGCAGAAAGTTGCTTAATAATTCAAATATCACAGCCCAATTCTTAACCTGACTCTCAAGGATGCACAAGCCCACAATGAAGGTGCCACACTTTGAAACACAGAGAACTGAAAACTGAGAGCACCCCTCTTTTGTTTTTTGTGCTTTCACATATGAAGTATATTATAGAGTTAACAAAAGCTACTTGTGTTCAGTTTTCCTTCTGTCACATCACCACTCATCCTCCCCCTTCCCAAATAAAGAATATTAAAAAAAAGTTTGGGTCAACTCCAATTTTTTCAACACCTAATTGTGACACACTTCTTATAACATCTCATATTACATGACTGTGTCTAAAATGCCTTATGAAATTATTGATCTTGTAATACATGCATCTCTCAGGAATTCTTTCTGTGCTTAGAAAAACAGTACCCTGTGACATACAACACCTCGAGTCTGGAAAGCAAAAATAAGCAAATACAAATGATTAGTAGTTTATTTCAAATCTTGTAATAGCAAAATCCCAGTCAAAAAGAACAGTAAAATGGAATCATGCCTACTTTGACAAACAGCAGCCACAAAAATAAGGTGGCAATTTCACACTCCCTCTTGCACTGTAATCTAAGTGACTCTATCATATCCTCCCCAGGTAAGGGATTTACAAGGTATCAAAGAACTATCACTAATAAGGGCAAAGCAATGCAAAAATGAATAGGGAAGGCTTCTCACTGAGGAGAGGATGTGGGCTGCATCACCTCTTGCCATTTGAATGCATGATTTTATTTCCAGGCTCAGTGAATTTTCTGCTCTGCTTGAATAGATGGCAATCCATCCCCACACCACACAGAAAGAAGAGGAAGACTGTAAATTTTACACTTTAAGCACTAAGTGCAGTTGGTGAAAAGATCCCAGGTATTTTCTCTAGAAAAGAGGAAAGGTCATATATAGATCATCAGGTGACTACAGAAAACGTAGGACACTTTCTGCTCAGAAGGAGAAGAAAAATCCATTACAGGTTCCACTTTGAGCAGGATACAGAGACATTGATGAGTCTGAGGCTTCTTTCTCATCAGTATGACAAAAAGAATATTTTTGATATTTTTGACACCACCATCTATTATCACCTTACCTGCAACCTCTCAGTCCCTCAGAGCCCACACAAGCCTTTCCCCACAACCAGCTCAGCACATCACTGCCATTTTACTGTGTGTTTAAGTGTCACCACCATTCATCAGCATCACAGGTCAGGTTTGCAGAGAACTTTGTGTTCACTCTCACAGTTCTTTAATTGGTGCTTCAGCAAATCCATCCTGTTTCAGGCTCTGACAGACTCGTCAGGATACACTTTTTTCCCCCCCAATACTGACATAGAGTCCAATGGAATACTGGTCTTTAACTCGGTTTAAGAAGGCACTATAGCTAACCTGTCACAGGATTCTACCACACTTTTCTGAAAACAGAAAACTTTCCAGACCCCTTTTTTCTTTTTTTTTATTGAACCAGGATCTCTGAAAACTCAAACAATGGAAGCTTTTGCCTTGTCAATTCAAATTTCAGATTCTTGTTGGATCTGGGTTTTGCAATTGGAAACATGACAAATTCTTTTCCCACACAAGAAGTGCAGCAGGAATTCCCCTGGGCTTTGTTCAGCACAACCTTCACAATTACTTCAGAGTCAGTGTTGAAGAGGGAAACCTCATCACAGAGTGAGCTTTGGGACACACGACTGCCAATTGCTGAGGATGTTTGTCTTGGACAATGCAAAATACTTTTGGTTGAATGTCATGTTATTCATTTTAGCAGCATAACTAAACAGAGTGTTTGTTTATTCTGCTGACAAGCTGCACCCATAAAGCTTAAGAGATGCACTGCATTTGACAAGAAAATACTGCTGGAAATCACCTTCTTTGATACATCACTGTTTTGTTAAAACCCCATATAGACACATTTTGTGTAGACACCAGCTCCATTACTCATAATGGTTTTATGAAAGAACAATATTCCTCCTTAGAGAATCAGCACACACATAATAAAAGACAATTTCTTTGTTAATGCATAGTGGTAGCTAATGTGCCAGTATTTTATTTCATTTAAACTGAATTTAGTTTTAATTTAATCTTGAGTTAACTGTCCCATCCAGAGATGTATATATCAATGCTGAACAACTAAAAAAAAATATAATGATGAATTACAATCTGCTGCCTTATCCTACTTTTTATGAGACCCATTTTTACTGCCAGTCTTGACATCAATGTGAACACCAATTTGAAAAAATACTGAACTGCACTGCAAACTGTGTAAAACTTTCATGGCACTGAAACCAATACACAGGATTATTTTAACAAGTAGCTGGGCATAACACCATTCCTAAATGAAAAATTTACTGCAGTCTCCCAAGCTGATGAAATATGTACCATTTTTGCTATCAAAGTGCAGCAAGTCAAAGCTGGAACTCTACAAATACCTCTTAAAATTCACATTAAAATGATCTGATCCTTTTAATGCCTAGTGTTTACATCGCACCTTTCATTTCAAGGCTCTAAAGCACATGCAAAGACTGACAATAACAAAAAAAGATAGTTTAAGAGAAAAACACTGGATAGGTTCCTTACTGTAAGCAAGGTTCTCAGGCTGATGAGGCAAATTAATATCTGCACTTCATATTTTTAGCCATTTTGCAGTTAATAGGCTTCTTCAGATGTTTTTACTGCATAGTCAATGGTTACTATTTGGAACAATAGCGACTGTCATTTTTAATTAGCATTGGGTAACAGCCTACTAACATAAAAGGCTTTCTATAGGTTACAATAAATAACCAGGGGTTTACAAAAAGCCCTCAGAGCAGCTTCAGGTAGACTCCAGTTTCCTGGACTACAACATACACATGCAATAATTTCTTTCTAAAGTATACAAACTTGGTCACTGCAACCTATGACCAATTTTATACCAATTACAAATTTAGGAAGGACTGAAACTGCAGTGAGCTCACTCTAGAAATTACCTCTAAAAAAAGCCCATTGTCAATCTAAGTGATAAGAAAGATCATAGAATCATTCAATATTCTCAGCTAGAAGAGACCCACAAAGATCAAAGTGCAATACTGGATGCTAAATTGTAACATGTTTTAGTAATTACAATTTAAAGCCAAGTGATTAATTTAGACAACACCTTTCAGGATACAAAGTCATCCCAATCTGAGAGTAACAGCTGAGACTATACAAAATCCCTCACTTTTCATTACACAAAGTTATTAAATGTATCACAAAGGAGAGGTACGATCTTTAATAAAGAGTTGCAACACTGTCACTAGGTATTAAAAAAGTTACTGTTCCAGGTACAGACCCACTTCTTATCAAACATTTATTTCCAATTATGACATTGTCAGAATTCCCTGTAAATAGCATTATGGAAATGGCTGTCAACCAGAGCAGTGGCTCCCAAAACACACATCAGAAATGCACAGCATGGTGCCCTGCACATTTCAGCCTTACCTTCCAACTGTCAGAATGTCATCATCTTTTCTCAAAACACTAGAAAATATTTTGTACTCTATGTCCTTTCATATAATTTGAGGTGCTCCAGCTGACAATACTCTGACTCATCAATATTATGCACACGGAAATTGCCCACAAAATCAAAGCACTGGGACAGAAAAGAGCTGGCAAGGAGTTGTTTATTGAAGCAGAAGCAATCATAAACACACCGAGGAACTTCCCAGACTGTACTCATAATTCTCATTAGAACATGCTGCCCACAGGTTAGGAGAAGGGTCAGTTCAGCATTTTATCCTGCAGACCTCTACAGAAAACACCCACTTACATCTCCAGGCTTGTTAATGGACTGAACCTCTCTCCCAAGAGGGATCTGAGCAACCAAAATTTACAAACCAACTCAAGACCAGACTGCTGTGCCTTTCCTTACCCAATTCTGAAATTGCTCCAGCTAGAAACATATCCAAAGGAACAGAAAATCTTACTGGCATTTCCAAGAAACTTGTTAGTAGCAGGCAGAGAAACTGCCAGTGGGCTCTAAATCAGAAAAATAAAGTTATGTATATGCATTTAGAACACATTACTGCAAGACAAAACACTACCAATCAACTACAAACACTGAAACAACACAGAACAGAGGTGAAGATGCAGTCAAATACAGAACAAAATCAAATGCGAGCATACAAAATTAAAAATTAAAGACTGCATCTACTAGCTTTGGTGTGCAAAGCTAATTAGAAATTAAAACTATCTATTCCTTCAACTTGTGCACTGCACTGAAAACTTCTGGTCCTCTCTAGGTTTGTACTGCTGCCCACAGACACAGCAGGAGCAGGCAATCCTTTCTGCACAAGCTTTTAGCATTTCCACAGGGTTAGGTTCTCCCTTAATTAGGTGGGCAGAGATGCTCAAATTAAAAGCAATGTGACGTAGATTTAATTAAGTCTCGTTCAAATTAAGCAGCAGTAAGGTGCAGAAACTTTGACACACAGCCAGGATGCAAGTGTGTTGATTTTGATATAGTCTTATAAGGATCAGAAAAGTTACATTTTTAATGGCTACAACAGGGATGAACACACCTTGGTTTTGACATTTTAACCAGTCTAACAACAAAGGTCTAAAAGTAATACACTCTATCCCAAACAGATTGAACTATTTTATCTGCTTAACTTTTAAGATCCAACAGAAATCTTTACCTTCTTCAACCTGACTTGCCAGGAGGGAAAAATGTGCAAAATCCATTTCCTGTCCCACAGTCATAGAGCAAAATGGGAAATGGCAATTGTTTCTCTAGAGAATCCTTCCCAGATACTTTGACCTTAAAAGTAAACAGGATCTTTTCTTTCATTTCTGTGCCAACATTTGAGGAAACACATCAACCTGCGCACAACAATGTAAATGCAACATCTCTCTTCCTGCTTCTCACAGTCTGAACTCTACTGGTCACCTCTCAACTCACCTTGAATGAAATCCTGGAGTTTTTTTTGTATCTATTTGTACTAGAGGGCCTGAAGAATGATATAGTAACAGCATCAGATCAAATTCACATCATTTATGTGATCTGTCAGAAAAAGTCAGAATGACAATCATTCCCTGATACCACTCCCTCACTGCAGAGATGAAGGATGAAAGAACAGAGGATCTTAGAAGTTGTCATTTAAAGAATATATTATTCTAAGTGTAGCATTTTTTATCTCTACTTGTCTGTCACAGCTCAGCATAAACAAAGCACCAGAAAAGATACACACACATTTTACAGTTCAAAAGAAGATATGAGAAAATGTCACACCATACTCTTTTCTGGAGGCATATCAGTAAGCAAAGCAGGGAATTTATGAAAGATCTACAAAAAACAAAAAGGCATGCAAAAGCTCTCAAACCATCATTATCTCCTTGCAAAACCCTGGGAATAAATTGTGGTTCACACAGGAATTACCAGATCACAACATTATCCCAGGTTAACTTTCCTCTACAAAACCCAAACACAGACACCTGAGAAAGGGAGAGAAATATTTCAAGAACACAAACATAAATTAGAATGATTTCCACAGAAACACCACCTGATCTTTACTGTTCTAAAGGGAAACTGCCATGTAGTTGCTGCTCTGAGATTTACCAAGATAATGAATGACATCATTTACAAGACAAATCATACACTCAGTTTCTCAAATCTGCAAGAATCCTTCTCCACACACACACACTTCTTACTGAGAAATATAAACAGAAGCTGTTTGGATACAAAAGCTTTTCTTTATTCTATTTTTTATGTGCCAAGACATATTCCAGGCACTCTGTACTCAGAAAATACCATTGTATGCACAAATTTTACAAATTAAGCCATATTGTCTTGCTCTCCAGATGAAGAAAAAGATTCCTTTCAAATGAAATACTGTTGAAAACATTGATTTTTAATATTAGAGTTCTTTTTTAGAATAAAACCTTGTCCTTAACACAGAAAATTAAAAGTATATTTTTAAAAGTGTTAGGAACTATTCCAATTATATCAAAAAAACATCCCAAACCACAGCAAGTGATCATTTTCTGTAACAAAACACTGACTCTGCTGTCTACAAAAATAAAGAGATAAGTAGGTAACTGAAGCAGGGTCACACATGAATGAAACTGTGAAAACTTAAGGTGCAATTTGTACTTCAAACTATGATTTCCTAAATTTTGTCATCAAGTTTTTTATGTAAATGTTCTTCTCTGGTAATTGATTAAACTGATCTGACTTAGCAAGTCACAAATGATAAGCCTTATTGTGACCTGTGATGAATAACTTGTACAGGCTGACAGTCTGCTTGAATTCTTTCTATATTGTCTCACAATTTCAGCATGAAACTACCCCCATATACTCCATACAGCACCTAAAATCAATTTACACAACTTCATCCAATGTGCAAACGAAGCAAGAATCATCTCTCAAATACCTGAGAGCACTTCAAACTTCACATCCCAATGGAGAATTTCCACAAAAGGAACAAGGTAAATACTGCAGTGTTTAGAGTGCTGAAAACCCTTATTCACCCCAGCAGAGCCAGTGACTTCTGTGGAATTACTCAGCTCTTTGAGGTTGAGCACACACACAGCCAGCTGTATGGGACTTCTCAGTCTTGCAATCAAGATTTATTTGGGAAGACCAGCGGTTCTCCAATATTAATGTGAATAGACTCACTGGGGAAATGGAGGTTGGTTGGGCATTTTTTTCCAGCATCCTAAGATGCTGCTAAAGCTACACTTTTGGCTGGATCCCAACAGAACATCTGAACAATTCTATAAAGGCTAATCTTTTGTTCAAGATCTTAACCAGGCAGCTATAATCTGTCACTTCTCACTCTCAGGGTACTAACCAGCCAGCTGATAATCAGCTACCCTACAAAACCCCCACACTGGTTACAAGTGTCTGAAAAAGCTTCATCAGCACTAACTCTGAATTTTTTTTTTCCATAAACATTTAATTTAAGTATTTAAATTCTTTTTAATGTTTTAGGACTTTTGATGCAAGAATGCCAGCATCCACCATGTGTGCTGCTGTAAGATACAACACTACCTATCTCAAAATTTCATCAGTAGATATTGAAGGAATTACCATTACACCTGTTTTGTAGATGGGAAACAGAAAAGTGAATTGACCTGCCCTAAACCAACAGCAAAGAAAGAAAAACATTGTCTTCCAATACCACTATTCCTATCTGTTAGGTTAGACAGCATCCAGTGCCTGAAATATCAGGTAGATTGCTCTTAAATACAATACATCCTAATAAGAGGATGATAAAACAATTTCAAAGCACACAGAAAAGGAAATTAATTGTTACACATCAATAGCTACATCTGAGTTTTGCTCTAGATATGGAAGCTTTCTGCTTCAATCTAAAATAGCAATCTCTATATAAATTAAAATTTTCCTCTGAAATAATAATCCATTATTATTGCAATAACAATGTACCATTCCATAAATGTCAAGTCCAACATGAAGAAAAAAAGCTAAATATTGTCCACTGATAGCAGCAATTCAATTACTTTTCTTCCTCTTCCTCCTTGTTAGTGCAGAATACAATTAGTGAACTTTTAATACCTTTGAAGAAATGACAATTTAAAATAATAAAAAAATCAATAAAAGGTGTTGATAATTCCTGTGGTGAAAACAATTTGTAACAAAGGTGAATTTCACTGTTGTTGGGTCTATTTTTCATGATTTGGCCTCAAGTCCAGCAGCCTACATTCCATTCATGGGTTTAACCCACAGTGTTGCACAGTGAAACTCCTGAACAGGCACCTGATAAAACCCTCTTAGAGCAGCTGATAAAGGAAACTGTGGGATTGTGACCCACAAAAAGCTCCAAGTGTTTCCTACCAAATCCACAAACACCCTAAAACTCATAACACCACGTGTCTAGGCTATGCTCAACTACCATTTCCCTCGCAAACTTCTCATAAAACAAATGTTTTACAGCCTCAGTGGGGGAAGGAAAGAGGGGAAACCCAAAACTTTACAGTATTTCATTAAATGCATTGCCAAAACCCCAACACACTTTAGCATCTATTACTAGAAAGCTGAACACCCCTCATGTCCCCCAGATGTTTCTGCACTCTCACAGCAAATGTACTTTTCACTATTACAAGGAAATGGTCCGTCTGTGCTGGAAATTGAACCTGACCTCTCCCCTTTCTGTTTCCTAAGCTTTCAAATCACTAATTAGCATCTCTGGTGGCTCTCTCAGAACACCAGAGTTTTATGTGCAAGCACGACAATCCTTGCCATACCCCTTGGAGCTGATCAGCATTATCTGAAGTTCTTCCCTCAGAAGCTCAGGATAACACTGAAGCCTCTCAACTCAAGGAAAATCAGAAACATGGTCCAAGTCTCTCTGGCTGCAGTCCAAACTCCCCCAATATTTACCAGCTAGAACACTAAGCTCTGATTTTATTTCCTACTTCCTATGACCACCATTTTTGGAGTTTAAAAAAATCCTAAACACATATCATACCCATGCTTAAAAATAGGAATGCGAAGCAACCCAAATAAATCAATATTGCTTCATTCTGCAAAACCTTAAAATTAATTCATTCAGAATAGCAGACTTTACCTGATCTTATGCTGTCATTTGGTAATGTGAAAATCTACGCTGGGTTCTTCTTTTGTTTTGTTGGAGTAGGAGGATTATTTTAATATGGAGAGGATTGATTTTGTTCCTGTATGCATGAGCTGCTGTTGATATTCCCAACCAGAAAGACTCCTTTCTAGAATTATCATCAATATATATTACAAGAGACTGTTTACTTCCACCCTGCCTCTCTTTTAAAAGCCTCCACAGTGTTAATTCCCAGAGCAAGGCTACAGGTCTCCTACTCCAAATTTCTCTTTAGGTTTTCTAATCCTTTTTTCCTTAATCTCCATTATACAAAAAGAAATCCACATATGCATGGTCTGTGGGAAGCTAAGTAACTTTACCTCTCACCATAGTTACCACATCTGATTTAACCACTGGCTCTGGACATTGAATCATTGTCCTTTAAGATTTCACATTTTATTTCTGCATGCCTCGATACATTCATCAAGCATAAAATTCTACAAGCAGACTGATTTTAACATCCTTACTAGACAATTACGTTTCAATTTCTGCGACTGTAAGATAGCACAGCATCCACCGCTGCTGTTTCTGTACCGTGCACTGCTGTGTGCCAGGATCTCAGAAGCAAAAAGGTTGAAATGTGTTACTATGACCGCTACTGACAAGGTTTTTCTGTCTAATCCAGTTCTATGAATGATTCTGAAACAGCGTTACATCCAGATTTTCATTAGTGTGCTCAACTATTCTGTCAGACTTTTTTGTTTCTCATGGTAACCAATATTATTTGACTTCAGGGAAGCTGTTCCAATATTTAAAGGCACTCGGAGATGGCAGGAGTTTTCCTAGGAGCATACATGTTGTGTCACAAATATTCCTCTCCTTGCTCTTTTGGATTCCTCCCCCACTTCTCTCCCCCTTTCAAAACCAGCAGCAAACAAATGAGAATCTCGACCTGCCACACTGCACCGGGAACGTGCTCGCTTCATCTGTTTATGTAAATATTCAAGTTACAATGGGCACGTTTCGAAAGCACAAGCTCGGTAGGTAAAACAGATGCTTCTTCCGTTCCTTGCCAGGCACTGAATGCTCTGCCAGAATGGCCAGGCGCAACGCAAGAACTCAACTATAAACATCTGCAACACCTCTCTGTTTTCTTAACATTCTTTCACACGTTTCCTTGCTAACTCCGAAAAGGCTCGACGGTGTTAAAAAAAAAAAAGAGAGAGAGAGAGAGAGATGAGGGAAAAAAAACCAACAACAAACACTGAAATTGGAAACATCTGCGAGATAGCTACGGAAAACGGAATGAAACATGAATAAACAAAAACATGGCGAAAGTGGCCTGGGGTTGTTACACTGTCAGATCATTTTTCCAAGCCCAACATCAAGGCTTTTGTTACAAGCAAAGCGGTCATTTGCATGGAGAACCAACAGGGTTTCTTCTCCTTCGGCAGACACACACACACACACACAGAG